>CM059800.1:26091659-26381659 GCA_030435695.1 Brachymystax lenok tsinlingensis | reverse complement strand
GGGTGCTTCTGAACACACACACAGACAAAAGGCTCTGATTCACCTGGAGTCTGTACTGTTTGTGTTCCCCAAACCCTTGTAGTTTAATTTATGTGACAAAAGTTGGTTAGAGTACAGATATTATATAACTATACCGTGGAGAGTTCAGCTACCCATTTATTCATGATTCCCTCGCTGGCGAGCTTCACCTCCATGCGGTCGCTGAAAATCTCTTTCTTCATCCTGGAAAAGGAAACACAGGAAAGGTTAAAGTGGCAGTTCAGTTCTAAATCAATATTTGTCAAAGTGACTAAAACATCAGTGAGGACAATGTGTTAGTTTCCTACCTGTTGAGTTCCATGTTGTGGATGAGTCGATCTCTGTGGATGTCAGCCATCTCCTCTTTCGTCTGCTGGCAGAACCTACAGGGATGGAGATGGAGTAGAGGAGAGCTGTCAGACATGTTATACTGTAATGGTCATGCAATAGTACTGTAATATTATTGGGGAAGCTATCTATGTCTTGCTTATGTTGTATTTCTGTGCCCGTGTGTGTGTGTGTGTGTGTGTGTGTGTGTGTGTGTATTTTACGTGTTGTATTCCTGTTGCCTTTTGTGACTCCTCTCCTCCACATCAGTCAGCACCTCTTGGTAGGTGGGTTTGGAAGGAGTTACACCACAGACAGTCAAGGAATACACCTACTGTCACCTTCTTATGACAAACTACACTACATGACCAAAAGTATGTGGACACCTGCTCGTCAAACATCTCATTCCAAAATCATGGGCATTAATATGGAGCTGGTCCCCTCTTTGCTGCTATAACAGCCGCCGCTCTTCTGGGAAGGCTTTCCACTAGATGTTGGAACATTGCTGCGGGGACTTGCTTCCATTCAGCCACAAGAGCATTAGTGAAGTCGGGCACTGTTGGGCGATTAGGCCTGGCTCGCAGTCGGCGTTCCAATTCATCCCAAAGGTGTTCGATGGGGTTGAGGTCAGGGCTCTGTGCAGGCCAGTCAAGTTCTTCCACACCGATCTCGACAAACCATTTCTGTATGGACCTCGCTTTGTGCATAGGGGCATTGTCATGCTAAAACAGGAAAGGGCCTTCCCCAAACTGTTGCCACAAAGTTGGAAACACAGAATCGTCTAGAATGTCATTGAATGCTGTAGCGTTAAGATTTCCCTTCACATGATCTAAGGGGCCTAGCCCAAACCATGAAAAACAGCCCAGACCACTATTCCTCCTCCACCCAACTTTACAGTTGGCACTTTGCATTGGGCAGGTAGCATTCTCCTGGCATCCGCCAAACCCATTGCGCATGGTGATCTTAGGCTTGTGTGCGGATGCTCGGCCATGGAAACCCAGGACAGACGATTTTTAGCACTTGACGGTCCTGTTCAGTTGACCAGGGCAGCTCTAGCAGGGCAGAAATTTGGCAAACTGACTTGGAAAGGTGGCATCCTATGACGGTGCCACGTTGAAAGCCACTGAGCTCTTCAGTAAGGCCTTTCTACTGCCAATGTTTGTCTAAGGAGATTGCATGGCGGTGTGCTCAATTTTATACACCTGTCAGCAACGGGGGTGACTGAAATAGCTGAATGCACTAATTTGAAGGGGTGTCCACATAATTTTGTATATATAGTGTATCTCTATCTAACTTCTGTTATGTTACATTTCATTAAAACCTATCAGGTCCAATACATTCCCAAACTATGATTATCTCAGAGCTCTACAGTTTTGCAGTCAGAATATGGAGAGAAAAAAGCAGATGAGATTAGTTAACTTTGAACTGCATACCCCCGGTACTCAGCCCTCCCCTCTTCTCCTGTTCCAGGTTCATTAAGTGGTCCATTAACTCCAGTAAAGTACAGTCCCATATAATCCATGCATGTTTTATTAGCATGTTTATCAGTAGGTTTTTACATGTTCTCAGCATAAATACAGTGTGCCAGCTGTGTGCAAAACAACATGTGTGTGTGTCAGTGCCTGTGTATTTGTGTTTCTGTGTGTCTGTATGTGTGTGTGTCTGTGTGAGATTGTGTCTGTGCTGTGTGTGTGTGTGTGTGTGTGTGTGTGTGTGTGTGTGTGTGTGTGTGTGTGTGTGTGTGTGTGTGTGTGTGTGTGTGTGTGCAAATATATCACATTGGGCCCCACCACTACAGGCCACACCAACCCTGCACAATTGCTGTCACCACACACCTCCAGAACCCAATCAACCCATTCAAAGCTTTAAATAACTCTACCTTTGCAGGCTTGCAACTCTCTTGTAGTCCAATATTTACTGTATGATATTTACTGACAGTGAGCTGTGAAAATATAACACTGTGCAGACATGCATGCAACACTCTGCATACAGTGGAATTCACTATTTGATGCAAGACTGATACACTCTATAAGAAATGCCATTACTTTGAGATATATATTGTCCTCTTCTCAGCCTGTGGGAATCATGTGTGTAGTGATCCAATATCCATAGCCATGCCATTTAACAGTTATCACTGGCCCTTGCTCAGCCTTACTCACCAAGAGCCCAGCACCGAGCCTTCTTGCTAGCAAAGTCACTGATCAAGTCTTTGAAGTCAAGCTTTCTAGCTAACTGACTTTCAATGGACAGCATGGCAAGACTGCAAAGCCTGTCCTGGGACATAGTGGACCTCAAATAGTTTTTTAAATCAGTTTTAGCTTACTGAAAGCTCTCTCGCCACCAGCAACAGTCACAGGCAGTGGTGCAAAATATACGTAAAGCAACGCACACTTCTCCAAAAATGATTTTCAGCTGCATTTTACAAATTGCATTCAGGAGACCAAGAGGGGACAAGTTAGGGGGGAAAGTGGCAGCATATACAGTGTTCAGATGCTCCACCGGCACTCCTCACTCGCACTTCACTGCTACCATTTGCGCCTGGTTTGAGGCTCTGTATACTTTTTGCCAAAAACAAGAAAAGAAAAAGAAACAGTTAGTTTTATTTACATTGTAAATAAAATATTATATTATTTATGATAATTTAATATTGACATTTTTTTTTACCTAAGGTTCTAATCTTTATTTAGGGCCCCTGTCAGTCACAGGCCCTTAGAACTTTTCCCGGAGCCCCTGTGTGTGTGTTTGTGCTGTGTGTGTGTGCATGTGTGCAGGACCAGCGGGTGTAGGGATGTCTTGGAGGTGCAGGTATCGAGACACCAGAGGACTCTGACCACAGGGCTTGAAATCGGACATGCTGGAACTCTGGACCTGCTCCGATGTAGTGGGACTGGACACATTTATAAATACATTTGATTTGATTTGTTACTTCGACACTGTCTGCATCTGGGTCTTCTCTCGAAACGTGATAACAACTAATACTCAACACACAACACATTACAACTAATACTAAACACACAACACATTACAACTAATACTAAACACGCAACACATTACAACTAATACTAAACACACAGCACATTACAACTAATACTAAACACACAACAACTAATACTAAACACACAACACATTACAACTAATACTAAACACAACACATTACAACTGTCACGATCTTCATGATGGACGGACCAAGACGTAGCGATGCTTCCAGTATACATATTTTATTCAACGTAACTGGGGAAAAATAATAAACAAACGACGATCGTAACTACGGTGATCATAAACACTCACACCAACAATCAAACAATGACCCACAAAACCCCATTGAAAAGCACAAACATATATATGGTTCCCAATTAGAGGTAACGACAATCAGCTGCCTCTAATTGGGAACCATTAACCCAAACATAGAAATACAACACCTAGAACCAAAAAACCCTACTAAACAAAACAAACTAAACACGCCAGCCTGAAACCCAGGGCTGGACGTGACAACAACTGTCACACCCTGATCTGTTTCACCTGTCTTTGTGCTACACCCCCCTCTAGGTGTCGCCCATCTTCCCCATTATCCCCTGTGTATTTATACCTGTGATCTCTGTTTGTCTGTTGCCAGTTTGTTTTGTTCGTCAAGCCTACCAGCGGTTTTCCCCTTGCTCCTGTCTTTTTCTAGTTCCTGTTTTCTAGTTTTTCCGTTTTTGACCATTCTGCCTGCCCTGACCCTGAGCCTGCCTGCTGTTCTGTACCTTGTCACACCACCCTGGATTATTGACCTCTACCTGCCCTGACCCTGACTGCCTGCCATTCTGTACGTTATGGACTCTGATCTGGATTACTGACCTCTGCCTGCCTTTGACCTGTCGTTATGCCTGCCCCCTGTACTAGTAATACACTTTTGGTAGCTAACCTAACTTTGCTACCTCATGATCATTAGACAGCAAATTACAGAAACTTCTTTAAATCTGCGTATTCCTCCAAAGCTCAGTTGTCCTGAGTCTGCACAACTTTGCCAGGACCTAGGATCAAGGGAGACACTCAAGTTTTTTAGTACTATATCTCTTGACACATTGATGAAAATAATCATGGCCTCTAAACCTTCAAGCTGCATACTGGACCCTATTCCAACTAAACTACTGAAAGAGCTGCTTCCTGTGCTTGGCCCTCCTATGTTGAACATAATTAACGTCTCTCTATCCACCGGATGTGTACCAAACTCACTAAAAGTGGAAGTAATAAAGCCTCTCTTGAAAAAGCCAAACCTTGACCCAGAAAATATAAAAAACTATCGGCCTATATCGAATCTTCCATTCCTCTCAATTTTTTGGGATAAAGCTGTCTTCCTGAAGACAAACAATGTATACAAAACGCTTCAGTCTGGTTTTAGACCCCATCATAGCACTGAGACTGCACTTGTGAAGGTGGTAAATTACCTTTTAATGGCATCAGACCGAGGCTCTACATCTGTCCTCATGCTCCTAGACCTTAGTGCTGCTTTTGATACCATCAATCACCACATTCTTTTGGAGAGATTGGAAACCCAAATTGGTCTACACGGACAAGTTCTGGCCTGGTTTAGATCTTATCTGTCGGAAAGATATCAGTTTGTCTCTGTGGATGGTTTGTCCTCTGACAAATCAACTGTAAATTTCGGTGTTCCTCAAGGCTCGGTTTTAGGACCACTATTGTCTTCACCATATATTTTACCTCTTGGTGATGTCATTCGGAAACATAATGTTAACTTTCAACGCTATGCGGATGACATACAGCTGTACATTTCGATGAAACATGGTGAAGCCCCAAAATTGCCCTCCCTGGAAGCCTGTGTTTCAGACATAAGGAAGTGGATGGTCGGAAAATGTTCTACTATTAAACTCAGACAAAACAGAGATGCTTCTTCTAAGTCCCAAGAAACAAAGAGATCTTCTGTTGAATCTGACAATTAATCTTGATGGTTGTACAGTCGTCTCAAATAAAACTGTGAAGGACCTCAGCGTTACTCTGGACCCTGATCTCTCTTTTGACAAACATATCAAGGACAGCTTTTTTCCATCTACGTAACATTGCAAAAATCAGAAACTTTCTGTCCAAAAATGATGCAGAAAAATTATCCTGCCGTACATACCTACATGTACGCTACGGTCACAAGACGCAGGCCTCCTTACTGTCCCTAGAATTTCTAAGCAAACAGCTGGAGGCAGGGCTTTCTCCTATAGAGCTCAATTTTTATGGAATGGTCTGCCTATCCATGTGATAGACGTCGACTCGGTCTCAAACTTTAAGTCTTTAATGAAGACTCATCTCTTCAGTAGGTCCTATGATCGAGTGTAGTCTGGCCCAGGAGTGTGAAGGGGAACGAAAAGGCACTGGAGCAACGAACCGCCCTTACTGTCTCTGCCTGGCCGGTTCCCCTCTCCACTGGGATTCTCTGCCTCTAACCCTATTACATCTTCCTGTCCGGGTTGGCGCCCCCCCCTTGGGTTGTGCCGTGGCGGAGATCTTTGTGGGCTATACTCCCTCTAGTGGTGTGGGGGCTGTGCTTCGGCAGAGTGGGTGGGGTTATATCCTGCATGTTTGGCTCTGTCCGGGGGTATCGTCGGACGGGGCCACAGTGTCTCCCGATCCCTCCTGTCTCAGCCTCCAGTATTTATGCTGCAGTAGTTTATGTGTCGGGGGACTAGGGTCTGTTATATCTGGAGTATTTCTCCTCTCTTATTCGGTGTCCTGTGTGAATTGAAGTATGCTCTCTCTACCTAGGTTCTGGCCTTTCTAGGGAGTTTTTCCTAACCACCCTGCTTTTACACCTGCATTGCTTGCTGTTTGGGGTTTTAGGCTGGGTTTCTGTACAGCACTCTGTGACATCAGCTGATGTAAGAAGGGCTTTATAAATACATTTGATTTGATTTGTTACTTCGACACTGTCTGCATCTGGGTCTTCTCTCGAAACGTGATAACAACTAATACTCAACACACAACACATTACAACTAATACTAAACACACAACACATTACAACTAATACTAAACACGCAACACATTACAACTAATACTAAACACACAACACATTACAACTAATACTAAACACGCAACACATTACAACTAATACTAAACACGCAACACATTACAACTAATACTAAACACACAACACATTACAACTAATACTAAACACGCAACACATTACAACTAATACTAAACACACAACACATTACAACTAATACTAAACACACAACACATTACAACTAATACTAAACACGCAACACATTACAACTAATACTAAACACACAACACATTACAACTAATACTAAACACACAACACATTACAACTAATACTAAACACACAACACATTGCAAGTACACATAACTACACACACACTTTGACACCTTTACCATTTTCACACTATGGTGCCGACCCAAACAGTACTGTTCTGGCTCTGATATTCTTTCCAGCGTTCCAGCAGGGTTCTGTCAACTACAGTGGATGCATAACCAGGCCAGCCTGGTGCAGATTAGCTTGACTTGGCTCGACCCAGCTCAGTAGAAATGGGTAATTGTGTTACTTCTCTCTGAATCAACGTAGTGTCCCATATTGCTGTCTTACCTCTCTCTTGCGGTCCATCCTGGAGTCAGCATGGGCAATGCTTCCTCTCTTCTGCTTTTCTGTGCTGCTGAGACTTAATCTGCTGGCGCTGGACACCAGCTCTTCAAACTCCATCTGCAGGTCTGACTTACACACACACACACACACAAAGTGGAAAACTTAGCATAAACCTCATTATCATGGGAATTTAATGAAACTTTTCTTCAACAATGTGCGTTTTGAAGAGGAAACTATTTATGTATTGCTCCGTTTTTTTAATTAGACCATGGCATTGTT
Organism: Brachymystax lenok tsinlingensis; assembly: GCA_030435695.1. Taxonomy (NCBI): domain Eukaryota; kingdom Metazoa; phylum Chordata; class Actinopteri; order Salmoniformes; family Salmonidae; genus Brachymystax; species Brachymystax lenok. Next base: position 26,374,448 of record CM059800.1, on the reverse strand, counting down.
AAGTACTTGTTTCTGATTGGCTTGAAGGGCATTCTAGAGCGTGCATTATTTCCCTATAACGCACGGTATATCATCACGGTAGAACTCAATGGCTATAGTTCATTCTTATATGTTCCATGCTGCTTTTGGCAACAAAAGTCAAATTGAAAACATTATTGGCATTGTTGAATTAGATTTTCATAATAGCAAGCTAGGACTGATGGTTTGGTTAGCTAAACTAGCAAGTCTGTTTGGTTACCAAGGCAACTACTGTAGCTATTTAGTAAACTTGCTTCCTACTTCAGTGGATATTGAACACATTTCTACTGGCAAATAAACGCATTTCAAGCGGCAAATGTGTTAAATTATAGCCATGGTACAGTATATAGGAGATAATCAACTCAGGGCTCTATGCGTTCGTGGAATACACCTTCCAAGTCGTTCATTATTTTCCATAAAACACACAGCCTCTCGTTGATTATCCCTTACATAATCCGCTCCTTATAACGGACATCGTTGAAGAACATTTTCAGATTAAATCACACTGCAAGATTATAATGAGGTTTATTGTATTTTTTGCACTTCGCACAATGCTTTTGCACTAAGAAAATGTTGCCCTAAATCTATGGACCAGGTTGGCACTGGACTAACCTCACCTGCAGGCTATTGTGCACAGCACATATAAGCCTGGGGTATCAACCACTCAAAATTGGCCTTAGTGGGAGTGACCATAGAATTCTATGGGAGTGACCTACTGAGTAAAGTATTTGTCGTCATTTAATTTAGGCGAATCACACAACTGCGAAGAGTGGCTCTGTGCTTGTGGTGTGCGAGCGTACAGGATAGGGTTAGGGGGAAGGCGTTGTAGAAGATGATTGGTTGGTAGATTATGCCGATTAAGCCAATGTCTATGCGGCGGGAGTTTCTCCCGGCTCTCTGTATTGGCTAACTAAGGCCGAGTTTGATACGTTGGTCCACCAGACTTTGGGCGAAAGTGTCTGGCAACGAGATTAGCACTGGACAGATGATGTATGGCTGCACAGTGTGACAGGCCCTGTTCTAACCCCAACACTTCCACTTCTAACCCCAACACTCACTACACTAGGGTCAAACAAACACACACGGTGTCCTTTTAGAGGAAACTTTATACCATACACACACACACACACCTACTCTAATAGGTGGGCAGGCAGCAACTCAGCTGTTTGGATTTCCATAGCTTGTTCAGTTAAATTGTGATCAGAGCCACAGATGGAGAGATTTGTACCCATAAACCCCTAAAAACACTGCCTGCCTGCCAGCTCTCTCTCTCCCTCTCATCCTCTGTCTCTCTTTTTGTCCGTCTCTCTCTTTCTGTTTGATCTCTCTATGTCTCTCCCTCCCTCTATAGTGTGTTTGTCAAAGTAAGGCAAGGCAGTGCTCTTCCAGAGAGCAGACCTGATCCCCAGCAGCTGTATTAAGGTGGATCAGAGTTTTCCCCAGACACAGGCTAAATACTATTCCACATGTGCTGCAATACTTTTGACCAGTGCCTTATGGGCCCTGATCAAAAGTAGTGCGCTATATAGGGTGTAGTGTTTAATTTGAGACACAGGCACAGAGAGAGACACACAACACCAACACTACACAACTCCCTAACAAGACACAAAGTATTAAATAGTTTATATGCCACTTAGCAGCCGCTGTATCTAAAGCGACTTACAGTACAGTGAGTTAACACATGTTTAGTCGAGAGAAGAGATACAGACATTAACAGTTAACGTGTTCTGTATTTTCAGAAAGTGGACTGTATTTTGTGACAACAGTATACTTTTCATACCGTCTTTGGAAGAGAAACCATCATAAGGCAAACAAATGATGTCACGCCCTGATCTGTTTCACCTGTCTTGTGATTGTCTCCACCCCCTCCAGGTGTCGCTTATTTTCCCTGGTGTATATATCCCTGTTTCCTGTCTCTCTGTGCCAGTTCATTTTGTATGTTTTTCAAGTCAACCAGTGTGTTTTCCCGTACTCCTGCTTCTATTCTATTTTAGCTAGTCCTCCCGGTTTTTACCCTTGCCTGTCCTATCTCTGAGCCCGCCTGCCTGACCACTCTGCCTGCCCCTGCCCGCCGACCTGTACCTCTGTTTCCCTCTGGATTACCGACCTCTGCCTGCCTTGACCAGTCTTCTGCTTGCCCTTGTTGGAACATTAAACATTGTTACTTGGACAGTGTGCATCTGGGTCTTACTTTGAAACCTGACAGGAACATGACCCGTGGACCTGTAATGTTTCATTATGAAGTTACTAAAACCCAATGATATATCAAGCAAAGCATGAACCACACATCTCTTCTAGCCAGGGAGAGTCAGTGAAACAACCAGCTCAGTGTTCATGTAGACAGACAGACGCTGAAAAGATCATCAGCAACATCAAAGTAATGTAGTAAAATAGCCTGGTCTAGCCTGGGGTGAAGTCATGTTGTAACATAGCCTGGTCTAGCCTGGGGTGAAGTCATGTAGTAACATAGCCTGGTCTAGCCTGGGGTGAAGTCATGTAACATAGCCTGGTATAGCCTGGGGTGAAGTCATGTAGTAACATAGCCTGGTCTAGCCTGGGGTGAAGTCATGTTGTAACATAGCCTGGTATAACCTGGGGTGAAGTCATGTAGTAACATAGCCTGGTCTAGCCTGGGGTGAAGTCATGTTGTAACATAGCCTGGTCTAGCCTGGGGTGAAGTCATGTAGTAACATAGCCTGGTCTAGCCTGGGGCGAAGTCATGTAACATAGCCTGGTCTAGCCTGGGGTGAAGTCATGTAGTAACATAGCCTGGTCTAGCCTGGGGTGAAGTCATGTTGTAACATAGCCTGGTCTAGCCTGGGGTGAAGTCATGTTGTAACATAGCCTGGTATAGCCTGGGGTGAAGTCATGTAGTAACATAGCCTGGTCTAGCCTGGGGTGAAGTCATGTTGTAACATAGCCTGGTCTAGCCTGGGGTGAAGTCATGTAGTAACATAGCCTGGTCTAGCCTGGGGTGAAGTCATGTTGTAACATAGCCTGGTCTAGCCTGGGGTGATATGCAGAGTGACTGTAAAGAGGGGGAGTGGACAGGTTTTGAGAAGTGACCAATAGGAACTCCGGGCAGCCCTGTCTCTCTCTCTCTCTCTCTCTCTCTCTCTCTCTCTCTCTCTCTCTCTCTCTCTCTCTCTTATCTATCTGTACGATCTCTTTCACACCTCACTAAGCCTTACCCCGAGACTGTCTGAGGGACCCCGAGGTTCCTCTGACACCTCCACCCTGCCCCGAGCTGACACCTCCACCCTGCCCCGAGCTGACACCTCCACCCTGACCCGAGCTGACACCTCCACCCTGACCCGAGCTGACACCTCCACCCTGCCCCGAGCTGACACCTCCACCCTGACCCGAGCTGACACCTCCACCCTGACCCGAGCTGACACCTCCACCCTGACCCGAGCTGACACCTCCACCCTGCCCCGAGCTGACACCTCCACTCCTGACCCGAGCTGACACCTCCACCCTGCCCCGAGCTGACACCTCCACCCTGACCTGAGCTGACACCTCCACCCTGCCCCGAGCTGACACCTCCACCCTGACCCGAGCTGACACCTCCACCCTGCCCCGAGCTGACACCTCCACCCTGACCTGAGCTGACACCTCCACCCTGCCCCGAGCTGACACCTCCACCCTGACCCGAGCTGACACCTCCACCCTGCCCCGAGCTGACACCTCCACCCTGACCTGAGCTGACACCTCCACCCTGCCCCGAGCTGACACCTCCACCCTGACCTGAGCTGTAAGTGACAACCTAGGCTGTGACTCTCTGTCACCTTTTACTGCTGCTGTGACACTATGTGTTAGGACCCAGGAAGAGACGCTTTAAAGAGCTGGTTTACAGTGGGACAGTCTGAGTGTGTGTGCTTTCTGTGTCCTCTCCTTGACTGCTGTTCCAGATCAGACTGTTCTATTCCTCTTCACAGGATACTGCTGTTTCATGGTGAGTCATGTTACATCTTCAATCATCCTCATCATCTTCCTTCAGTAACAGGATATGAGTAAAAGCCCTTTTGATTCTGCAACAACACATCTTGTTTGTATTCTTCACTGTAAGATGGTGTTTGATCTCTGATATCTGAAAGCTGATCCAGTGTTGTTGGAGACAGGTCTGCTTGTCTGGTAGTTACACATGCTGTGTGTGTGTGTGTTATTTATAGTGCAGGGCTAATGTTGTCGGCTCCATCCCTAGAGCTCCCCAATTACGGTGGAATTTAGAAAGCAAGAGCTAAACCCAAACAGTGTAAACCTGGGCTAAGAATAACGGACCTTAAATATCATCCATCCACACACACAGTAAACCTGCTCATTTCACTACAAGACAGGACGAAGCAGAAACACACACACATACACGCCTCCTCCCAGGAATGCTTTTAAAGAGTGGTGCGCTGGCTGTGTGTGTGTGCCTGCGTGTGTGGAGGAAGATGTCAGGGTAGCCTAATATTGGGAACTACTCTACCTAGTGGATGTAGCACTGTGTCAGCAGGAGAAGTGGTTCACTGGAAACACCAATGGACAGAACCAACAGGGAAATCCTATTCTGATCCTGCCAATGAGGCATTCTAATCTCTGCACCCAGAACCCAATCTCACACACGAGACTATAGAGGCATTACAACTTTATCTGAGGATAAAATACATAACCTGTCCTGTAAATGTAACTTCATGTCTTCAGGAAATTGTGCTAAGGAAATACTTCTGGTCTAACTCACTATGGCTGTTTCTCCCAAATTGTACCCAATTCCCTATAAAGTGCACTACTTTTGACCAGAGCCCCTGTCCTTACTAACCTCCAGTATGGTCTCTGGTTTAACCTCTGGGTAAAGACCCTGTCCTTAATAACCTCCAGTATGGTCTATGGTTTAACCTCTGGGTAAAGACCCTGTCCTTAATAACCTCCAGTATGGTATGGTTTACCCTCTAGGTAAAGACCATGTCCTTATTAACCTCCAGTATGGTCTCTGGTTTAACCTCTGGGTAAAGACCCTGTCCTTAATAACCTCCAGTATGGTCTCTGGTTTAACCTCTGGGTAAAGACCATGTCCTTATTAACCTCCAGTATGGTCTCTGGTTTAACCTCTGGGTAAAGACCATGTCCTTAATAACCTCCAGTATGGTCTCTGGTTTAACCTCTGGGTAAAGACCATGTCCTTATTAACCTCCAGTATGGTCTCTGGTTTAACCTCTGGGTAAAGACCATGTCCTTATTAACCTCCAGTATGGTCTCTGGTTTAACCTCTGGGTAAAGACCATGTCCTTATTAACCTCCAGTATGGTCTCTGGTTTAACCTCTGGGTAAAGACCATGTCCTTATTAACCTCCAGTATGGTCTCTGGTTTAACCTCTGAGTAAAGACCATGTCCTTATTAACCTCCAGTATGGTCTCTGGTTTAACCTCTGGGTAAAGACCATGTCCTTATTAACCTCCAGTATGGTCTCTGGTTTAACCTCTGGGTAAAAACATGGTCTTAACCTGCAAACTGGGTCGCTAGTAAAACCACTGAAATAGCCTAATAGATACACTAATATCAAGAACCAGCACCTCTTTGAAGTAGCCTAATAATCAAATGTTGCCGTTTTTCATCTAGTGCATTCGGAAAGTATTCAGACCTCTTCCCTTTTTCCACATTTTGATATGCTACAGCCTTATTCTAAAGTGGATTAAATCATTGTTTTCCCACATCAACCTACAAACAATATCCCAAAATGACAAAGCGAAAAAAAGGGTTTTAGAAATGTTTGCACATTTATAAAAAAAAAAAAAAACTTGGAGTCCATCTGTGGTAAATTCAATTGATTGGACATGATTTGGAAAGACATGCACCTCTCTATATAAGGTCCCACAGTTGACAGTGTGTGTCAGAGCAAAAACCAAGCCATGAGGTCAAAGGAATTTTCCGTAGTGCTCCGAGACAGGATTGTGTCGAGGTACAGATCTGGGGAAGGATACCAAAACATTTCTGCAACATTGAAGTTCCCCCCCAAGAACACAGTGGCCTCCATCATTCTTAAATGGAAGAAGTTTGGAACCACCAAGACTCTTCCTACAGCAGGCCGCCCGGCCAAACTGAGCAATCGGGGGAGAAGGGCCTTGGTCAGGGAGATTGGAGCTCTGTCAGCTCTGTCAGAGCTCCAAAGTTCCTTGGGAGAACCTTCCAGAATGACAACCATCTCTGCAGCACTCCACCAATCAGGCCTTTATGGTAGAGTGGCCAGACAGAAGCCACTCCTCAGTAAAAGGCACATGACAGTCCGCTTGGAGTTTGCCAAAAGGCTCATAAAGGACTCAGACCATGAGAAACAAGATTCTCTGGTCTGATGAAACTAAGATTGAACTCTTTGGCCTGAATGCCAAGTATCACGTCTGGAAGAAACTTGGCACCATCCCTACCGTGAAGCATGGTGTTGGAGGCATCATGCTGTGGGGATGTTTTTCATCGGCAGGGACTGAGATACTTTGTGAACTGGACATTGTGAACTGTGGTGGTTGTGTGGTCTAAGTAGCGCGCTCCTAGCATCACGAGTTTGAGCCCAGTGCTGGGCAATATTTTTATTTTTTTAAGTGTGAGTGCAGAGGAAGGAGCAGGTGTCTAAGCAGTGCGCTCCGAGCACTGAGGAAGGAGCAGGTGTCTAAGCAGTGCGCTCCGAGCACTGAGGAAGGAGCAGGTGTCTAAGCAGTGCGCTCTGAGCACCGAGGAAGGAGCAGGTGTCTAAGCAGTGCGCTCTGAGCACCGAGGAAGGAGCAGTTGTCTAAGCAGTGTGCTCTGAGCACAGAGGAAGGAGCAGGTGTCTAAGCAGTGCGCTCTGAGCACTGAGGAAGGAGCAGGTGTCTAAGCAGTGCGCTCCGAGCACTGAGGAAGGAGCAGGTGTCTAAGCAGTGCGCTCCGAGCACTGAGGAAGGAGCAGGTGTCTAAGCAGCGCTCTGAGCACCGAGGAAGGAGCAGGTGTCTAAGCAGCGCGCTCTGAGCACCGAGGAAGGAGCAGGTGTCTACAGCGCTCTGAGCACCGAGGAAGGAGCAGGTGTCTAAGCAGCGCGCTCTGAGCACCGAGGAAGGAGCAGGTGTCTAAGCAGTGCGCTCCGAGCACCGAGGAAGGAGCAGGTGTCTAAGCAGTGCGCTCCGAGCACCGAGGAAGGAGCAGGTGTCTAAGCAGCGCGCTCAGAGCACCGAGGAAGGAGCAGGTGTCTAAGCAGCGCGCTCTGAGCACTGAGGAAGGAGCAGGTGTCTAAGCAGTGCGCTCTGAGCATCGAGGAAGGAGCAGGTGTCTAAGCAGCGCGCTCTGAGCACCGAGGAAGGAGCAGGTGTCTAAGCAGCGCTCCGAGCACCGAGGAAGGAGCAGGTGTCTAAGCAGTGCGCTCTGAGCACCGAGGAAGGAGCAGGTGTCTAAGCAGCGCGCTCTGAGCACCGAGGAAGGAGCAGGTGTCTAAGCAGCGCGCTCTGAGCACCGAGGAAGGAGCAGGTGTCTAAGCAGCGCTCTGAGCACCGAGGAAGGAGCAGGTGTCTAAGCAGTGCGCTCTGAGCACCGAGGAAGGAGCAGGTGTTTAAGCAGCGCGCTCTGAGCACCGAGGAAGGAGCAGGTGTCTAAGCAGCGCGCTCTGAGCACCGAGGAAGGAGCAGGTGTCTAAGCAGCGCGCACCGAGGAAGGAGCAGGTGTCTAAGCAGCGCGCTCCGAGGAAGGAGCAGGTGTCTAAGCAGCGCGCACCGAGGAAGGAGCAGGTGTCTAAGCAGCGCGCTCCGAGGAAGGAGCAGGTGTCTAAGCAGCGCGCTCCGAGGCAGGAGCAGGTGTCTAAGCAGCGCGCTCAGAGGAAGGAGCAGGTGTCTAAGCAGCGCGCACCGAGGAAGGAACAGGTGTCTAAGCAGCACGCTCCGAGGAAGGAGCAGGTGTCTAAGCAGCGAGCACCGAGGAAGGCATATATCGACGTTCTCAGAAACTTTTCAAACTTCCAAAATTGACATCTTTTTATAGTGATCAGGCTGGAATGACAATACTTACATAAATACAAATAGTTTGTTTATTGTAAATTATATTAAATACAGTGAGGGAAAAAAGTATTTGATCCCCTGCTGATTTTGTACGTTTGCCCACTGACAAAGAAATGATCAGTCTATAATTTTAATGGTAGGTTTATTTGAACAGTGAGAGACAGAATAACAACAAAAAAATCCAGAAAAACGCATGTGAAAAATTGTATTAATTGATTTGCATTTCAATGAGAGAAATAAGTATTTGACCCCTCTGCAAAACATGACTTAGTACTTGGTGGCAAAACCCTAGTTGGCCACCAGGTTTGCACACATCTCAGGAGGGATTTTGTCCCACTCCTCTTTGCAGATCTTCTCCAAGTCATTAAGGTTTCGAGGCTGACGTTTGGCAACTCAAACCTTCAGCTCCCTCCACAGATTTTCTATGGTATTAAGTTCTGGAGACTGGCTAGGCCACTCCAGGACCTTAATGTGCTTCTTCTTGAGCCACTCCTTTGTTGCCTTGGCCGTGTGTTTTGGGTCATTGTCATGCTGGAATACCCATCCACGACCCATTTTCAATGCCCTGGCTGAGGGAAGGAGGTTCTCACCCAAGATTTGACGGTACATGGCCCTGTCCATCGTCCCTTTGATGCGTTGAGGTTGTCCTGTCCCCTTAGCAGAAAAACACCCCCAAAGTATAATGTTTCCACCTCCATGTTTGACGGTGGGGATGGTGTTCTTGGGGTCATAGGCAGCATTCCTCCTCCTCCAAACACGGCGAGTTGAGTTGATGCCAAAGAGCTCGGTCTCATCTGACCGCAACACTTTCACCCAGTTGTCCTCTGAATCATTCAGATGTTCATTGGCAAACTTCAGACGGGCATGCATATGTGCTCTCTTGAGCAGGGGGACCTTGCGGGCGCTGCAGGATTTCAGTCCTTCACGGCGTAGTGTGTTACCAATTGTTTTCTTGGTGACTATGGTCCCAGCTGCCTTGAGATCATTGACAAGATCCTCCCGTGTAGTTCTGGGCTGATTCCTCACCGTTCTCATGATCATTGAAACTCCACGAGGTGAGATCTTGCATGGAGCCCCAGGCCGAGGGAGATTGACAGTTCTTTTGTGTTTCTTCCATTTGCGAATAATCGCACCAACTGTTGTCACCTTCTCACCAAGCTGCTTGGCGATGGTCTTGTAGCCCATTCCAGCCTTGTGTAGGTCTACAATCTTGTCCCTGACATCCTTGGAGAGCTCTTTGGTCTTGGCCATGGTGGAGAGTTTGGAATCTGATTGATTGATTGCTTCTGTGGACAGGTGTCTTTTATACAGGTAACAAGGTGAGATTAGGAGCACTCCCTTTAATAGTGTGTTCCTAATCTCAGCTCGTTACCTGTTTTAAAGACACCTGGGAGCCAGAAATCTTTCTGATTGAGAGGGGGTCAAATACTTATTTCCCTCAATAAAATGCAAATCAATTTAGAACATTTTTCACATGCGTTTTTCTGGATTTTTTTTTGTTATTCTGTCTCTCACTGTTCAAATAAACCTATCATTAAAATTATAGACTGATCATTTCTTTGTCAGTGGGCAAACATACAAAATCAGCAGGGGATCAAATACTTTTTTCCCTCACTGTAAGCTAGGTTGTATACACAATGGTGATATATGGTGCTGTGTGTTTACAGTAGCCTACATCATCATTGGCTTCAAATCTGTCAAGGCATCTTGTGATGCGCTTTGTTTACATGTGGATAACTTTTTATTGCAAAAAATAACAACACAGTTTCAATGCCACATAAATATTAAAAACCTTGGCCATAAAATATCACTAGAGCAGAAAACATTGAAATATCACAACCTTAGTGTGTGAACGCTGTCTGAGGACACATGAAGGAGCCCGACACACAAACACATAATAATCTCATCCCGCTCTTTAATTCAAGGTACGGTTTTCAGACCGTACCTTGAATTGGAGTGACACAGGAGTTGACATTTGAGACAATGCTTAAGCGTTTAAGTGAGGGGGCATTTGGTGGGAAAGGGGGAGAGAGATGCTGCGCTGGTCGTTGAAAGAGCATGCTAATGTAAGAATGACATTCCAGGAGCAGACCAGGAGAAAATCTTCATGTTTATAGCTCCCTCTCAGGATGACTGGCCGACTGACAGACAAAAACAGAGAGAGAGAGAGAGAGAGAGAGAGAGAGAGAGAGAGAGAGAGAGAGAGAGAGAGAGAGAGAGGGTGAAACAGAAGGGGAGTTTTGGGGCGAGGGTTGGTGATGAACAGGGGGTACTCTCTCCCACTCGCTCTCTCCCTCTCTGTCTCCCTCTCTCTCCACCAGTGACAGCTGAGTGGCTGGGAGCTAATTGCTGTTGCGTGAGGTCAGAGAGGCATTTATTTGACTGAGCTAGCCTTCCCTGCTAGCCCACAACAGACAGACGGACAGGGAGGATGTTGCTCAGCTCACACTACAGAGAGGAGAGACTGGCTGCTAAAGCACTGACTAACTGAGAAGTCCCAGGGACATGCACACACATACATACACTCATACACTCTAAAGCCTTCTAAGGAAAGGGAATAGCACTAACTGTTTCATCTCTGAAAGCTCAATTCTAATGTAAGTTTTTATTCCAACTTTATTCAACTCTTCTCTATTCGTTCTCTTTATATTTTATTTACATTTTATTGAACCAGTGAATTCAGTTAAGAACTGCTCTGCAGTAAGAAAACTTTTAGGAAATATATTAGGATATGAATTAAGAGTTGTTGGAATATTTGTGATTTAGTGAATTGATAGTGAATGTGTGTATAGGAACTCAGGGTTTGGTGAGGCTTCTGTTTATCTGTTGAGACTGACTGAAAGTCTACAGACGTATTGCAGACAGATACAGATATTACAGATAGAGATTTAGAGATATATATAGAAATATAGAGATAGCAGCTCTAGGATATTTCCCTCTATCCACACACAACTAAAGGATAGTTCATTTCAGTTCACTTTTTGGACTTTATTCAGGAATTTTAACTCGCATCTTGAGCTGACATCTTTTGAGAATCACATCTTGAGCTGGCATCTTTTGAGAATCACATCTTGAGCTGGCATCTTTTGAGAATCACATCTTGAGCATGTACAGCTTCCATTTCCATTTCCAGACAACTGTCTGAGACAAATGACAACAACAAGATTGCAGAGACCGATAGAGCCATTGACAACACAATCTATGAAATCAGACATATCTCAATCAGTGTTGTTGCTAATTGAATAGGTTTTGAAAGCACAGATCAGTAAGGTACAGTAGGCAGTAGACTGGGCTGGGGACAGTTTGGTAAACCACTATACACTGGGATTAAGATGGACCGGCTACTAGAGCAAGCACTGCAGCTCAACTCCTCACTTTAACACTCAACACTGTAGATCGACATCCACTGGACTGCTGTCTAAATTACAGGCTGTAGAAATTGCAGACATCTAACACACACAAAAAAACATCCTTCTCTTCCACAGCTCTGGCCTCCACAGAACCCCTGAAACAGACGGAAACAGACGGAAACAGACGGAAACAGACGGAAACAGACAAGACAATGTCTGCTGTTGGACGACGGTCTCCTCTGCCGGGATCACACAGCCGACACACACAGTGAGGATTACACTGACAGACTGACGGACATCAACATAAAGACTGGCCTCATTCATACAGACAGTGAGACAGACGGACATCAACCTACAGCCTTGTGTCCTTACAACAGAGAGACAGACAACAACTCCGAACAGAGAGAGACATCACACAAGTGCCTGGTCACTCTCCAACTCTCCTACCTCCACCCACTCCACCTCCCACCAGCTGGCCTCAGCGCCCAAGCCAGGGGTTACAGGTCACAGGTCAAGGGGACCAGCCTGTCCAGGCTTCTAGTGAACAGCGCTAGGAGAGCTCTGTCTGGTTCTCTGTTCTGTTCTGTCTGCCAGAGCAGACAGCAGTATTTCAGCATGTTGTCCGTGGCGCCCCACAGCAGTGCATTATAATGCCCAGATGGATGCCACTGCCATGCAACCTGCCTAACTTGCTGTCGGGACTGTACCTTCACATCATCTTTCTGCTGGGCAGCGTGTGTGTGGCCTGGAGCGACTGCACACCCGAGCAGCTGGCCGCCATCATGAACTGCTCCAAGCATGAGCGCCAAGCACGGAACTACGACTACATGGAAGGGGGAGACGTACGCATACGACAGCTGTTCAGCCGGACGCAGTGGTTCCTTACCGTCGACGACTACGGCAACATCAACGGGACACAAGACCCCACCAACTGTTACAGTAAGACCAGTGTTTCCCCTATATACATTTAGCACCGGCACACCGCCGCTAAATAGTGGCCCCCGCTGTTAAATCATGGCCGCCGCTGCTAAATCGGGACCACCGCTGCTAAATCGTGGCCGCCGCTGTTAAATCGTGTCCCCCGCTGCTAAATCGGGACCACCGCTGCTAAATCGTGTCCCCCGCTGCTAAATCGTGTCCCCCGCTGCTAAATCGTGGCCCCCGCTGCTAAATCGTGGCCCCCACTGCTAAATCGGGACCACCGCTGCTAAATCGTGGTCCCGCTGTATAAAAAAGAATGTATAGATGTAATCCTCCATTTGCAGCCATGCCAACTGTTACAGTAAGACTGATCTATATATATATATATATATATATATATATATATATATAAATAAGACCCCACCAACTGTTATAGTAAGATGAATCTATATACTGTATATCTATCTATAAGACCCCACCAAGTGTTATAGTAAGACTGATCTATATACTGTATATATATCTATAAAAACCCACCAACTGTTACAGTAAGACTGATCTATATACTGTGTATATATCTATAAAAACCCACCAACTGTTACAGTGAGACTGATATATATACTGTATATCTGTAAGTCCCCACCAAATATTACAGTAAGACTGATCTATATACTGTATATCTATCTATAAGCCCCCACCAACTGTTAGTGAGACTGATCTATATACTGTATATATATACGTATATCTATAAGACCCCACCAACTGTTACAGTAAGACTGATCGATACACTGTATATATATACGTATATCTATAAGACCCCACCAACTGTTACAGTGAGACTGATCTATACACTGTATATATATATATCTATAAGACCCCACCAACTTTTACAGTGAGACTGATCTATACACTGTATATATATATATCTATAAGACCCCACCAATTGTTACAGTGAGACTGATCTATACACTGTATATATATATCTATAAGACCCCACCAACTGTTACAGTGAGACTGATCTATACACTGTATATATATCTATAAGACCCCACCAACTGTTACTGTAAGACTGATCTATACACTGTATATATATATCTATAAGACCCCACCAACTGTTACAGTGAGACTGATCTATACAATGTATATATATATCTATAAGACCCCACCAACTGTTACAGTGAGACTGATCTATACACTGTATATATATCTATAAGACCCCACCAACTGCTACAGTGAGACTGAACTATACACTGTATATATATACAGTGGGGGGAAAAAGTATTTAGTCAGCCACCAATTGTGCAAGTTCTCTCACTTAAAAAGATGAGAGAGGCCTGTAATTTTCATCATAGGTACACTTCAACTATGACAGACAAAATGAGGAAAAGAAATCCAGAAAATCACATTGTAGGATTTTTAATGAATTTATTTGCAAATTATGGTGGAAAATAAGTATTTGGTCACATACAAACAAGCAAGATTTCTGGCTCTCACAGACCTGTAACTTCTTCTTTAAGAGGCTCCTCTGTCCTCCACTCATTACCTGTATTAATGGCACCTGTTTGAACTTGTTATCAGTATAAAAGACACCTGTCCACAACCTCAAACAGTCACACTCCAAACTCCACTATGGCCAAGACCAAAGAGCTGTCAAAGGACACCAGAAACAAAATTGTAGACCTGCACCAGGTTGGGAAGACTGAATCTGCAATAGGTAAGCAGCTTGGTTTGAAGAAATCAACTGTGGGAGCAATTATTAGGAAATGGAAGACATACAAGACCACTGATAATCTTCCTCGATCTGGGGCTCCACGCAAGATCTCACCCGTGGGGTCAAAATGATCACAAGAACGTTGGAGCAAAAATCCCAGAACCACACGGGGACCTAGTGAATGACCTGCAGAGAGCTGGGACCAAAGTAACAAAGCCTACCATCAGTAACACACTACGCCGCCAGGGACTCAAATCCTGCAGTGCCAGACGTGTCCCCCTGCTTAAGCCACTACATGTTCAGGCCCGTCTAAAGTTTGCTAGAGAGCATTTGGATGATCCAGATGAGGATTGGGAGAATGTCAGATGAAACCAAAATAGAACTTTTTGGTAAAAACTCAACTCGTCGTGTTTGGAGGACAAAGAATGCTGAGTTGCATCCAAAGAACACCATACCTACTGTGAAGCATGGGGGTGGAAACATCATGCTTTGGGGCTGTTTTTCTGCAAAGGGACCAGGACGACTGATCCGTGTAAAGGAAAGAATGAATGGGGCCATGTATCGTGAGATTTTGAGTGAAAACCTCCTTCCATCAGCAAGGGCATTGAAGATGAAACGTGGCTGGGTCTTTCAGCATGACAATGATCCCAAACACACCGCCCGGGCAACGAAGGAGTGGCTTTGTAAGAAGCATTTCAAGGTCCTGGAGTGGCCTAGCCAGTCTCCAGATCTCAACCCCATAGAAAATCTTTGGAGGGAGTTGAAAGTCCGTGTTGCCCAGCGACAGCCCCAAAACATCACTGCTCTAGAGGAGATCTGCATGGAGGAATGGGCCAAAATACCAGCAACAGTGTGTGAAAACCTTGTGAAGACTTACAGAAAACATTTGACCTCTGTCATTGCCAACAAAGGGTATATAACAAAGTATTGAGATAAACTTTTGTTATTGACCAAATACTTATTTTCCACCATAATTTGCAAATAAATTCATAAAAAATCCTACAATGTGATTTTCTGGATTTCTTTTTCTCATTTCGTCTGTCATAGTTGAAGTGTACCTATGATGAAAATTACAGGCCTCTCTCATCTTTTTAAGTGAGAGAACTTGCACAATTGGTGGCTGACTAAATACTTTTTTCCCCCACTGTATCTATAAGATCCCACCAACTGTTACAGTGAGACTGATCTATATACTGTATATATATCTATAAAAACCCACCAATTGTTACAGTGAGACTGATCTATATACTGTATATATATCTATAAGACCCCACCAACTGCTACAGTGAGACTGATCTATACACTGTATATATATATATATCTATAAGACCCACCAACTGTTACAGTGAGACTGATCTATATACTGTATATATATCTATAAAAACCCACCAACTGTTACAGTGAGACTGATCTATACACTGTATATATATATCTATAAGACCCCACCAACCAAATCAAAACTGAGTATAAATGATAATGGACCTACAATCATACAGTTTCTTGACTGTGTCCAGCTCACTAATAATCCCAGAAATGAAAGCTAGACAGGACAGTCAATGCTTCCTAGACAGTCAGGGAGCATTGAAAATTCCCAAAACGATGGGATAGAAGACTATTTTTAACGGAGGGAAAATATAGCCAATTTTTGTTGTGGCCCCTGGACCTCGTTGAAGACCAAATAGGGGTTCCTGGGACAAAATTTGTTTGACACCACTGGGTTAGAGCATTGAGCCAGTTACCGACAGGTCCCTAGTTCGAATCCCCGAACCGACAAGGTGAAAATCTGTTGATGTACCCTTGAGCAAGGCACTTAGCCCTAATTAACCCTTAACTCGCCAACAGTTACAGTAAGAATTATCTATCTACTGTACATCTATATCTATAAGACCCGCCAAATGTTACAGATCCAAATGTTATATTATATGTTTAATACCCTATTAATTGCTACAGTGAAGCTAGTTGTATTATCCACATCTTAACATCTACTGTATGTGTTGTCTTAGGACTCATCACTTCAATGGAATTCAATCAAACAATCTCATATTGCAGGTCGTAGTTTGTAAACAAAGATAGATACCGGTTTGATTGAATTCCAGTCTGTGTTGTAGGATTCATCTCTTATTGACAGGTGGCTCTGAGTAGACTCTCAGCAACAGTAGATGTAGAGAGGGTGACTTATACATTCTACTCACTGTATATTTATGGGCTGCTTTAGACTCTCAGAGATGTCTAAACATTTTTACGGCTGATGTGTTACTGCTAATAACAATATGGTTGAGTAATGTCCACGTTGCTGAGATCTTAGTCACGCATGTCTAGTCAGAGAGAGAGAGAGAGAGAGAGAGAGAGAGAGAGAGGGGGAGAAAGTGAAGAAAGAAGCAGAGAGAGCAGAAAAACAGAGAGAGAGAAACCAAAAAACAAACAGAGGGAGAGAAACCAAGAAGCGAAGAGACAGAGAGCTCAGCTGGCAGATTCCTCTGTGTCTATGTGAGTTATCTCCCAGTCTGTTGAGTGAGTAATAAGGCTGTTGGAACACGGTCATATAGCAGCTAGCTCTCTCCCCCCTGGGACTCCCTGGAGCAGCCTGATGTTATTGTCCAATGTTCCCTCTGCAGTGTAATCACACTGGTAATGGGTCATGTGTCTCTGTTAGGGCAGCCAACGTGACAGAGGTAAAGTGAAGCAGGTGTGGGCTCTGGCAGAGCCAACCATAACACCATGTAAACACAGCCACTAATGAAGTAAACCAAGGGGCTGGGAGTTGGGGCTAGGGATGCAGACGGTCAGGACAAATGAACTGGCATGAAAACGCACACATCCACACACATATTAAACACCTCAGTGAAGTAGCCCAAGCTGACCTAGTCTATCCACAGAGATACAGGGTTAGTGTGTGTGTGTGACATCAAAACAATCACTCTATAGGTTTCAATAATGTCTGTCTGTCTCTTCACCCGCCGCCCGCCTGTCTGTCTGTCTGTGTGTCAGTGGAATGCTGGCGTGACCAGAGTAGCCTGTCTAGCTGTCTGTCTGCTCACACGCCCACCTATCTATCTATCTGTCTGCCTGCTCACCTGCCCATATGCCTGTCTATCTGGCTGTGGAATGTTGGCGTGACCAGGGTAGCTTCTGCCTCTGGTGAGGAGGGGGAAGATGGGTCTTGCGAAACAAAAACTGGCCTTGAAAAGCAGAGAAATGGATCCACCCAGATGTGTCTGACAATAGCACGCAGGGAGACATGCAGGCACGCAAACACGCACACACACACAGGCAGACAGGACGAAAGGTCTTTGAAGAGCCCAGCATCGGCATGAATACAGCTAATAAATCTTTGAATCATATTGCTCTGTTCCTCTGTCTGGTCTGGGCTAGGCTGGTCTGGTCTGGGCTGGCCTAGGCTAGGCTAGGCTGGTCTGGGCTGGTCTGGCCTGGGCTAGGCTGGTCTGGGCTGGTCTGGCCTGGGCTAGGCTGGTCTGGGCTAGGCTGGTCTGGGGTGAGGTGGGCTAGGCTGGTCTGGGGTGAGGTGGGGAGGGCTGGGGTGAGGTGGGCTGGGCAGGGCTGTGGTAAAGTGAAGTGGGGTGGGGTTGGGTGAGGTGGGCTCGGCTGAGGTGAAGTGTGGTGGGGTGAGCTGGGCTGGGCTGAACAGGGCCGAGGTGAAGTGAGGTGGGGTGAGGAGGGCTGGGCAGGGCAGGGCCGAGGTGAAGTGAGGTGGGGTGAGGAGGGCTGGGCAGGGCAGGGCAGGGCCGAGGTGAAGTGAGGTGGGGTGAGGAGGGCTGGGCAGGGCAGGGCCGAGGTGAAGTGAGGTGGGCTTGGGGGACTAACCAGCCTTGAACACAAACGCTACACAGACAGACAGACAGGCAGACAGGCGGACACAAACATGACAAAGTGGGGAAAGAGTGACCGTTGGTCACGACAGTTTGTTCTCTCAGAGCTGAACTATATTTTTCCCCTTAAGCGCATCTCTGAGCACAGACGACAATCTAAGACTTTACTCAGACAGACAGTGAACAGGTTCAGCGATTGATTATGAAGTGAACTCTGACAGTCTTTCAAACTAGTGTCTGAGACTTGTGATGGAACTTGAAGTACTCCAATGGCTGACAGGAAGCAATTTAGATACATACATTTATGTGCTATTTGTGCTGACTAGAGCAGACTAAATCATCCAGTTTCTCTTGTTTTCTAGTCATACTGTTACAGGAACAGGCCTAGGATCTGTTTCTCAGGGTGGACAGTGTTAAGAGGTCGTTATAGAAACAGGTTTTAGGTCCGTTTCTCAGGGTATTCTGCTCAATGTCCTGTCCACTGTGTTAGTCCAACCTGACAACCAAAACAAACACTACTGTACTGTATGAGCTAACAGGCCTATAGTACAGTATATTACACCGGATGAGATAAAAGCCGGTGCCCGAATACCCGTACTTGCGTTCTAAATAGTAGGCATTTTGGGTATGTTTTATAATATGTGACATTTCGTAAAATAATGTATATGCTTTAAATGCCAGGATGTCTTAATCATTTCCGCTTTTCATCTGGTAGAATTTGCTGCACACTACTGAAGAAGAGAATGGTCTTTCCAGACTCATGGCTTTCACAACAGCTGATAATCAGCTGAGGGGACGCGCTGTACCAAAAGCAAAATTTCCTTTCGTAGGATAGCTGGAGGCAAAGTCATTCATATTCATGAGTTACATCGGGCTGTTGGTTGAGCCTTTTTGGGTGTGTGACATGATGCAGTGCAAAGGCTTACTCGCCGGGATGATCAGTGAGCACCGACTTCCAGCTACATACCAATTATTCATAAAAAGTACACAAATTATTATTTTAAAAATTTCTACAAACTGTCTGTTGCTTGATATGAGCAAGTCAACCCAAATGTTCCAAAGAATAAGAAATTGACAATTAGCTGGCGAGTAGTGGCTACTGCTTGGCCAGTGAGCTAGCTAAGTTAGCTAAATTTCAGTCAGTAGCTATCCTTCTAAATGCGATGGTCACTGGATAAACTTTACAGCTATGAGTTTAACATATTTTGTTGGAAACAAACTAGCATCCAGTTGTTGTCATACATGGCAGAATCATATCTAACCAGCTGGCCCCTGAATCCCGTGTCTATGTGGCCATGCATGAACTTCAGAGTCTAGATGAAGTCTAGCTAACTTTAGCTAGCTAGCTAGCTACCTAGCATTGCTAGCTGAACTGTTTTATAAGAAAACGGCTGAGGTGACTCAAACCCTGCAGCTAGCTAACAAGCCTTCCTCGGCGGCAATGTTATTGCGGTGCAGGAATATTAGATACAGTTGAAGTCTGAAGTTTACATACAGTGAGGGAAAAAAGCATTTGATCCCCTGCTGATTTTGTACGTTTGCCCACTGACAAAGAAATGATCAGTCTATAATTTTAATGGTAGGTTTATTTGAACAGTGAATAAACGCATGTGAAAAATGTTATAAATGGAATTGTATTTTAATGAGGGAAATAAGTATTTGACCCCTCTGCAAAACATGACTACTTGGTGGCAAAACCCTTGTAGGCAATCACAGAGGTCAGACGTTTCTTGCAGTTGGGCACCAGGTTTGCACACTCAGGAGGGATTTTGTCCCACTCCTCTTTGCAGATCTTCTCCAAGTCATTAAGGTTTCGAGGCTGACGTTTGGCAACTCAAACCTTCAGCTTCCTCCACAGATTTTCTATGGGATTAAGGTCTGGAGACTGGCTAGGCCACTCCAGGACCTTAATGTGCTTCTTCTTGAGCCACTCCTTTGTTGCCTTGGCCATGTGTTTTGGGTCATTGTCATGCTGGAATACCCATCCACGACCCATTTTCATTGCCCTGGCTGAGGGAAGGAGGTTCTCACCCAAGATTTGACGGTACATGACCCCGTCCATCGTCCCATTGATGCGGTGAAGTTGTCCTGTCCCCTTAGCAGAAAAACACCCCCAAAGCATAATGTTTCCACCTCCATGTTTGACGGTGGGCATGGTGTTCTTGGGGTCATAGGCAGCATTCCTCCTCCTCCAAACACGGCGAGTTGAATTGATGCCAAAGAGCTCCATTTTGGTCTCATCTGACCACAACACTTTCACCCAGATGTCCTCTGAATCATTCAGATGTTCATTGGCAAACTTCTGGCGGGCATGTACAGTGGGGCAAAAAAGTATTTAGTCAGCCACCAATTGTGCAAGTTCTCTCACTTAAAAAGATGAGAGAGGCCTGTAATTTTCATCATAGGTACACTTCAACTATGACAGACAAAATGAGGAAAAAAAATCCAGAAAATCACATTGTAGGATTTTTAATGAATTTATTTGCAAATTATGGTGGAAAATAAGTATTTGGTCACATACAAACAAGCAAGATTTCTGGCTCTCACAGACCTGTAACTTCTTCTTTAAGAGGCTCCTCTGTCCTCCACTCGTTACCTGTATTAATGGCACCTGTTTGAACTTGTTATCAGTATAAAAGACACCTGTCCACAACCTCAAACAGTCACACTCCAAACTCCACTATGGCCAAGACCAAAGAGCTGTCAAAGGACACCAGAAACAAAATTGTAGACCTGCACCAGGTTGGGAAGACTGAACCTGCAATAGGTAAGCAGCTTGGTTTGAAGAAATCAACTGTGGGAGCAATTATTAGAAATGGAAGACATACAAGACCACTGATAATCTTCCTCGATCTGGGGCTCCACGCAAGATCTCACCCGTGGGGTCAAAATGATCACAAGAACGTTGAGCAAAAATCCCAGAACCACACGGGGGGACCTAGTGAATGACCTGCAGAGAGCTGGGACCAAAGTAACAAAGCCTACCATCAGTAACACACTACGCCGCCAGGGACTCAAATCCTGCAGTGTCCCCCTGCTTAAGCCAGTACATGTTCAGGCCCGTCTGAAGTTTGCTAGAGAGCATTTGGATGATCCAGATGAGGATTGGGAGAATGTCATATGGTCAGATGAAACCAAAATAGAACTTTTTGGTAAAAACTCAACTCGTCGTGTTTGGAGGACAAAGAATGCTGAGTTGCATCCAAAGAACACCATACCTACTGTGAAGCATGGGGGTGGAAACATCATGCTTTGGGGCTGTTTTTCTGCAAAGGGACCAGGACGACTGATCCGTGTAAAGGAAAGAATGAATGGGGCCATGTATCGTGAGATTTTGAGTGAAAGGGGCATTGAAGATGAAACGTGGCTGGGTCTTTCAGCATGACAATGATCCCAAACACACCGCCCGGGCAACGAAGGAGTGGCTTCAGAAGAAGCATTTCAAGGTCCTGGAGTGGCCTAGCCAGTCTCCAGATCTCAACCCCATAGAAAATCTTTGGAGGGAGTTGAAAGTCCGTGTTGCCCAGCGACAGCCCCAAAACATCACTGCTCTAGAGGAGATCTGCATGGAGGAATGGGCCAAAATACCAGCAACAGTGTGTGAAAACCTTGTGAAGACTTACAGAAAACATTTGACCTCTGTTATTGCCAACAAAGGGTATATAACAAAGTATTGAGATAAACTTTTGTTATTGACCAAATACTTATTTTCCACCATAATTTGCAAATACATAAATTAAAAATCCTACAATGTGATTTTCTGGATTTCTTTTTCTCATTTCGTCTGTCATAGTTGAAGTGTACCTATGATGAAAATTACAGGCCTCTCTCATCTTTTTAAGTTGGAGAACTTGCACAATTGGTGGCTGACTAAATACTTTTTTGCCCCACTGTATATGTGCTTTCTTGAGCAGGGGGACCTTGCGGGCGCTGCAGGATTTCAGTCCTTCACGGCGTACTGTGTTACCAATTGTTTTCTTGGTGACTATGGTCCCAGCTGCCTTGAGATCATTTACAAGATCCTCCCGTGTAGTTCTGGGCTGATTCCTCACCGTTCTCATGATCATTGCAACTCCACGAGGTGAGATCTTGCATGGAGCCCCAGGCCGAGGGAGATTGACAGTTCTTTTGTCTTTCTTCCATTTGCGAATAATCGCACCAACTGTTGTCACCTTCTCACCAAGCTGCTTGGCGATGGTCTTGTAGCCCATTCCAGCCTTGTGTAGGTCTACAATCTTGTCCCTGACATCCTTGGAGAGCTCTTTGGTCTTGGCCATGGTGGAGAGTTTGGAATCTGATTGATTGCTTCTGTGGACAGGTGTCTTTTATACAGGTAACAAACTGAGATTAGGAGCACTCCCTTTAAGAGTGTGCTCCTAATCTCAGCTCGTTACCTGTATAAAAGACACCTGGGAGCCAGAAATCTTTCGGATTGAGAGGGGGTCAAATACTTATTTCCCTCATTAAAATGCAATTCCATTTATAACATTTTTCACATGCATTTTTCTGGATTTTTGTTGTTGTTATTCTGTCTCTCACTGTTCAAATAAACCTACCATTAAAATTATAGACTGATCATTTCTTTGTCAGTGGGCAAACGTACAAAATCAGCAGGGGATCAAATACTTTTTTCCCTCACTGTACACTTAGGTTGGAGTCATTAAAACTAGTTTTTCATGGTTTTAGCGGTTAGGACATCTACTTTGTGCATGACACAAGTAATTTTCCAACAATTGTTTACAGACAGATTTTTTCACTTATTCACTGTATCACAATTCCAGTGGGTCAGAAGTTTATATACACTTAGTTGAATGTGCCTTTAAACAGCTTGGAAAATTCCTGAAAATCATGTCATGGCTTTAGATGCTTCTGAAAGGCTAATTGACAGCATTTGAGTCAATTGGAGGTGTACCTGTGGACGTATATTAAGGCCTAGTTGACATAATGGGAAAATCAAAAGAAATCAGCCAAGACATCAGAAAAGAATGGAGACCTCCACAAGTCTGGTTCATCCTTGGGAGCAATTTCCAAACGCCTGAAGGTACCACGTTCATCTGTACAAACAATAGTACGCAAGTATAAACACTATGGGACCACCCAGCTGTCATACCGCTCAGGAAGGAGACGCGTTCTGTCTCCTAGAGATGAACGTACTTTGGTGCGAAAAGTGAAAATCAATCCCAGAACAACAGCAAAGGACCTTGTGAAGATGCTGGAGGAAACAGGTACAAAAGTATCTATATCCATAAAAAACGAGTCCTATATGGGCATAACCTGAAAGGCCGCTCAGCAAGGAAGAAGCCACTGCTCCAAAACCGCCATAAAAAACCCAGACTACGGTTTGCAACTGCACATGGGGACAAAGATCGTACTTTTTGGAGAAATGTACTCTGGTCTGATGAAACAAAAACAGAACTGTTTGGCCATAATGACCATCGTTATGTATGGAGGAAAAAGGGGGAGGCTTGCAAGCCAAAGAACACCATCCCAACTGTGAAACACGGGGGTGGCAGCATCCTGTTGTGGGGGTGCTTTGCTGCAGGAGGGACTGGTGCACTTCACAAAATAGATGGCATCATGAAGAAGGAAAATTATGTGGATATTTTGAAGCAACATCAAGACATCAGTCAGGAAGTTAAAGCTTGGTCGCAAAAGGGGTCTTCCAAATGGACAATGACCCCAAACATACTTCCAAAGTTGTGGCAAAATGGCTTAAGGACAACAAAGTCAAGGTATTGGAGTGGCCATCACAAAGCCCTGACCTCAATCCCATAGAAAATGTGTGGGCAGAACTGAAAAAGCGTGTGCAAGCAAGGAGGCCTACAAACCTGACTTAGTTACACCAGCTCTGTCAGGAGGAATGGGCCACAATTCACCCAACTTATTGGGGGAAGCTTGTGGAAGGCTACCCGAAACGTTTGACCCAAGTTAAACAATTTAAAGGCAATGCTGCCAAATACTAATTGAGTGTATGTAAACTTCTGACCCACTGGGAATGTGATGAAAGAAATAAAAGCTGAAATAAATAGTTCTCTCTACTATTTTTCTGACATTTCACATTCTTAAAATAAAGAGGTGATCCTAACTGCCATTCCCCCCAGAAATGTCTGGGAACTTGCAGGTGCCTTGATGGAAGAGTGGGGTAACATCTCACAGCAAGAACTGACAAATCTGGTCCATGAGGAGGAGATGCACTGCAGTACTTAATGCAGCTGGTGGCCACACCAGATTCTGACTGTTACTTTTGATTTTGACCCCCCCTTTGTTCAGGGACACATTATTCAATTTCTGTTAGTCACATGTCTGTGGAACTTGTTCAGTTTATGTCTCAGTTGTTGAATCTTATGTTCATACAAATATTAAGTTTGCTGAAAATAAACGCAGTTGACAGTAAGAGGACGTTTCTTTTTTTGCCGAGTTGATATGATTAGTGCACAGTATGCAGTTTAAGTAAGTAGTAGGCAAACCAAAATTCAGACACAGCCATTGCCAGAGCATTTTAATCTGAATCACTAACATATGATGCTTGTAGAGGACTGTTGGCTTGTAGTGAAACACTGAATAAGGGTCTTCATAGACAGCAGAGCATGTTTTACTGTATGTGGTTTCAAGGAAATAATTTGTAACTGTAGGCCAGGCATCTGCAACGAGCCAGTTTAAACCAGTGATTGATTTATTTTGGCCACCCCCCAAAGTTTTTAGTACATTTTAGGATTTTTGTTTTTGGTAAAAAGAAAATACTGTAAAATCACCTGGAATTCAGCTAGAAATTTGTTTAATTTAGGAAACCTGTTACCAAATATTCCCACAAATTAAAATAAGAGACGTATGTGATCTTGTCTCAATGTATTCACGATATGAAAGTATTGTTATTTTCAAATACAATCTCTTTTTGGACTTAGTTGTGGTCAACTTGTAGTGTACAAATTGTTATAGTTAGGTTCTGGCCCCCTGACCATCCGCTCCGACAAAAATCGGCCTGCGGCTGAATGTAGTTGCCTAACCTTCTAGGCTATTCAAAAACATATGGGAACACTCTTAAACACTTAAAACGTGTGTTGTGGCTGTTGCCCCAGTACAATAGATATACTACAGAATAGTATTGTTATCCTGTTATAATCCAGCACAACAGATAGACTACATAATAGTATTGTTACCCTGTTATAATCCAGTACAACAGATAGACTATATCATAGTATTGTTACTCTGTTAAAATCCAGTACAACAGACTATATAATAGTATTGTTACCCTGTTATAATCCAGTACAACAGACTATATAATAGTATTGTTACCCTGTTATAATCCAGTACAACAGACTATATAATAGTATTGTTACCCTGTTATAATCCAATACAACAGACTATATAATAGAATTGTTACCCTGTAATAATCCAGTAAAACAGACTATATAATAGTATTGTTACCCTGTTATAATCCAGTACAACAGACTATATAATAGCATTGTTACCTTGTTACCTTGTTATAGTCCAGTACAACAGACTATATATTAGTATTGTTACCCTGTTATAATCCAGTACAACAGACTATATAATAGCATTGTTACCTTGTTATAATCCAGTACAACATACTATATAATAGTATTGTTACCCTGTTATAATCCAGTACAACAGATAGACGATATAATAGTATTGTTACCCTGTTATAATCCAGTACAACAGATAGACTATATAATAGTATTGTTACCCTGTTATAATCCAGTACAACAGACTATATAATAGCATTGTTACCTTGTTATAATCCAGTACAACAGACTATATATTAGTATTGTTACCCTGTTATAATCCAGTACAACAGAATATATAATAGCATTGTTACCTTGTTATAATCCAGTACAACAGACTATATAATAGTATTGTTACCCTGTTATAATCCAGTACAACAGATAGACTATATAATAGTATTGTTACCTTGTTATAATCCAGTACAACAGACTATATAATAGCATTGTTACCTTGTTATAATACAGTACAACAGACTATATAATAGTATTGTTACCCTGTTATAATCCAGTACAACAGACTATATAATAGAATTGTTACCCTGTTATAATCCAGTACAACAGACTATATAATAGCATTGTTACCCTGTTATAATCCAGTACAACAGACTATATAATAGTATTGTTACCCTGTTATAATACAGTACAACATACTATATAATAGTATTGTTACCCTGAAATAATCCAGTACATCAGACTATATAATAGAATTGTTACCCTGTTATAATCCAGTACAACAGACTATATAATAGTATTGTTACCCTGTTATAATCCAGTACAACAGACTATATAATAGCATTGTTACCTTGTTATAATCCAGTACAACATACTATATAATAGTATTGTTACCCTGTTATAATCCAGTACAACAGATAGACTATATAATAGTATTGTTACCCTGTTATAATCCAGTACAACAGACTATATAATAGCATTGTTACCTTGTTATAATACAGTACAACAGACTATATATTAGTATTGTTACCCTGTTATAATCCAGTACAACAGACTATATAATAGCATTGTTACCTTGTTATAATCCAGTACAGCAGATAGACTATATAATAGTATTGTTACCCTGTTATAATCCAGTACAACAGACTATATAATAGCATTGTTACCTTGTTATAATACAGTACAACAGACTATATAATAGTATTGTTACCCTGTTATAATCCAGTACAACAGACTATATAATAGTATTGTTACCCTGTTATAATCCAGTACAACAGACTATATAATAGTATTGTTACCCTGTTATAATCCAGTACAACAGACTATATAATAGCATTGTTACCTTGTTATAATCCAGTACAACAGACTATATAATAGTATTGTTACCCTGTTATAATCCAGTACAACAGATAGACTATATAATAGTATTGTTACCCTGTTGTAATCCAGTACAACAGACTATATAATAGCATTGTTACCTTGTTATAATACAGTACAACAGACTATATAATAGTATTGTTACCCTGTTATAATCCAGTACAACAGACTATATAATAGAATTGTTACCCTGTTATAATCCAGTACAACAGACTATATAATAGCATTGTTACCCTGTTATAATCCAGTACAACAGACTATATAATAGTATTGTTACCCTGTTATAATACAGTACAACAGACTATATAATAGTATTGTTACCCTGAAATAATCCAGTACAACAGACTATATAATAGAATTGTTACCCTGTTATAATCCAGTACAACAGACTATATCATAGTATTGTTACCCTGTTATAATCCAATACAACAGACTATATAATAGAATTGTTACCCTGTTATAATCCAGTACAACAGACTATATAATAGTATTGTTACCCTGTTATAATCCAGTACAACAGACTATATATTAGTATTGTTACCCTGTTATAATCCAGTACAACAGACTATATAATAGCATTGTTACCTTGTTATAATCCAGTACAACAGATAGACTATATAATAGTATTGTTACCCTGTTATAATCCAGTACAACAGACTATATAATAGCATTGTTACCTTGTTATAATACAGTACAACAGACTATATAATAGTATTGTTACCCTGTTATAATCCAGTACAACAGATAGACTATATAATTGTATTGTTACCCTGTTATAATCCAGTACAACAGACTATATAATAGCATTGTTACCTTGTTATAATACAGTACAACAGACTATATAATAGTATTGTTACCCTGTTATAATCCAGTACAAGAGACTATATCATAGAATTGTTACCCTGTTATAATCCAGTACAACAGACTATATAATAGCATTGTTACCCTGTTATAATCCAGTACAACAGACTATATAATAGTATTGTTACCCTGTTATAATCCAGTACAACAGACTATATAATAGTATTGTTACCCTGTTATAATCCAGTACAACAGACTATATGATAGAATTGTTACCCTGTTATAATCCAGTGCAACAGACTATATCATAGTATTGTTACCCTGTTATAATCCAATACAACAGACTATATAATAGAATTGTTACCCTGTTATAATCCAATACAACAGACTATATAATAGAATAGTTACCCTGTTATAATCCAGTACAACAGACTATATCCTAGTATTGTTACCCTGTTATAATCCAGTACAACAGACTATATAATAGAATTGTTACCCTGTTATAATCCAGTACAACAGACTATTTAATAGTATTGTTACCCTGTTATAAAGCAGTAGAACAAATAGGCTATATAATAGTATCGTTACCCTGTTATAACACAGTATAACCGATATACAACAGTGTCATTGATTTGTTACCCTGCTATTTCAATATACCAGATAATACTATTGTTACCCTGTTATTACAATAGAATACACAGTACAGTATATAGTATTGTGACGCTGTTAGTATTACAAATATATTGTGACCCTATTATAACAGTATAACAGTATAAGAGATATGGCCCTGTTCAGTCAGTGTCAGTCAGTGTCAGCCTCCTTGTCTCCCTGAATAACCTCAGCAGCCAGATCTGACCTGAGACGCATCCTCAGCGTTACGCACCATAAACCATCAGACGCCTGTGACTCAGCTGTAACAAGACACATATGGGTTTAGAAACGCTTAGAAAAGATTAGAAACACCAGAGTAGAGAAGAGATATCCACACACTCAGCTGTGATGCAGATTCCTAATAAACATCTACACACTCAGCTGTGATGCAGGTTCCTAATAAACATCTACACACTCAGCTGTGATGCAGGTTCCTAATAAACCTCCATACACTCAGCTGTAATGCAGGTTCCTAATAAACATCTACACACTCAGCTGTGATGCAGGTTCCTAATAAACATCCATACACTCAGCTGTGATGCAGGTTCCTAATACACATCCATACACTCAGCTGTGATGCAGATTCCTAATAAACATCTACACACTCAGCTGTGATGCAGGTTCCTAATAAACATCCACACACTCAGCAGTGATGCAGGTTCCTAATACACATCCATACACTCAGCTGTGATGCAGATTCCTAATAAACATCCATACACTCAGCTGTGATGCAGATTCCTAATAAACATCTACACACTCAGCTGTGATGCAGGTTCCTAATACACATCCATACACTCAGGAGTGGTACAGCCTTTATCCTACAGGCTTCTTATTCAGTGAGCTGAGCTTTCAGATTTACAACCCTTAAACTGAGCAATAGGATGAAAGTTGTTCGATCAACATCGGTGCTAAATACTGTACAACCCAAGTATGTAGAGGTTCCTTCTCTATTTCAGGATGATACAAGTTCACAACTTTGTTGACAAATTACTAAAAAGATATGTCCCTTCCTTAAATAGCTGTGTGGTGTGTTTTTATTTGATTAATGTTAAACTGCGGTAGAGTAACAACAGTCTGTCTGGTTTGTCATGATGATGTGTATTCCTCTGTTGTTCCTCAGTCAGGTCTCCCTGCGTCCACTAAACAGTGTCTGAGACAGAGCAGTAATAGAGTGGTAGATCAACTCTGTTCTGTGTCTTTGTGACCAGAGCTCTCAGCTGCTTTATAGCTCTCAGCTGCTTTATAGCTCTCAGCTGCTTTATAGCTCTCAGCTGCTTTATAGCTCTCAGCTCAGCTGCTTTATAGCTCTCAGCTGCTTTATAGCTCTCAGCTGCTTTATAGCTCTCAGCTGCTTTATAGCTCTCAGCTCAGCTGCTTTATAGCCCTCAGCTGCTTTATAGCTCTCAGCTGCTTTATAGCTCTCAGCTGCTTTATAGCTCTCAGCTGCTTTATAGCTCTCAGCTGCTTTATAGCTCTCAGCTGCTTTATAGCTCTCAGCTGCTTTATAGCTCTCAGCTGCTTTATAGCTCTCAGCTGCTTTATAGCTCTCAGCTCAGCTGCTTTATAGCCCTCAGCTCAGCTGCTTTATAGCTCTCGGCTCAGCTGCTTTATAGCTCTCAGCTCAGCTGCTTTATAGCTCTCAGCTGCTTTATAGCTCTCAACTGCTTTATAGCTCTCAGCTCAGCTGCTTTATAGCTCTCAGCTGCTTTATAGCTCTCAGCTGCTTTATAGCTCTCAGCTCAGCTGCTTTATAGCTCTCAGCTCAGCTGCTTTATATCTCTCAGCTCAGCTGTTTTATAGCTCTCAGCTGCTTTATAGCTCTCAGTTCAGCTGCTTTATAGCTCACAGTTCAGCTGCTTTATAGCTCTCAGCTCAGCTGCTTTATAGCTCTCAGCTCCGCTGCTTTATAGCTCTCAGCTCCTTTATAGCTCTCAGCTGCTTTATAGCTCTCAGCTCAGCTGCTTTATAGCTCTCAGCTGCTTTATAGCTCTCAGCTGCTTTATAGCTCTCAGCTCAGCTGCTTTATAGCTCTCAGCTCAGCTGCTTTAGCTGTAACTGTAACAAGACACACATGGGCTTAGAAACCTTTAGAAAAGATTAGAAACACCAGAGTAGAGAATAGATATCCACACACTCAGCTGTGATGCAGATTCCTAATAAACATCCATACACTCAGCTGTGATGCAGGTTCCTAATAAACATCTACACACTCAGCTGTGATGCAGGTTCCTAATAAACATCCATACACTCAGGTGTGATGCAGATTCCTAATAAACATCTACACACTCAGCTGTGATGCAAGTTCCTAATAAACATCCATACACTCAGCTGTGATGCAGATTCCTAATAAACATCTACACACTCAGCTGTGATGCAGGTTCCTAATAAACATCCATACACTCAGCTGTGATGCAGATTCCTAATAAACATCTACATACTCAGCTGTGATGCAGATTCCTAATAAACATCTACACACTCAGCTGTGATGCAGATTCCTAATAAACCTCCATACACTCAGCGGTGATGCAGATTCCTAATAAACATCTACACACTCAGCTGTGATGCAGGTTCCTAATAAACATCTACACACTCAGCAGTGATGCAGGTTCCTAATACACATCCATACACTCAGGAGTGGTACAGCCTTTATCCTACAGGCTTCTTATTCAGTGAGCTGAGCTTTCAGATTTACAACCCTTAAACTGAGCAATAGGATGAAAGTTGTTCGATCAACATCGGTGCTAAATACTGTACAACCCAAGTATGTAGAGGTTCCTTCTCTATTTCAGGATGATACAAGTTCACAACTTTGTTGACAAATTACTAAAAAGATATGTCCCTTCCTTAAATAGCTGTGTGGTGTGTTTTTATTTGATTAATGTTAAACTGCGGTAGAGTAACAACAGTCTGTCTGGTTTGTCATGATGATGTGTATTCCTCTGTTGTTCCTCAGTCAGAGTTTTATTACCTCCTTAATAAGCAAAGCAGTGTGGATCCAGCCTGGATCCAGGGAAGACAGAATTAGAATAGGGATCACACACAATGAGTTGACTTAGCTGGGGGCTGGCTGGGTTGGGTCAGGGAGGAAGCAGGGAAATCTCTCAGCTCAGCTGCATTATAGCTCTCAACTGCTTTATAGCTCTCAGTTCAGCTGCTTTATAGCTCTCAGTTCAGCTGCTTTATAGCTCTCAGCTCAGCTGCTTTATAGCTCTCAGCTGATTTATAGCTCTCAGCTGCTTTATAGCTCTCAGCTGCTTTATAGCTCTCAGCTGCTTTATAGCTCTCAGCTCAGCTGCTTTATAGCCCTCAGCTCAGCTGCTTTATAGCTCTCAGCTCAGCAGCTTTATAGCTCTCAGCTCAGCTGCTTTATAGCTCTCAGCTGCTTTATAGTTCTCAACTGCTTTATAGCTCTCAGCTCAGCTGCTTTATAGCTCTCAGCTCAGCTGCTTTATAGCTCTCAGCTGCTTTATAGCTCTCAGCTCAGCTGCTTTATAGCTCTCAGCTCAGCTGATTTATAGCTCTCAGCTCCGTTGCTTTATAGCTCTCAGCTCCGTTGCTTTATAGCTCTCAGCTCCTTTATAGCTCTCAGCTGCTTTATAGCTCTCAGCTCAGCTGCTTTAAAGCTCTCAGCTCAGCTGCTTTATAGCTCTCAGCTCAGCTGCTTTATAGCTCTCAGCTCAGCTGATTTATAGCTCTCAGCTCAGCTGCTTTATAGCTCTCAGCTCCGTTGCTTTATAGCTCTCAGCTGCTTTATAGCTCTCAGCTCAGCTGCTTTATAGCTCTCAGCTCAGCTGCTTTATATCTCTCAGCTCAGCTGTTTTATAGCTCTCAGCTGCTTTATAGCTCTCAGTTCAGCTGCTTTATAGCTCACAGTTCAGCTGCTTTATAGCTCTCAGCTCCGCTGCTTCATAGCTCTCAGCTCCGCTGCTTTATAGCTCTCAGCTCCTTTATAGCTCTCAGCTGCTTTATAGCTCTCAGCTCAGCTGCTTTATAGCTCTCAGCTGCTTTATAGCTCTCAGCTGCTTTATAGCTCTCAGCTCAGCTGCTTTAGCTGTAACTGTAACAAGACACACATGGGCTTAGAAACCTTTAGAAAAGATTAGAAACACCAGAGTAGAGAATAGATATCCACACACTCAACTGTGATGCAGATTCCTAATAAACATCC
This sequence comes from Brachymystax lenok tsinlingensis, assembly GCA_030435695.1. Lineage (NCBI taxonomy): Eukaryota > Metazoa > Chordata > Actinopteri > Salmoniformes > Salmonidae > Brachymystax > Brachymystax lenok. The sequence continues at coordinate 26,342,159 of CM059800.1, read as the reverse complement.
ATACACTCAGCTGTGATGCAGGTTCCTAATAAACATCCATACACTGAGCTGTGATGCAGGTTCCTAATAAACATCTACACACTCAGCTGTGATGCAGGTTCCTAATAAACATCTACACACTCAGCTGTGATGCAGGTTCCTAATAAACATCTATACACTCAGCTGTGATGCAGGTTCCTAATAAACATCTACACACTCAGCTGTGATGCAGGTTCCTAATAAACATCCATACACTCAGCTGTGATGCAGATTCCTAATAAACATCTACACACTCAGCTGTGATGCAGGTTCCTAATAAACATCTACACACTCAGCTGTGATGCAGGTTCCTAATAAACATCCATACACTCAGCTGTGATGCAGATTCCTAATAAACATCTACATACTCAGCTGTGATGCAGATTCCTAATAAACATCTACACACTCAGCTGTGATGCAGGTTCCTAATAAACCTCCATACACTCAGCGGTGATGCAGATTCCTAATAAACATCTACACACTCAGCTGTGATGCAGGTTCCTAATAAACCTCCATACACTCAGCGGTGATGCAGATTCCTAATAAACATCTACACACTCAGCTGTGATGCAGGTTCCTAATAAACATCCACACACTCAGCAGTGATGCAGGTTCTTAATACACATCCATACACTCAGGAGTGGTACAGCCTTTATCCTACAGGCTTCTTATTCAGTGAGCTGAGCTTTCAGATTTACAACCCTTAAACTGAGCAATAGGATGAAAGTTGTTCGATCAACATCGGTGCTAAATACTGTACAACCCAAGTATGTAGAGGTTCCTTCTCTATTTCAGGATGATACAAGTTCACAACTTTGTTGATAAATTACTAAAAAGATATGTCCCTTCCTTAAATAGCTGTGTGGTGTGTTTTTATTTGATTAATGTTAAACTGCGGTAGAGTAACAACAGTCTGTCTGGTTTGTCATGATGATGTGTATTCCTCTGTTGTTCCTCAGTCAGAGTTTTATTACCTCCTTAATAAGCAAAGCAGTGTGGATCCAGCCTGGATCCAGGGAAGACAGAATTAGAATAGGGATCACACACAATGAGTTGACTTAGCTGGGGGCTGGCTGGGTTGGGTCAGGGAGGAAGCAGGGAAATCTCTCAGCTCAGCTGCATTATAGCTCTCAACTGCTTTATAGCTCTCAGTTCAGCTGCTTTATAGCTCTCAGTTCAGCTGCTTTATAGCTCTCAGCTCAGCTGCTTTATAGCTCTCAGCTGATTTATAGCTCTCAGCTGCTTTATAGCTCTCAGCTGCTTTATAGCTCTCAGCTGCTTTATAGCTCTCAGCTCAGCTGCTTTATAGCCCTCAGCTCAGCTGCTTTATAGCCCTCAGCTCAGCTGCTTTATAGCTCTCAGCTCAGCTGCTTTATAGCTCTCAGCTCTGTGTTTCTGTGACAAATCACTCTGTCTGCTAGCCGGAAGTCAGCCCCAGCACGCTACCTCTCATCATATAACTACAGCCTAGCCCCAGCACGCTTCCTCTCATCATATAACTACAGCCTAGCCCCAGCACAATACCTTTCGTCATATAACTACAGCCTAGCCCCAGTCTTCCTTTGGGAGATATTAACCAGTGAGGGCTGGATCATCTCCTGCATCCCATGGGAGATATTAACCATTGAGGGCTGGATCATCTCCTGCATCTCGGGAGATGTTAACCAGTGAGGGCTGGATCATCTCCTGCATCTCGGGAGATGTTAACCAGTGAGGGCTGGATCATCTCCTGCATCTCGGGAGATGTTAACCAGTGAGGGCTGGATTGAGAAGAAGGGATTGAGAAACATTCGTGCTACAAACTACAAACTTCCCACAACTGTACCATTGGCTTCAATACATGATTCAAGATTTACCCAAAATGTTTAGTAAAGTTTCTCAAGTTATGGTTTGGCAGTGGTCTAGCTCTCTGAGTCTGACTGTTACAGCGGTTCTCTCTCTCCTACTCCCTCCCCCTCTCCCTCTCTGCTCCATTGCAGTTTTATCTCCCTGACATTGAGATATTGGCATCAATTTTGATCTGACAAATAGCTGTGGCTTAAAAAGCTCCATGAAGCTGCTACACACACATCAAAGCATGATAACTGCCTGTCTGTTACTCTGTGTCTGTCTGAATGTCTGCCTGTCTGTTACTCTGTGTCTGTCTGTCTGCCTGTCTGTTGCTCTCACAAATAACTGGTTCTTCAGGAGGCGCTGAAGGACTTGTCGAACATGGAGGACATGTTCTTGGGCAGAACGGGAAAAAACAGGATGTCGTCGAGGTATACGAAGACGAAACGGTTTAACATGTCCCAGTGCACATCGTTTACCAGGGCCTGGAAGACCGGTGAGGCCAAACGGCATGACCAGGTACTCTTAATGTCCACTGGCAGTGTTGAAGGCTGTCTTCCACTCATCCCCTTCGCGTATCCGAACTAGGTGGTAGGAATTCTGAAGGTCCAGCTTGGAGAAGATGGTAGCCCCCTGGAGAGGTTCGAAAGCCAAGGAGAGGAGTGGTAGGGGTAACGATCCTTGATCGTTATGTCATTAAGGCCCCGGGTAGTCAATGCACGGAAACAGGGTCTTGTCCTTCTTTTCCACAAAGAAAAACCCTGCAGGAATGCAGAAGGATGGATGCCTCCAGCAGCCAGAGAGTCCTCAATGTACTCCTCCATGGCCTTAGTCTCCGGGCCGGATAGGGAATATAGCCGACCACGAGGCGGTGTGGTGCCTGGGAGAGGTTTTCGGGCCGCCTCTCTCCCGGATACTGGAGAATCTTCCTCACCTCTGCCATGAAATCTTCCAGATGACGACAAATGGCGGATTGTTGCTCCCAAACTGCCATAGCTCAGGAGAGCGCTCTTCCCGACATTAGCGTAATAATATACGATATCTTCGACCGGTCCGAAGGGAACGAAGATGGCTGTAGCTCAAAAATAAGGGAGCATTGAGAAAGAAAACCCTGGCAAGTTCCAGGATCCCCAGAATATCGCTCCGGAGGAGGTAAGCGGGATTCTCGGGGAGCCGGGGTAGGCTGTACAAACCCACCACTGATAGTAGACAGGTTACTGGGTGGTTGGGAGGTCTCAGAGGTGGCAGGCTGCCTATGAGCTAACTCACTGATTCGCTCCATAATAGCCTTGAACTCTTGGTCGTGGTGTTCCGTCAGGGAACACTTTTTCTTTATGGGGGCGTGTTTGTTAACAATACCACTGAAAATATCAAAAAAGAAGGTCCAAGCGTCTTCGACAGAGGGGATCAAGCTGATTACATACCATTTTACAGAGGCCAGTTCATGAAGGAAGGCTTGCTCATTAAAGTTTTTTAGCAAGTGTCTTTGACAAATCAGGACAGGTTATTTCACTGAGCAGCCATTATGAGCACAGGGTGTAAAACAGTAATCACTAAGGTCATTACAGAAAACACCAGACTGATACCTATCAGGATTATTTGTGAGGATAACATCAAGAAGAATAGCCTTTTCTGGGTGTTTGGAGTCATACCTTGTGGGATTGGTAATCATCTGAGAAAGGTTTAGGGAGTCCCATTGCTTTAGGACTTGGTCAGGTGGTTTAAGCATGTCCCAGTTTAGGTCACCTAGCAGGACAAATTCAGACTTAGTGTAAGGGGCCAGGAGAGATCTTAGGGCAGGTAGGGTACAGGCCGGTGCTGATGGAGGACGATAGCACCCAGCAACAGTCAGCAAAGAGCTATTTGAAGGTTTAATACTTAAAACCAGCAAATCAAATTGTTTGGGGACAGACTTGGTAGAGACAACCGATCACTGAAGGTGATCCTTGGTAAAGATTGCCACTCCCCCACCTTCGGAAGACCTGTCTTGCCCTAAAAGGTTATAACCAGAAAGGTTGACATCAGTATTCAAAACACTCTTCTTTAACCACACGTCAGTAATGACCAACACATCTGGATTGGAGCTGTGAACCCACACTTTCAATTGATCCATTTTAGGTAATAAGCTTCTAGTGCTAACGTGCAGAAAACCCAGGCATTTACGAGAGCAGATATCAGTGAAGCAGATATCAGAGCACAGGTCAGAATTGGGGCTAGCAACTCTAGATGGGCCAGGGTGTACAGTTGAAGTCAAAACTTTACATACACTTAGGTTGGAGTCATTAAAACTCATTTTTCAACCACTCCACAAATGTCTTGTTAACAAACTATAGTTTTGGTAAGTCGGTTAGGACATCTACTTTGTGCATGACACATCATTTTTCCAACAATTGTTTACAGACAGATTATTTCACTTATAATTCACTGTATCACAATTCCAGTGGGTCAGAAGTTTACATTCACTAAGTTGACTGTGCCTTTAATCAGCTTGGAAAATTCCGGGGGGTGACAGCATCATGTTGTGGGGGTGCTTTGCTGCAGGAGGGACTGGTGCACTTCACAAAATAGATGGCATCATGAGGTAGGACAAGTATGTGGATATATTGAGACAACATCTCAAGACATCAGTCAGGAAGTTAAAGCTTGGTCACAAATGGGTCTTCCAAATGGACAATGGCCCCAAGCATACTTCCAAAGTTGTGGCAAAATGGCTTAAGGACATCAAAGTCAAGGTATTGGAGTGGCCATCACAAAGCCCTGACCTCAATCCTATAGAAAATGTGTGGGCAGAACTGAAAAAGCGTGAGCGAGCAAGGAGGCCTACAAACCTGACTCAGTTACACCAGCTCTGTCAGGAGGAACTTATTGTGGGAAGCTTGTGGAAGGCTACCCTAGTTTGACCCAAGTTAAACAATTTAAAGGCAATGCTAACAAATACTAATTGAGTGTATGTAAACTTCTGACTAACTGGGAATGTGATGAAAGAAATAAAAGCTGAAATAAATCATTCTCTCTACTATTATTCAGACATTTCACATTCTTAAAATAAAGTGGTGATCCTAACTGACCTAAGACAGGGAATTGTTACTAGGATTATATGTCAGGAATTGTGAAAAACTGAGTTTAAATGTATTTGGCTAAGGTGTATGTAAACTTCCGACTTCAACTGTACATGCACATTTCCAGATATCATCAACAGTAATACAATCAAGGCACAGCATAGGACAGGGAGAGCTCTGCAGTGCTGATTTATGACATCTGAATGTGCATCAGAAGGCAACAAGATCATATTGTACAGCAATTGCATCAGGTAACATGAATACAAAGCCAGCGAGAGGTGGTTAGAATGGGATGATAGGCCAACAGTCCGTGTAACCAATTGAGAGTCAGAGTCCCGAGTGTGGGAACAAACATAGTCTGTCCCACGGTTTGGTAAAGAAAGTTCGTAGTCAATAAAGCATGCAGGAGTCATGAGACAAATGCACAATCATTTTATAAAAATATATAAAGACTTGGGGCTAGCCATTGTAAGTTCAGTCACTCGCCCCAACAGTGCCTGTGTGCTGGAGTCGAGCGAAAGCTCGGGAGAGAGGACACCTGTACCAGACAGAGGGAGACAACCAGGGCAGACGGTGAACACATCGCCAGGTGGAATCCAAGCAGCAGTGCAGCAGGCAACAGGAGTAGGTGTCACACCCACTTGGGAGAAGCTTATTTCTGGAGGCAGATTTATTGTAGAAAATGCCAGTCTCTGAACAGCAGGAGGGGGCTTCAAGGCCTCTGGGTTTGGGTGGGGTAGCCTGCCATTTGTTTGGCTCAAAGGCTTCGACACCTCTCGCTTCACACGTCAGTGCTAATTGAAGTTGTATCTCTTTGTCCTAGCAAGCTTGGTAGCTTTCAGTCCTTATAAAGTTAAAAATATCATTGTAATGTATTTGTCTTCTTGGCTTTTGAAAGTAAAAAATAGCTTCAGACTAAGCATTACTCACTCAGTTCCAGGTTGGATGGTGTTTTCAGGTTTCTGTTTGTTTCCCAGAGCATTTGCTATATAGTTTGGGATTAATAATCCTTGGGTGTAGGAAGCATTCCAGGTAATTCCGTCCAAAATCAGGTTGTAGGTCTGGAGTTTTGATTTGGAGTAAGGGTTATGTTGTTTAGGGTAGCATCCTGTATATGTCCCTGCCAAAAAATCAAAGTTTGTCTAACTCAAATTCTATCTATATTTTAACATATTTTAACATGCTGAAAAATGTGGGAGCTCATCTGCTCATGACCTCTCTCTCTCTCTCTCTCTCTCTCTCTCTCTCTCTCTCTCTGTCTCTCTCTGTGTCGCTCTCTGTCTCTCTCTCTGTCTCTCTCTCTGTCTCTCTCTCTCTCTCTCTCTCTCTCTCTCTCTCTCTCTCTCTCTCTCTCTCTCTCTCTCTCTCTCTCTCTGCTACATCAAATAATCTAAAATGCCTTTAGCATTGAGGATGTACTTAGTAACAGACTTTACTGCAGTTGTTTTCATTAAATGTTTCTGCCTAACATGATTGACCTGAACTGCTCACTGAACTGGTGTTAAAGAGTCTAGTTGTTTGGTTTATCTGACACATCTTCACACAGTGTGCAGCACTGTTACAAACACTGCCAGTTACAGATGCACGGGCTAAACCCACAGCACTGGTGTTTCTCAGCCACACACACACACAGCCGGTTATCAAAACGTCACGCCTGGGTAAGCCTACACGAAACACAGCCCTTATGTTAAGTGTTTCAAAAATGTCCTATAGGAAAAATGAATGGAGGAAAAATTATTGGAACCATTTCCCTGTTTGACAGCTAGGTTTTATGGGTATTATGACACCTTCACTGTGGGGCTCTATTGGTTCCTTAATGATGCTTGGTCATCTGTGATCATTAACTCTGAGGGAGGTGTACCAGAAGAGAGAGAGTCTTTGATAAACACAATGTCACTTTGAGAGTTATATTACTGCTGTCTGGCTGACAGATGTTTCTCTGGAACCGCTCGCTATCACAACTGTGTTTTATTAACATATTAGTCCTGGGTTGGACCTGACAGCATTTGTTTTACTACGATATATACTAGACACCATCTGATGTTCTTCATGTTTAATGAACCAGTAAATTGGAAAATGAATTGTTATGCCCCCTTTTCAAAATAAAATCACTATTATTGTAGCTTTTTACTCCCATAATAAAACATAAAATGTGTGCATGTATAAAAAAAGAAGTATTGTTATAGCTAGGCATCGATCTAGTATCTCAGGGAAATTAGCTGATTGCTGTAGCATCCAGACGAGTTATTTGTGTAAATTCAGACGTAAAAAAACGATGAAGGTTTAGAAACACGTGATTTTATGAGATTTGACAGATTGATTATTCTAGTCTACGATCCTATTCAGTTGTTTTATTATCATATACTGTCTATAATTATTTAAATGCATAGAAATTATTGTGATATGTAAAGTTGACTTAGTTGTAAATAAATAAATAACATCAACTTTAAATCTGAGTATCCCGTGAGATATCTAAATGATGTTGTTAATCTCAGCGGTGCTCCATGGACATAAAGCAAACCAACAAGCCAAAGACGTTTTTTTTGTCCTCTCCCACAGAGAGTGAGAGAGAGAGTTGAGGCGTAGGTCTGAAGACTGAGGCTGGGGTTGGGGCAGAGGTTGGGGCTGATGATGGGGCTGGAGTGTAGCGTGCAAAGCGCAGGAGAGTAGGTTATTTCTCAGTCCTGGGAGAGCATGCCTAATCTGCCTCCCATATGTGGCGTGGCATGAAGCTGTGGTTTAGTAATGGCCACCTAGAGAAGAGAGAGGAGGGCCTGCCTGGATACATCCAGTACATCCAGAGACCAACCTAACCGCAGACTGATTAACCACTAAGACCTCCTTCCTGTTAGATTAATGAAAATGAATACTAAGAAGAGGAGAGGAACGCTTGATTGGCTATTAGGTCTCTATGGTCTCATACCTACTCTCTGATAGATCCAGTGTGATGGTCTTCGTCATGTGATTATTACATCATTATATATATTTAGATACTGTGGTAGTCTCTTATATCAGAACTGTGATTGATAGGTATATATTGTGGGTAATATTGATATATTTGACAGTCTTCTGTAGTATTTAGATATTTGTCCTGTGATTGTTAGGTACAGTATGTCCTCTGTGATTGTCCCTAGGGAAAGTCTACACACCAAACATCCCTTTTTAGATTTAATGTTAAGGCAGCAAAATGTGAAAACTGTGCAAGGAGTGTGTAGACTTTCACTAGGCACTGTATACTATAGTATATATATATATATATATATATATATATATATATGCCCTCTGTCTCCTGTAGGTATCATGGAGGTCCGTACGGTGTCCGAGGGAGGAGTGTTAGCTATCAAAGGAGTGAAGAGCCAGTACTATATCTCCATGAACAGGACTGGCCTGCTGCAAGGCAAGGTAATTAACTAAACTACCTTCTCTCTGCTGGACAGGGTTGGAATGCACTGTACTGTACAGTGCCTTGTGTTTTGGGTTATTGTCCTGTTGAAAGATTAATTCATCTCCCAGTGTCTGGTGGAAATCAGACTGAATCAGGTTTTCTTTTGGGATTTTGCCCGTGCTTAGCTCCATTCCGTTTATTTTTTATCTTGAAAAACTCCCCAGCACTTAACAATTACAAGCATACCCATAACATGATGCAGCCACCACTATGGTTGAAAATATGGAGAGTTGTACTCAGTAATGTGTTGTACTGGATTTGCCCCAGACATAACAATTTATATTCAGGACAAAAAGTGAATTGCTTTGCCACATTTTTTGCAGTATTATTTTAGTCCCTTGTTGCAAATAGGATGCATGTTTTGGAATATGTTTTATTCTGTACAGGCTTCCTTCTTTTCACTCTGTCAATTAGTATTGTGGAGTAACTACAATGTTGTTGATACATCCTCCGTTTTCTCTTATGACAGCCATAAAACTCTGTAACTGTTTTAAAATTGTGAAAATTGTGAAATCCCTGAGCGGGTTTTCCTTCCTCTCTGGCAACGGAGTTAGGAAGGACACCTGTGTCTTCATAGGGACTGGGTGTATTGATACACTATACAAAGTGTAATTAATAACTTAACCATGCTCAAAGGGATATTCAATGTCTGCTTTTTGTTTTTACCCCAAAATAGATGCCCTTCTTTGCGAGGCATTGGGAAACTTCCCTGGTCTTTGTGGTTGAATCTGTGTTTGAAATTCCCTGTTTGGCTGAGGGACCTAACAGATAATTGTTTGTGTGGGGTATAGATATGAGGTAGTCATTCACAAACCATGTTAAATACTATTACTGCACATAGAGTGAGTCCATGAAAAGTATTATGTGACTTGTTAAGCAAAGCTTTACTCCTGAACTTGTTTAGGCTTGTCATAACAAAGGGGTTGAATACTTATTGATTCAAGTAATTTCAGCTCTTCATTTTAATATTTTTTTTATTTGAAAAAATGTAATAAAAAAAAACAATGATATTATGGGGTATTGTGTGTAGGCCAGTGACTAAAAATCTAAATTTAATCCATTTTAAATTCATCCTGTAACACAAAAAAAAAAAAAGAAAAACACAAGCCTGTAACACAAAAAAATAAAGTATGAACCAGTTATTTTTATTCTACATTTAGTCATTCAGCAGACACTCTTATACAGAGTGCCTTACATTCATCTTACGATTACTAGGTGAGACAACCACATCTTAGTCATAGTAAGTACATTTTTCCTGAGTAAAGTAACTATCAGCAAAGTGTGTTACTTCACAAAAGGAAGTATTTTTATCAATTTTTTAGCACTATGACTTTATCTTTTATTCCTCCAACAATTTTTAACAAGGTTATACTTAAGAGTGGCAAGAGAGTCAACTAAAATTGTTTTATTTTACCTTAATTTAACTAGGCAAGTCAGTTAAGAACAAATTAATATTTTCAATGACGGCCTAGGAACAGTGGGTTAACTGCCTTGTTCAGGGGATTTTTACCTTGTCAGCTTGGGGATTCGATCTTGCAACCTTTCGGTTACTAATCAAACGCTCTAACCACTAGGCTACCTGCCGCCCCATGATGACTGAAATATAAATATGAGAAACATAAGCAAGTAAAAAAGGCATAAAATGTTTATGACCTTCCTCACGCCTAATATCGTCCCATTTTGTGGCCTTATTTATTTACAGAAAATCTACAATGAGAACTGCAACTTCAAGGAGATTTTCCTAGAAAACTACTTCAATGCTTACTCGTCTGCTAAGTCGACTAGAAACGGCAAGGAGATGTTCATTGCGCTGTCTCAAAAGGGCAGACCGCTGAGAGGGAAGAAGACCAGGAGGGAACACATCGCCTCCCACTTCATTCCCATGAAATGCAGAGAGGAGGAGAGGACTGGCGTCTGAGAGAAGGAGAGGAGGAGACTGAAAAAGAAAGAGGTGACTGGAGCCTGAGAGGAAGAGAGGACTGAAAGAGGAGAGGAGGAGAGGACTAAAAGAGAGGGAGGAGACTGAAAGAGGACAGAAAGAGGAGGAGAGGACTGAGAGAGGAGGGATAAGACTGAAAGAGAAGGAGAGTACTGAAATAAAAGGAGAGTACTGAAAGAGGAGAGGAGGAGTGGACTGAGAGAGGAAAGGACTTAAAGAGGAGAGGACTGAAAAAAGAGGAGAGGACTGAAAGAGGAGAGGAGGAGAGGACTGAAAGAGGAGGAGAAGACTGAAAGAGGAGGAGAGGAGAAGAGGACTGAAAGAGGAGGAGAGGAGAAGAGGACTAAAAGAGGAGAGGAGGAGAGAAATGGGGCCTTAGAAGAGGAGGAGAGGAGAGGATGGGCCTGAGAGCAGAGAGGACAGAAAGAGGAGGAAAGAAGGATAGGAGAGAGGACAGAGAGCAGAGAGGACAGAACAGAAAGGACTGAAGCTGTGACGTCTGGATAAAGAGACCCATTTTGGGATTCTTGGACGTTGTGATGGCTGAGCTGCAGATCTTTGTTGTATAATTTAATATAATCTAACTCCAGTCAGTACAGTATACCACTTCAGTCACGTCATATTAGCTGTGAAACACAGAGAAAATACAACTACTCATCATTATCAACAACACCACTCTCCTGGCTGGTACAATGTAAATAAGTTCTGTAGTTACTTATCCTTTCATGTGTCAAGGTTTTTAGTGTAAAACTGATGCACGGTCCTCCTCAGTAGTGTGAATGTTAAAGGTCCAATGCAGCTGTTCTGAGTAACAATTAGTACCTTACTGTGATTGATTTCAATACAAATGGTCAAAAAGAAACAACATTTGCTTTTTTGCTTGAGCAATTTCTCAAGCAAGAATTTAACAGCTCTTACACTAAAAGGGCATTATCATGATTTTCAAAATTTCACAGTATTATTCCAACCTAATTGTGTGGAAATATATATAAAAAAACAGGAAATCACGTTTTTGATTGCACTGGGCCTTTAAGCTTTTACAATATTTATTTACTAATTACATTAGTACCTTTTTGTAACAAGGTTTTCTACACCGTTATGATGGCACTACAACTACCTGTTAATGTCATATTTCTTATCAGAATGGTTAGTGGTCAATAATACTAACAATATCCTTGATATGGATGAAGTCAAGTACTCTTTTTCAGCATGCATAACGGTTGTTTTGGGGTAAACGCAATACAGGGAAAGGAATTAGAAAAGGGATGTTTGAGAACATTTATAATAAAACTGTTCCTACTGACTGAATTCTCCAGGCAATGTCAAAATGTAATGTCAAAGTAAACTGACCAGTCACTTACTTTACTCAAGAAAAGTATTATTATTGATAATAGTTTTACTGCTATACTAGTTTTAGTTCCCTTATTATAATGGGATATAGTGTAATGAATGTAGGAGAAATAAAATACAGTTGGTATTTACCTGGAATTTGCAAAAACAAACAGCTGGTTATAATTTGTATTATTATGGGTGGTTCGAGCCCTGAATGCTGATTGTCTGAGAAACGTGGTATATCAGAACATGTATTTTTACTGCTCTAATGTTGCGTCATGTTGTGTTCATGCATAACAGCCCAAAGCCGTGGCCATATACTGTACCACACCCCCTCGGGCCTTATTGCTTCATTATAGACTACTTAATCAATCAATAAAATTGGAAACGATGTGATATCAAATGGCACCTATTGTAGTGCTTCATGTTTAATTTCATCCCAAACATTCTAAGAGCTAGTAACTGAGTAATCATTATTTGTTTCCATGTTATGTTTAAGAGCTAGTTACTGAATAATAATATTTGTTTCGATGTTATGTTTAAGAGCTAGTAACTAATAATTATTTGTTTCCATGTTATGTTTAAGAGCTAGTAACTAATAATTATTTGTTTCCATGTTATGTTTAAGAGCTAGTAACTAATAATAATTTGTTTCCATGTTATGTTTAAGAGCTAGTAACTAATAATTATTTGTTTCCATGTTATGTTTAAGAGCTAGTAACTAATAATTATTTGTTTCCATGTTATGTTTAAGAGCTAGTAACTAATAATTATTTGTTTCCATGTTATGTTTAAGAGCTAGTAACTAATAATTATTTGTTTCCATGTTATGTTTAAGAGCTAGTAACTAATAATAATTTGTTTCCATGTTATGTTTAAGAGCTAGTAACTAATAATAATTTGTTTCCATGTTATGTTTAAGAGCTAGTAACTGAGTAATAATTATTTGTTTCCGCTGCTGCTGATGCTGATGAAGTTAGGAAAGATATCTGGATTAAAGTACAGAGAGACCAGAACACACAGCGTGTTAAATGTGTATGTTATACTGTATGCCTTGATCTTCCTCCACTATAATTAATGATTATATCAATTGTTAGCGTTGAGCTCTGTTACGCACCTGACGTGTTAAATTGTATTTTCTTTTACTTTGAGATGTGGGATGTATCCCAACTAGCACCCTATTCCATATATAGTGCACTACTTTTGACTGGAGACCTATGGGCCCTGGTTAAAAGTAATGCACTACTCAGACAATAGGGTGCCATTTGGGATGTATACAGGCTTTTTTTCTGTTGAGACATTCCATGTTCTGCCAGATCCCATAATGCTTTACTAAGGTATTGTTGGTCTCACTAAGGAATTGAAGTTAACTGCAGCAACATACCTTTAATCTCTTCTGTTTTTGGATGTTCCTGAAGCACATCACATATACCGTACTCGTCATCTCACTACCAGCAGGAAGACCTTTTAAATAACGTTTTAACAACCTTTTAAAGACGTTCACTCTGTCTGCACAATTACAACTAAACTGCAAAATCTCCATACTGGCCTATAACGTTTGTGTTATTATCCATTGTTGTAAGTTATTATTTGTGTTATTTATATAAAAACCAAAGATGAGTTATTATGGGGTGTTTGGAGTGTAAATTATTTATTTTTTAAGTTGTGTTTTGCGGCGGCATCTTTGGGGACATAAACCATGCCCTCATTCTGCCACTACCCATAATCCTCGCTGGCCAGGAGCGTGAGCAGAGGGTTCGGTTGGAACCAGAGAAACAACAACCTATCAGCTGCCAACACATTCAAGGAACAGCAAAATACATTCAGAGAATAACTGATCAGCAAAATACAAGACATTCAGAGAATAACTGAACGGCAAAATACAAGACATTCAGAGAATAACTGAACGGCAAAATACAAGACATTCAGAGAATAACTGAACAGCAAAATACAAGACATTCAGAGAATAACTGAATGGCAAAATACAAGACATTCAGAGAATAACTGAACAGCAAAATACAAGACATTCAGAGAATAACTCGGCAGGAATATCAAAAGGATCCGCTGTGCTGCTGTCACATGGATAATAAACCAGCATACAGTTGAAGTCAGAAGTTTACATACACCTTAGCCAAATACATTTAAACTCAGTTTTTCACAATTCCTGACATTTAATCCTAGTAAAAGTTCCCTGTCTTAGGTCAGTTAGGATCACCTCTTTATTTTAAGAATGTGAAATGTCAGAATAATAGTAGAGAGAATGATTTATTTCAGCTTTTATCACTTTCCCAGTGGGTCAGAAGTTTACATACACTCAATTAGTATTTGGTAGCATTGCCTTTAAATTGTTTAACTTGGGTCAAACGTTTCGGGTAGCCTTCCACAAGCTTCCCACAATAAGTGGGGTGCATTTTGGCCCATTCCTCCTGACAGAGCTGGTGTAACTGAGTCAGGTTTGTAGGCCTCCTTGCTCGCTCACGCTTTTTCAGTTCTGCCCACAAATTTCTATAGGATTGAGGTCAGGGCTTTGTGATGGCCACTCCAATACCTTAACTTTGTTGTCCTTAAGCCATTTTGCTACAATTTTGGAAGTATGCTTGGGGTCATTGTCCATTTGAAGACCCATTTGCGACCAAGCTTTAACTTCCTGACTGATGTCTTGAGATGTTGCTTCAATATATCAACATAATTTTCCTACCTCATGATGCCATCTATTTTGTGAAGTGCACCAGTCCCTCCTGCAGCAAAGCACCCCCACAACATGATGCTGCCAACCCCGTTCTTCACGGTTGGGATGGTGTTCTTCGGCTTGCAAGCGTCCCCCTTTTTCCAAACAGTTCTATTTTTGTTTCATCAGACCAGAGGACATTTCTCCAAAAAGTACGATCTTTGTCCCCATGTGCAGTTGCAAACCATAGTCTGGATTTTTTATGGCGATTTTGGAGCAGTGGCTTCTTCCTTGCTGAGCGGCCTTTCAGGTTATGTCGATATAGGACTCGTTTTACTATGGATATAGATACTTTTGTACCTGTTTCCTCCTACATCTTCACAAGGTCCTTTGCTGTTGTTCTGGGAATGATTTGCACTTTTCGCACCAAAGTACGTTCATCTCTAGGAGACAGAATGCGTCTCCTTCCTGAGCGGTATGACGGCTGTGTGGTCCCATGGTGTTTATACTTGCGTACTATTGTTTGTACAGATGAACGTGGTACCTTCATGCATTTGGAAATTGCTCCCATATTGCCTTAGATGTGATGGTGGGTAGATTTTATTTTAAAATTGAGGATTAATCAATGCCTCATGTACCATAATGTTTTATACGTTATATCATATATAATATAACAACAGCATACAGTATTATTGGATTGTGTGTTTACCGGTTAAACCCCGACAAGAGACAAGTATCCCTGCCTGGTGATCTTCTAAGATCTTGTAGGATCTTACAGCATCTTCTAGGATCTCTAAAGATATTTTCAGGATGTGAGCTTGGTTGAGATCTCAAAAACATATTCAGAGATGGTGAGACAAGACCCCTACAGATCCATATATCATTCTAACAACCCCTTCCATTAGTCTCTTAATACTGATGGCCTAAAAATAACATCCTGCAGTTTATCCCAGTTTAAAGGTCTGCTGCAGGTCTGGGTCCTTCAGACTGCTGACGTTAATAAAACGCTCACTGCGTTGGAGTTCTCTCCAGAGATGGTAACCAGACTAGTTCCCATCTTATATGACTAAAGGACTAGATAATCAAATCTGCTGTCCTTTGTCCCAACAATATAGAAAACACATTGGGAAGATACATCTGGGAAAGGTTTAATTTAGATAAGGGTCCAGCAGGGAGATGCATGAGACACATGAATGGCATTATTCCTTGTCTGATAAGGTACATCAGAATAACAGTCCTGGATACATCTCTTACTTTGATGCAGCAGCGGATAAAAATATGTCATCACACGGACCACATGTTGTAATAACTCCCTCATAAATGTATATTGTATTGAGTGAAATCTGAGAGCTGTCAGATTGAGGGGAGAGTGTATTGGCAGGCGGCCACACACACACACACACACCATACCCACACACCCTACACACGCACACACACACACGGCACACACGCACACACACACGCACACACGCACACATATAGGCAGATAGATGAGAGCTTTACCTTCTGTTTGGGTTCACATCTGGCTCTGAGCAGCTCTGACAGATAAAGAGTCAAGTTGAGAGAGCAAACCCCAGAATAAGGTTGACCCAAACAAAGTCTGAGCAAGGTGAAGGCTTCTGCCAAGTCACGCGAAGTTAGTCTTAGCAGATAATTTGTAACATGTTCAAAATGTAAACACATTTATAACTCAAGGCTGTGGATTCCCAACAGGCTGTGAGGGAGGCTGCAGCCAACAGGAGCTAACTGGGTTGTAGAGAAGAGAGCTGGGTCTGATAAGAACATAGAGGAAAGAGGAGAGAGCTGGCTAGGCCTGCTAGGAACATAGAGGAGAGAGGAGAGAGCTGGCTAGGCCTGCTAGGAACATAGAGAGAAGAGAGAGCTGGCTAGGCCTGCTAGGAACATAGAGGAGAGAGGGGAGAGCTGGCTAGGCCTACTAGGAACATAGAGGAGAGAGGAGAGAGCTGGCTAGGCCTGCTAGGAGCATAGAGGAGAGAGGAGAGAGCTGGCTAGGCCTGCTAGGAACATAGAGGAGAGAGGAGAGAGCTGGCTAGGCCTGCTAGGAGCATAGAGGAGAGAGGAGAGAGCTGGCTAGGCCTGCTAGGAACATAGAGAGAAGAGAGAGCTGGCTAGGCCTGCTAGGAACATAGAGGAGAGAGGAGAGAGCTGGCTAGGCCTACTAGGAACATAGAGGAGAGAGGAGAGAGCTGGCTAGGCCTACTAGGAACATTTGGGAGAGAGGAAAGAGCTGGCTAGGCCTGCTAGGAACATAGAGGAGAGAGGAGAGACCTGGCTAGGCCTGCTAGGAACATAGAGGAGAGAGGAGAGAACTGGCTAGGCCTGCTAGGAACATAGAGAGAAGAGAGAGCTGGCTAGGCCTGCTAGGAACATAGAGGAGAGAGGGGAGAGCTGGCTAGGCCTGCTAGGAACATAGAGAGAAGAGAGAGCTGGCTAGGCCTGCTAGGAACATAGAGGAGAGAGGAGAGAGCTGGCTAGGCCTACTAGGAACATAGAGGAGAGAGGAGAGAGCTGGCTAGGCCTGCTAGGAGCATAGAGGAGAGAGGAGAGAGCTGGCTAGGCCTGCTAGGAACATAGAGGAGAGAGGAGAGAGCTGGCTAGGCCTGCTAGGAGCATAGAGGAGAGAGGAGAGAGCTGGCTAGGCTTACTAGGAACATAGAGGAGAGAGGAGAGAGCTGGCTAGTCCTGCTAGGAACATAGAGGAGAGAGGAGAGAGTTGGCTAGGCCTGCTAGGAACCTAGAGGAGAGAGGAGAGAGCTGGCTAGGAACCTAGAGGAGAGAGGAGAGAGCTGGCTAGGCCTGCTAGGAGGTGTGCGACTATGAGGCAGGAGGGTGTAGGGGGTTTCAGGGGGAGACCTGGGGGAGGTAGAGGAGGGGGAGACCCAGGGAGGCCCTGGCAGCAGCTGAACTTGATACATTTGAACCTTGTTTCCCCCGTAGAGTCTGGAGTGTTTGGAAGCTTAGCACGAAACCCCCAGAACATCACAACACTTTCAAACAGCACTAACATTACACACTCTCCTCTCTAGTGACAAATCTAAACCACAGAGAGAGATAATCAGTTACATACACACACACACACCATATAAATCCATGGCTGAGAGTTATGAGCACAAGCTACAAACCAAGATCAACAGGATTTTGTGAGAATATAAGTGAATGAATTTCATATCCTACTTTCTGGTAAGTATTAAATGATGTCCCTCCTCTAAAGCTGTCCACAGTGCAGTGATGGTTTGTTGTGTGCCAACACTCAGCGAGGCCACGGCACCACAGTCTGGATGACTGGACAGTTTAATGTCTAAATATCAAGTCATGCCTTCGCTACATCACAGCGTTATGTGACAGAATAGATTTAGCCTAAACCCTCAGTCAATCTGAAACAACAGGTCAGTAGGTTTAGCCTAAACCCTTAGTCAGTCTGAAACAACAGGTCAGTAGGTTTAGCCTAAACCCTTAGTCAATCTGAAACAACAGGTCAGTAGGTTTAGCCTAAACCCTTAGTCAGTCTGAAACAACCGGTCAGTAGGTTTAGCCTAAACCCTCAGTCAATCTGAAACAACAGGTCAGTAGATTTAGCCTAAACCCTTAGTCAGTCTGAAACAACAGGTCAGTAGGTTTAGCCTAAACCCTTAGTC
Organism: Brachymystax lenok tsinlingensis; assembly: GCA_030435695.1. Taxonomy (NCBI): domain Eukaryota; kingdom Metazoa; phylum Chordata; class Actinopteri; order Salmoniformes; family Salmonidae; genus Brachymystax; species Brachymystax lenok. The sequence goes on along the minus strand of CM059800.1, from coordinate 26,324,212 downwards.
AATCTGAAACAACAGGTCAGTAGGTTTAGCCTAAACCCTTAGTCAGTCTGAAACAACAGGTCAGTAGGTTTAGACTAAACCCTTAGTCAGTCTGAAACAACAGCTCAGTAGGTTTAGCCTAAACCCTCAGTCAGTCTGAAACAACAGGTCAGTAGGTTTAGCCTAAACCCTTAGTCAGTCTGAAACAACAGGTCAGTAGGTTTAGCCTAAACCCTTAGTCAATCTGAAACAACAGGTCAGTAGGTTTAGCCTAAACCCTTAATCAGTCTGAAACAACAGCTCAGTAGGTTTAGACTAAACCCTCAGTCAATCTGAAACAACAGGTCAGTAGGTTTAGCCTAAACCCTCAGTCAATCTGAAACAACAGGTCAGCAGGTTTAGCCTAAACCCTTAGTCAGTCTGAAGCAACAGGTCAGTAGGTTTAGCCTAAACCCTCAGTCAGTCTGAAACAACAGGTCAGTAGGTTTAGCCTAAACCCTTAGTCAGTCTGAAACAACAGGTCAGTAGGTTTAGCCTAAACCCTTAGTCAGTCTGAAACAACAGCTCAGTAGGTTTAGACTAAACCCTCAGTCAATCTGAAACAACAGGTCAGTAGGTTTAGCCTAAACCCTCAGTCAATCTGAAACAACAGGTCAGTAGGTTTAGCCTAAACCCTTAGTCAGTCTGAAGCAACAGGTCAGTAGGTTTAGCCTAAACCCTCAGTCAGTCTGAAACAACAGGTCAGTAGGTTTAGCCTAAACCCTTAGTCAGTCTGAAACAACAGGTCAGTAGGTTTAGCCTAAACCCTTAGTCAGTCTGAAACAACAGCTCAGTAGGTTTAGACTAAACCCTCAGTCAGTCTGAAACAACAGGTCAGTAGGTTTAGCCTAAACCCTCAGTCAGTCTGAAACAACAGGTCAGTAGGTTTAGCCTAAACCCTTAGTCAGTCTGAAGCAACAGGTCAGTAGGTTTAGCCTAAACCCTCAGTCAGTCTGAAACAACAGGTCAGTAGGTTTAGCCTAAACCCTTAGTCAGTCTGAAACAACAGGTCAGTAGGTTTAGCCTAAACCCTCAGTCAGTCTGAAACAACAGGTAAGTAGATGTAAACCCTCAGTCAGTCTGAAACGACAGGTAAGTAGATGTAAACCCTCAGTCAGTCTGAAACGACAGGTAAGTAGATGTAAACCCTCAGTAAATCTGAAACAACAGGTCAGTAGATGTAAACCCTCAGTCAGTCTGAAACGACAGGTCAGTAGATGTAAACCCTCAGTAAATCTGAAACAACAGGTCAGTAGATGTAAACCCTCCTTGAATCTGAAACAACAGGTCAGTAGATGTAAACCCTCCGTGAATCTGAAACAACAGGTCAGTAGATGTAAATCTGAAACAACAGGTCAGTAGATGTAAACCCTCAGTCAGTCTGAAACGACAGGTCAGTAGATGTAAACCCTCAGTAAATCTGAAACAACAGGTCAGTAGATGTAAACCCTCAGTCAGTCTGAAACGACAGGTAAGTAGATGTAAACCCTCAGTAAATCTGAAACAACAAGTCAGTAGATGTAAACCCTCCGTGAATCTGAAACAACAGGTCAGTAGATGTAAACCCTCCGTGAATCTGAAACAACAGGTCAGTAGATGTAAATCTGAAACAACAGGTCAGTAGATCAGGTCTTACCACATGCTGACTCTCCATGGCTCTTCCCGGACGTGTCTACAGGATCCAGCCAGCCAAGGTTCCAGCTCTGCCATGACAACAGGGTGGGCTTCACACCTAACAGAGACACACAGGAGACAGACCAACTATTTTTAAACACTAACTGTATGTTGTTCTTATCAAAGGACGGACCAAAAACTGTCAGACTCCAGCCACCCAAGACATAGACTGGTGTCTCTGCTACCGAACGGCAAGCGATACCGGTGTTGTTGGTCTGGAACCAACACCCTGAACAGCTTCTACCCCCAAGCCATAAGACTAGTCCGGGTAGCTATTGGTTAACTATCTGCATTGACCCTTTTGACTCTTTTGACTCATCACATACGCTGCTGTTACTGTTTATTATCTATCCTGTTGCATAGTCCCTTTACCCATACCTATATGTACATATCTACCTAAATGACATCGTACCCCTGCACATCAACTCGGTACTGCTACCCCATGTATATAGCCAAGTCATTACTCATTTTCTATTTATTCCTTGTGTTACAGTTGTTTTCTTAAATGTTTCTATTGTTCTCTCTGCATTGTTGAGAAGGGCCTGTAAGTCAACATTTCACTGTTAGTCTACACCTGTTGTTTACCAAGCATGTGACAAATACATTTTGATTTGATCTTTGTTGTTCTTTGTCATTTACAGTTGGTCATTTTGTTGTTTAGAAAGTCTGTAATGCATTGATGTTTAACTGCTCTCTAAATACAGCGTGATGTGGTTGCATGCCATGATCACTAGACCCAAACAATAACACTAACCTGACACCCAGAGGGAGATGAGGTCAGTCAGGTCTGTCTTGAAGTCATCGCCTAGACGTTCCATGGACTCAGGGAACGCTCCGTAGAACGCTGCGTAGACCGCCTGGGCCAGGCAGTCTGCATACACCTGGAACACACACACAGGCTTTACTGTAACTGGTGTACCTGTCTTGTCTTGCACAAACACTCACACTTGTCTTTCTTCAAGTAAGTTACTAGCACTGATTTTGCAGACAGCAGCTGTTTTTGAAGAAGTTTCTACTTGCAATGACTGTGATAGCTGAATGCTCTGAATGTAAGTCTCTCTGGATAACAGTGTTTGTTAAATATAAGTACCTTAAAGAGCTTGTCCTTCAGGTCCATCTGAACGGTCATCAGCAGAGAGACAAAGGCTCCAGAGATCCGATCAAACAACTGGCTCTCCTCCTCCACATTAGGCTGGGAGGATATTTACACACAATTCCACACTGTAAGGTACTACAGGCTACCTAACCTGACAGCATCCAACAACTGTCAGAACATATTCTAAAATAAATATACGCTCAGAGACACACATTTCATCATTTACTCAACTCTATCAGGAACAATTACGTACAATATTTTGATATTTTAATAGTTCTATTGTGCATGCGTGTGTAAGACTGCCTCTGCTTAACACTGAGTATATCATAACTTAATTGTGGAATCTGACAGAAACCTTCAGATAACATCATTTTCACTGCACGCATTTCCTCTAAATCACATTCATCTATAAATATTATATTACCAGTGATGGATGTACTGTACAGGCTGGAGTAAAAGACTAGGCTCCCCCATTATCTGTCTCATATTAATATATGTATCAAAGTTACATATCTTGGTTGCATTGTGCGTTAATACAGTGCATCACAAAGGTTGGAGTGAAGTCACCTTAAATCTGTGGAGGAAGAACCACCAGAAAGTGTCTTTGAGAACAGCCACGGACAGATCACACAGAAAGAACGGCCTCCAGATCTTCAGGAAGCCTGGCTGCAGTAAAGAATCATACACACACATGCACACACACACGGCAGGATTAATGATGATTAGCCTAACCCCAATGAGACGGAATTGTCCTGTTATGTACACAGCAATTAAATGGTAAATGTATAGTGATAATTACATAATAATTGCATAGTAATTATTCTTTAGTATTTTGATAATTCATTGAAACAGCCACCATGACCTTACCTGTTGGTAGGTAGTTACCCATTGTGTCGGTAAATACCAGCTGACACAGGAGTGTTAAATAAAGCAGATAACTAGCTAATCTCTAATCTACTTTTCAATGAGTACCAATCCACCCTGCCGTTAAAGACTGGTACACAGCAGCATAGCTACAGTACATATGTGAGAGATTAATCATGCGTGTTTGGAATGCAGTCGAATCCGATCGCATGCACCGAGAGCGGGAGAGGGCCACATTCAACACACATGTGCTTGATGTGCATGCGAAGTTTGCATGCGATCCCTTTCTCTTTTTCCTAAAAGCTGTGACAGCCCAGGTATCTGTGAGACCTGACATAACAAGTCTGCTCTCCATCACCCGGACCGGCCACATCTGGCTTTCAGCGCGATGGATGGATATTAGTGTTTGTGGTCATAAATAAGATCTAGGCAAGAGCTGGGTTACTCTGCCTTTCATTTGTCTCTCCGTTTCTGTATACTGTATAGTGCACTACTTTTGACCAGAGCCCTATGGTAAACTCTACAGGCCCAGGTTAAAAGATGTGCACTATATATGGAATAGGGTACCATTTAGGATGCAGCCTGGGACTGTTAGTACTACAAGACTTTAATAGGAGCCTGGCTGCTCCTTAGATTAATGTGATTGGTTGCAGAGCTGCCACAGTATTCCCCTGTGATGAGGGAGAGCAGAACACACACACACACACAGAGTAGATATGAGATTGCAGGTACTTACATTAAAGCCTTGGGCCTCTGAGACGCTGTCCAAATGCTGTAAGGCATCAGGATGTCCTGGGATGTCAGTGTCCTCGACTGCATCAAACCCTGGGTAGTCATGGTCCTGGAGAAACACAACTCATTAGTTTAACTAAGTAAACACCAGAGAGATATGTCCCTCATGGTGTAAAGAGCCATAAACAGACAAGACAACAGACTCACCTTGATGTCCAATTTTAGAATAATAGTGAAGACATCAAAACTATGAAATGACACATATGGAATCATGTAGTAACCCAAAAAGTGTAAAACAAATCAGAATATATTTTATATTTGAGATTCTTCAAATAGCCACCCTTTGCCTTGATGCAGCTTTGTACACTCTTGGCATTCTCTAAAACATCTTCATGAGGTAGTCACCTGGAATGCATTTCTTAAAAGTTAATTTGTGGAATTTCTTTCCTTCTTAATGCGTTAGAGCCAATCAGTTGTGTTGTGACAAGGTAGGGGTGGTATACAGAAGATAGCCCTATTTTGGTAATTCACCAAGTCCATATTATGGCAAGAACAGCTCAAATAAGCAAAGAGAAACAACAGACCATCATTACTTTAAGACATGAAGGTCAGTCAATACGGAAAATTTCAAGAACTTTGAAAGTTTCTCCAAGTGCAGTCGCAAAAACCATCAAGCGCTATGATGAAACTGGCTCTCATGAGGACCACCACAGGAATAGAAGACCCAGAGTTACCTCTGCTGCAGACGATAAGTTCATTAGAGTTACCAGCCTCAGAAATTGCAACCCAAATAAATGCTTCACAGAGTTCAAGTAACAGACACATCTCAACATCAACTGTGAATCAGACCTTCAGGGTCGAATTGTTGCAAAGAAACCACTACTAAAGGACACCAATAAGAAGAAGAGACTTGCTTGGGCCAAGAAACATGAGCAATGGACATTAGACCGGTGGAAATTTGTCCTTTGGTCTGGAGTCCAAATTGGAGATTTTTGGTTCCAACCCACCATATCTTTGTGAGACGTGATGTGGGTGAACGGATGATCTCTGCATGTGTATTTCACACCGTAAAGCATGGAGGAGGAGGTGTGATGGTGTGGGGGTGCTTTGCTGGTGACACTGTATGTGATTTATTTACAATTCAAGGCAGACTTAACCAGCATGGCTACCACAGCATTCTGCAGCGATACGTCATCCCATCTGGTTTGGGCTTAGTGGGACTATCATTTGTTTTTCAACAGGACAATGACCCAACACACCTCCAGGCTGTGTAAGGGCTATTTTACCAAGAAGGCGAGTGATGGAGTGCTGCATCAGATGACCTGGCCTCCACAATCCCCCGACCTCAACCCAATTGAGATGGTTTGGGATGAGTCGGACCGCAGAGCGAAGGAAAAGCAGCCTACAAGTGCTCAGCATATGTGGGAACTCCTTCAAATAGGGTGGCTATTTGAAGAATCTCAAATATAAAATATATTTAGATTTGTTTAACACTTTTTGAGTTACTACATGATTCCATATGTGTTATTTCATAGTGTTGAGGTCTTCACTATTATTCTACAATGTAGAAAATAGTAAAAATAAAGAAAAACCCTTGGTGTTCTAAAACTTTTGTCCGGTAGTGTTTACAATTAGCAAGTGAATGCATTCTTACAGCTTAACACATTGTAGAAAACAAAATTGCCTACACTATGTAATCTTGCCTGGACGTTAGCTAACGTCAAATTAACACATTGGCAGCAGTATCTAATAAATAACCATTGTTAATAAGGCTTTTCTTACCAGTCCCTGATTTCAAACAAACTTTTCAAACGTGCTAAGGATTTCTTCATCGTCCTCTGGGTCTGTTGTTTAGCCATGTTTTGCCTCTCTGACCCTCCAAAGATGCTCAGCCCCGACTGTCAACATGTTACGCATGTGTTCCGTTGCTAGGTAACAGCTGTCATTAACATGCGCGCCACTACCTTCTTCCGGTTGACACTTCCGGCGTAGAACGAGTCCATGCTTGTTCCGCTTCTGAGTATATTGACAATTGCTCTGGATCAAGTCTAATTTTAAAGGTATCGTTAATGAATTGTGAAATGGGATTTATGTCTTCCACTGTTAGATAAAAGCATGCATTGTATCGCTATATGAACGTTTATAGCCTCAAGCTAATTTAGCTAGCTATCATTATCTGCAACAAGATTCTAGCTAAATTAGCTTGTACGACAGATGGGTTAGTTATAAAACTCTTTGCTTGCACACTGCAGTGCTGACATTACCGTTCTCCTAGCAACAAATCAAATGTTATTTGTCACATACACATGGTTAGCAGATGTTAATGCGAGTGTAGCGAAATGCTTGTGCTTCTAGTTCCGACCATGCAGTAGTATCTAACAAGTAATCTAACAATTTCACAACAACGAGTGATTGATATTATGCCCGGCATTCCCCCTGCAAAGTCATGCTAAACTTTGGTAATATACGTTGCCGGTCTGCATAAAAAAAAGAACGGCCAAAAGCAGGCAATTACCAGCAATGGCAACCCTGGTAGAGACCCTACTGAGTATTTCCCAGGCCACGTTAGCTGAGACAACTTGTATACCTTTCTCTCTACAAGCCAATATGTATCCCATGTACTGTCTATTACAGTATATTGCATTGGGTGTTAGAGGGGGCGGAGAACGAAGTGCTGCTGGTTATGTATTACACAAATAACCATATTTGGATAGTAGAGAACCTACTGAGTATTTCCCACCCCACTTTAGCTGAGATGGGTAGAACAGTTCTCTCAAGACCAATATTCTCAACATACCTGTGTCAACATTGTATTTTTTCATTATTGGTATTAATAATGTATTTAAAACCATATATTTTTTAAATTACACATTGCATTTTCTTGTCACAATAGAAGTGACAATTGATTTAAAATTCTATATCTTTTGAATGAGTTATCCACATTGCAATGTTTTGAAATGCATGTTTTTGACTTATTTGTTGTGACTTGCTTAGTAGCGAGCCAACTACCTAGCTAACTGGTATAACTACGTCCCAGGCTGTGCACCTGATTCTCCAGTTTGATGTTTTGTTTGTTGTCAGCCACCTCCAGTCAGTCAGCAGGATGTCCAGTTCGGATGTGCTAGCCAGTCCCGCCGGCGTGGACTTGTCCTCCTCTCCCAAATCACCACCGGCTAAAACCCAACATCCTGACAAGGACTCCAAACCAGTAACCAAACAGAACCCTGCCCCTGCCTCCCCTCCCCTCCATGGTCTGAAGCTGGCTCCCCACAGGGAGTTGGAGCAGGCGCAGCAAAGGGGCAGGCTGAAGTGTTCTAGCTGCGGAGGCTCCCGGATGTTCTCCTGTTAAACCTGCTGCTCTTTAGTGGGCGTCAGCCAGCAGGAAATCCCATCCGTCAAGGTCAGGGAAAGATCTGGAGCTCAGTTCTCCTTATTGGTCCTATTAAACATAACACACACAGGCTTGTAGTGGTCTAATCTGATTGGTTTTATTAAAGCACACAGGCTTGTAGTGGCCTAACCTGATTGGTTTTATTAAAGCACACAGGCTTGTAGAGGCCTAATCTGATTGGTTTTATTAAAGCACTAGCCTGCAGACATGGTGTCAGAGATAGTAGAACTACTTACGGTGCCTCACACACTAGATTGAAGTGTACTTCGGTTCTGGTGCAGATGCAAGCTTTTGTTACAGCCCAGCATGAAAGAAAACACCTGATTCAACTAATGATCAAGCTTATGGTGTAGGTATAGATACAAGTTTGAGACCATTCCCAGTACATGTGTTGACTGTTTGCATTGGTAATACCTGACCTGTAATTGATGAACATGGTTGGTCCCACTGTAAACCTCCTCTAACTTGTTTTCAGCTCCCTATAAAGAAGATTGACATCATCAAGCATCCCAGTGAGGTTGATGGGAAGAGCACAGCCATACACGCCAAGATCCTTGCCCCTGATGATGTCACCATCTACACCTACCCCTGCATACCTGACTATGAAGATGACACAGACAAAGTTAGTCAGCTTTTATATATGCTGAGCACAAATGTTCAGAGAACAATGTGAGCCTGATAAACAAACAGTTTGTCTACCACATCATATACATACAAATGTGTCATTCTAACGTAACCTGATTAGATAATGTTAATACCATTTGTATTATGTTGACTTGAAATGACTGTGGCAAGTATTGTGCGTGCGTGCATGTTTAGGTAGTGCTGGTGTTCCCTGGTCCTGGATCAGTCTCAGTGGAGGAGATGACATGAAGTCAGCTGCCTCCCCTGACGAGGAACCGTCCCCAAAGAGGCCCAGAGCCGAGGACAAGCCAGGGACCACACAGCAGCCTGAGGGACAGACATCAGGAGCCACACACACAGAAGAGAGGGGAGGGGAAGCAGGGATAGAGGGCCAGACTGAGACACCAAGGGCCTGTCCCCTCCAGAGAGTGGTGTTCATCGACAGCACATGGAACCAGACCACCAGAATCATCACAGATGAGAGACTACAGGGTAATTATGATAGATATAGCATTGATGTAGCTTAAAGTGCTGTACATTACATGGGGGAACTACTTTATTACCTAGTTATAGCCTACAACTAGAGTCCAGAGTTTTTCCTGGTCGGGTCACATCGGGAACAGGAAAAACTCCTGGCCCTGATAATGACTGATGGACTGTTCCTTTCTCTGTCCCTGCAGCGTTGCTCCGTGTGGAGCTGAAGACCAGGAAGACGTGTTTCTGGCGCCATCAGAAGGGTTCTCCAGACACCTACCTGGCAACCATAGAGGCTGTCTACTACTTCCTCAAGGACTACCAGGAGCTGTGTCTGAGACAGGAGTACACAGGACAGTACGACAACCTGATGTTCTTCTACTGTTACCTACACACACTGATCAACAAGGCTAAGACAACCGCTGGGAAACGCTGAGGCTGCAGGGAGGAGAGAGAGGCCAAAACTACCGCTGGGAGACGCTGAGGCTGCAGGGAGGAGAGGGAGGCCAAAACTACCGCTGGGAGACGCTGAGGCTGCAGGGAGGAGAGAGAGGCCAAAACTACCGCTGGGAGACGCCGAGGCTGCAGGGAGAAGAGAGAGGCCAAAACTACCACTGGGAGACGCTGAGACTGGAGAGAGAACCTACCGAGTAAAGTACGTCACGACATGCCTGATGGAAGCCACAACTTTGTCGTTAACTTTCCAAATGTTGACAAAACAAAATATGCTAGACAAGGCAGTGGCGATCCATCATTCAGGGCAGGTGGCTTGCCTGTCTTCCCCCTTATGCCGTAGTTTGTACAAACTGATATAACATCATATATCGAAGTAAATTTAAGTCACACGGTGACATTTTGTGTGTTCCTCCCACTACGACTTAGGCTACAGATGAAATATGTTATGAACTTTACAGGGTGGTGAAAGTACAAGGGGGTGCCTTTCCAGTAAATATTGGGGGTCTTATTCTGGTGACATGATGATCGATGATTTGCTGCCGTTTGACAAATAAAGAATCTCGCTCTTTGTCCATAATAATCTCATCATGTAGGCTATAGCCACACTGTATCTGCCAGTGCAAGCTGTTGGCTAGAACGCACATGCCAAGACCAGAGTGGAACCATTTGCTATATAACGCAACATTTTTAGGGACAAAACCATGGAATCCCATTACATTTTTTCTAAAGTTACTTTTATGTGCACAACATCAGCCTTTTATCCACAAGTCAATTTGATAAACACATCTCTGGTGGGAAAATGCATATAGTTTTTATGCAGATTTTAGAATATTCTAATGAAACTCAGTAGCTAGGTTTACATCCAATTAATGTCTAAAACTCAGATTTATGTAGAGGACATCAAAGTACAGCTCTAATTCGATCAAAACTGATTGATGAAACTCTTGGTGCGGTCTTTCAGTGATTCAGGTTCACCCATCAGATGTGATGTTCTAAGGAATGGTTGTTACTGTGCAACATGTCATGTTGAATTATGCACGGTATATCACCTGGTCTGTGTTCATATAAAATGACTAAAGAAAAAAAATACTGCATTTACTGTGAGTATATGTGAATACAGAAGTTTAAAGATTTTGATAAAGGCTGGGGTTGAATTCATTGCGCTGGACATCTGACAATATGGCTTTTTAAGGCATTTTCTTAATGCGCATGTATGGTGAACGCTGCACATGTAGGCTCCATTACCTTTAACAGGCTAATTCAACATGCTGCAGGGGTTTGAGCTGCTGGTGTTTACTGGTTGAGAGCCAATCTACTGTGGCTTCATCTCCAAATGGTGCTTTTCAATGGCAGTGTGTGAAATACCTGACAAGCTCTTACAGATACAATTGAATAAGGAACTCTAGCTGACAGAGATCACATTTAAACATGTTTTTATTTACAAATCAGGGCAGACAGTGCATGCAGCATGGGTTAATTTAAATACAATTTCTCCAATTTAAAGAAGTAATCTCAGTTGCTTCCACACCTTTGGTTCAACATCATCACTGCCCAACATCCAATAATCATTATATGTACTGAGGACCTCCATCATCATCAAGCCAAGTGTAAAAATATTCTACATTGTTTACTAATCTTAGCAGAACCATACACCTGCATCTGGATTAAAGACAAATAAATACATCTGTTAAACCAATGGGGAGTGTGTGTGTGTGTGTGTACTGTCCGTCTCTCTGTTCTAGTAGTAGGCCTCTCTGATCTTGGCCTGTAGTGTGTCGCAGGTCTTCTTGGCGTCTCCCAGCAGCATGGATGTGTTGGGCTTGTAGAAGATGGGATTGTCTACTGCAGCATAGCCCACACCCATGGTCCTCTTCATCACAATCACCTACAGTACAGGGAGGGGAACCAGGGTGAGACATGGTTATCACCACCTTTTATATTCCTCTTCCCACCAGACTGGGTTCCATCCCCACGTCCCCCGTGTTTCCAACTGTCTAAATCAGGGCTACGGAAGTACTATGAGAAGGTCCGGTCACACACATTTCCTAGGTGGCAAAGGTCCAGATGGATATTGTCATTTATCGGCGTAGTAACAAACCCCCACCTTGCAACCCCAAACAGTTCACACCCCTCTTGTTGGCGGAGAGATAACTGTGCAGCTAATTTCCTGCAATTCTACACATTTTGTCATGTCTTATGTGTGTTCATATGATACCAGGGGTCGAGGCATGACAAACCCTCATTTATCATTTTAGTTCGGGACCCACGACTCATCTGAGGCATATGGCTGGTCTAAATAGTGTCAAATACATTTAAAATAACTAGTCAGAGATCATCACAATCCCCCAGAGGAACAGAAGTAAGACAGCACACTTCACAATCTCATTTTATCCTCTACCTGTGAGAGCCCTTGTCATCCAAAGAGTAGTAGGACTCAGTCCTCAACACCAGAGAGCAGAACAAGGCAATATTCTGCATCCTTCCTTCTGTAAACCAGTGAGAGGGCCCTGTACTAATACTCTTATACTACCTTCTTCATTCCCTACCTGTTTGGACTTCCAGACCTCCAGGACTGGCATGCCAGCAATGATGGAGTTGGGGTCCTCCTGGGCTGCTGAGTTCACTGTGTCGTTAGCACCCACCACCAGCGTCAGGTCAGTCTCTGTGGGACACACACCACACACACATTCAGTAAAGCCAGTACAGAGACCCTGGTGGAACTAAAGATGGAACCAGCCAGGGCAGCATTACAAACAACCAAGTGTGAGGGATAACTGCTGGTTGTTATGATAAAATCAATGAATCGATCAATCTATACTGAACAAAAATATAAAACGGAACATGCAACAATCTCAAAGATTTTACTGAGTTACAGTTCATAGGAAATCAGTCAAATTAAATAAATAAATTAGGCCCTAATCTATGGACTTCGCATGAATGGGCAGGGGCACAGCCATGGGTGGGCATAGGCCCACCCACTTGGGAGCCAAGCCCAGCCAATCAGAATGAGTTATCCCCAAAAGGGCTTTATTACAGATAGAAATCCTCCTCAGCACCCCCCCTTCTCAGACGATCCCGCAGGTGAAGAAGCCAGATGTAGAGGTCCTGGGCTGGCGCGGCTACACGAGCTGCCGTTGTAAGGCCGGTTGGATGTACTGCCAAATTCTCTAAAACGACGTTGGAGGCGGCTTATGGTAAAGATATAAACATTAAATTCTCTGGCAACAGCTCTGTTGGACAATCCTGCGGTCACCATGCCAATTGTCAGGTGGACGGATTATCTTGGTAAGGGATAAAATGCTTACTAACAGGGATGTAAAGACATTTGTGCACAACATTTTAGAGGCAAAGCTTTTTGTGCATATGGAACATTTCAGGGATCTTTTATTTCAGCTCATGAAAAATGGGACCAACACTTTACATGTTGTGTCATATTTTTGTTCAGTAAATTGATCAGTGTGAGTTCTGACCTTTGAAGTCCTCATTGATCTCATCCATCTCCAGAACCACGTCATATGGAACACCTGCCTCGGCCAGGAGCACGTTCAGCTGGCCTGGCATACGACCTGCTACAGGGTGGATACCAAACCTAGCAACACACGCGCACACATTCATATTTTCTATATGCAATTCCTCAGTCAGGGCTTCACTGCTTTTCTCTGAATTTGGAGAATAAAGATGTTTTCACTAAAGCTTTTAGACCCAGATGTGTTTTGTCTTCCTTGAACCTAAGAGGTGACCTGCCAGTGTTCCTGACCAGGAAACTCAAGACGGTCGGTGGGATTGTAAAACTAACTGGAAAGAAATGTTATTTTAGAACTCAGACTAATACAGGAAGATATTGTTATTTCACTTTGTGACAGGAGGACTGATGGTCCCCAACTAAAATAAACAGAGTGAAGAGAGAGGGATGATTGAGGAGAGAGAGACAGAGAGGATTGTATTATTGTGAGGACCTACCTGACAGTCTTGCCCTGCTCTACCAGCATCTTCACCATGTCAGCGATGGGGTACTGGGCCTTAGCCGCACACAGACCCCAACCTACACACACACACACACACACACACACACACACACGTTACAAGCAGACCCCAACCTACACAATCACAGTGTCACTGTAGGTAAAGTTAAAATGTTACTGTTAAAAGATAGACTCAGCGATGCACAAAGTAAACAGCAGTGGTGTAAAAATACTTAAAAGCACTAAAGTAGTTTGTGGGATCTGTACTTTACTATTTATATTTTTTTTGCCAACTTTTACTTCACTACATTCCTAAAGAAAATAATGTACTTTTTACTCCATACAGTTTCCTTGACACCCAAAATACTTTTTACATTTTGACAGGAAAATGGTCCAATTCACACACTGATCAAAATAACTTCCCTGGTCATCTCTACTGCCTCTGATCTGGCGGACTCACTAAACACAAATGCTTTGTTTGTAAATGATGTCTGAGTGTGTCCCTGGCTAGCCGTCAATAACAGCAAATGGTGCCGTCTGCTTTGCTTAATATAAGAATTAGAAATGGTTTATACTTTTACTTTTGATACTTAAGTTCATTTTAGCAATTCCATATACTTTTGATACTTAAGTATATTTAAAACCAAATAACTTTTACTCAAGTAGTATTTTACTGGGTGACTCCCTTTTACTTGAGTCATTTTCTATTAATATATATTTTATTTTACTCAAGTATGACAATTGAGTACTTTTTCCACCACTGGTAAACAGAATATTGGGCCGATTTCCACAACAACTAAAAGAGTGTTGAAGTGTGAGGTTGAACCTCTGCTGTTTTGGTCCGGAAGCTATCATGATGTAGCAGCGAGAAGTGCACACATGCACATATACCCTGTATGACTGAGCAAGGTCTTGCATCATGCTCATCTTAATATCTGTGGTGCTGCTCGTGGCCACGTCATAACTCTACATTTAATGTGTTTGATGGTTCAAGTTGATGTGACCTTCTCCAAGACATAGTAGAGAAATATCATGTCGACCAGATAAACGATAGAGGTAACTTAATGACCAGATAAACGATAGAGGTAACTTGATGCAGAGGTTATTCTTGGAAGACTAAAAACAAAAGTGAGTAAGGTCTGTTTGAAACAATTTGTTCTCTTCTGTTCTCCTCTCCTGACCAAGGCTGCAGTACCTCTTTCCCCTCCTCTCTCCCAATACCCTTCCTTTATCTCTCTCTTCCCCTTTTCACCTTCTCTTTCCCCATTTCACCCTCTATTCTCGCTTTCCCCTCCTCTCCACCCCTTCACTCTTTCTCTTCCATCTCTCCCCTCCTCTCTCCCTTCTGTCTTAAATCATAGGATTTCTACTGTCTGGGGGTGGTGCGTGCGAGGAAACCCCTTTCCCCTGCCTGTAAGTGTTATGGGGTTGTGTGTGTGTGTTATGGGGCGGGGGGTGAAGAAGAGGGCATGCGTGCGAGAGGAACCCCCGCTCCAATGAGTCTGTCTAACGCCTGCCTGTGTAACTGTCCTGGGGTATCAGCGTACTGGATAGAGGGGTGTTCTGATACGGAGTAGAGTTGAGAGGCCAGTGCTGTATGTTGATTACAACTAATCAACTTTGTTTGGAACAAATTCCCCTGACCTCTAACCCCTGGGCCACTGTAGTCTTCTATATTACCAGTTACCTCTGAGGTCTGACTGCCTGTCTGACTGACTATCTGTCTGGCGAACAAGCTAGCTCCGCTTCACAGGGACATAGACAAACCGCACCCTCTACTGGACATTCCCTGTCTCTGTCGGTCAGGCTCCAATACAGATGTTATGCCAGGGTTCATTACTAAACTATCTGATCTGGGAGCAGAGTTCAGTCTGGGAGGAGAGCAGAACACACAGACAGACATATATAGATACATGACTCTGCACACAACCCTCCTACAGTGATGAACACTGGCACACAGGTGTGTTACATAAGACTACCTCTGAACCCTACCCAGAACTTGCGTGTTGTGCATGCGCATGATTGCTTTTCTGCTGCATGTGTGCTTTTGTGTGTGTGTGAGTGAGAGAGTGTGTGTACCTGGGGTGATGATGATGCTGTTGGCCTCTTTGATGAGTTCGATGGACTGGTCCACATTGACCTCTGTATGGGTGCCTGTGATCTCCATGGGTTTCCCCCCTGCCGTGGAGCTGGTACCGAACCCTCCCAGGATCACGTTGGGCAGGGAACGGTTCATTGCCTGGAAAGAGGGGTGTACCCAGGATTAAATACAACATTTATATTATATCTATATGGGGAGTACGCCAAATCTTTTGACCAAAAAATCTCAAGTGCAAGAGCAAAACTAAGATGACAAGGCTACCTGACTGGCAGGTGAGTGTCTGAGTGAGAGAGGCTGAGAGAGAGAGTGTGTGTGTGAGAGAGAGAGAGTGCGACTGAATGTTTAGAAGTACTCACCACACACATGATGTAGGAGAGGATAGCACCAGACGAGCCAATTAGAGCTCCTACAATGGTCATGAGGTTGTTGTCCAATAGGAATCCCTCGGCACACAGCGCCCAACCAGAGTAGGAATTGAGCACAGTGATGACCACGGGCATGTCAGCGCCTCCGATGGCCATCGTCAGGGTTACACCCTACAGGAACACAATCACAGTCAGGACACGCTTCAGTCACTAGTAGGGTTGCAAAATTCCCAGGTTTTCCAGAAATACCAGTTGGAGGATTCCTGGATTTCCTGTTTATTCCCCACTGATTCCAGTAATCTTCCAAACTCAATTTCTCTAAAAGCTGCGATTCTTTGTTACTAGAATCTTGAAACTCTACCCAGCAAACCGGGAACATTAGCCAAGATTCCCATTAAGTTCTAGGTATTGTTTTATCTAACGTTAGGATGATAACATCCCGAAAACATTCAAATGTTTGTTTTCTTCTTTTCAGAAAATGTAATATCCTTGGAATGTATTCCTAACATTCACTAAAATGTTGTGCACAACACCTGTAACAACCACCCCAGAACATTCCCCAAACGTTCTAATTAGGTTTCCAGGTAAGGTAATAACAATGCACCAGTAATGTTTTTGAACATACTGCCGCAACGAAATACAGTTGAAGTCGGACGTTTGCATACACTTAGGAAACAGGTCCAAAAGTATCTATATCCACAGTAAAACGAGGAAGAAGCCACTGCTAAAAAAACGCCATAAAATAAGCCAGACTACGGTTTGCAACTGCACATGGGGACAAAGATCGTACTTTTTGGAGAAATGTACTCTGGTCTGATGAAACAAAAATAGAACTGTTTGGCCATAATGACCATTGTTATGTTTGGAGGAAAAAGGGGGAGGCTTGCAAGCCGAAGAACACCATCCCAACCGTGAAGCACAGGGGTGGCAGCATCATGTTGTGGGGTTGCTTTGCTGCAGGAGAGACTGGTGCACTTCACAAAATAGATGGCATCATGAGGTAGGAAAATTATGTTGATATATTGAAGCAACATCTCAAGACATCAGTCAGGAAGCTAAAGCTTGGTCGCAAATGGGTCTTCCAAATGGACATTGACCCCCAAGCATACTTCCAAAGTTGTGGCAAAATGGCTTAAGGACAACAAAGTCAAGGTATTGGAGTGGCCATCACAAAGCCCTGACCTCAATCCAATTGAGAATTTGTGGGAAGAACTGAAAAAGCATGTGCGAGCAAGGAGGCCTACAAACCTGACTCAGTTTCACCAGCTCTGTCAGGAGGAATGGGCCAAAATTCACCCAACTTATTGTGGGAAGCTTGTGGAAGGCTACCCAAAACGTTTGACCCAAGTTAAACAATTTAAAAGCAATGCTACCAAATACTAATTGAGTGTATGTAAACTTCTGACCCACTGGGAATGTGATGAAAGAAATAAAAGCTGAAATAAATCATTCTCTACTATTATTCTGACATTTCACATTCTTAAAATAAAGTGGTGATCCTAACTGACCTAAGACAGGGAACTTTTACTAGGATTAAATGTCAGGAATTGTGAAAAACTGAGTTTAAATGTATTTGGCTAAGGTGTATGTAAACTTCCGACTTATAGGAGCAATGTTCTGGCAACATCAGGCAACTTTTAGTACAAACATTGTATAATCATGAGCCAACTGGCCAGGTTTTGTGTTATGAGAACATTTGCCGCAACCTAACAAATGTTCTGGGAACTTTTACAGAGCCAATTTTGGTTTGCTGGGTAGTCAATAGATAAACCCTCACAGTGACTTTATGATACTGTGTTATTTCCTGTAGATCAGGGGTAGTCAATAGATAAACCCTCACAGTGACTTTATGATACGGTGTTATTTCCTGTAGATCAGGGGTAGGCAACTAGATTAAGCCGTGGGACGATTTTTGTTGGAGCCAAAATAAACAATACAAAAAAATGTAAACACTCGGGCCAGATTTGGCCACCCGGCCGCCTGTTGCCAAACCCTGCTGTAGATGTTGGTTGTCGTTTTAGCCTTTATCAAGGTCAGTCCCACCAACATTGTTTAGTGTCAAAGTTTTTCTTATTCTGATTAGAGCTGAATAATGCTATTGGTGGTCTTTCTTCACCATGTCTGAATAAAACATTGCAGCTTTAGCCATGTTCTCACCATGATGGTGGAGAGTCCAGACACTCCAACCAGACAGCCCATGCCAGTAGCGTAGTCAGCACTGAGCATGAAGGGAATCATACCACCGACAGACGCCGTCATCAGACCGGCATTCATCATGTGACGCCCCGGCAACATCAGCGGGGCGGAGTTCAGAACGCCTGACAGGAGTGAATACAGAACAATATTCACAAAACTGCACCCGGAACTCAAAACTCTGAACTCAGAATATATCATTCTGAACTGGAAATTGGGAACAGAGAGGAGTGGAATGGGGCAGGGAACCCTGGAAGGAGAGATGGTGTAGGGTTGTATTGATATATCACATTGATTAGAGTGAGGGGTGGAGGTCAGGTGGAGCGTTCTATTATATTGATAACAGACCACAGATCTGGCAGGGACTCCTGCCTTCAGTCGGTCTCTCATTACCAGTGATCACAGAGGGAACAGAGAACTGACGGTTTCTAAACGCAATAGACAGACAACCATTTCTCACGTGGGCCAGAAACCCCCACACACACACACTTAAAGAGAAGATTCACCCATTTTGAATGTTATATTGTTTTTGTGTATCTCTGAGTGATGTTCTATCAATTCCCTGGGTCATTTTATGTTGTTTTCATGTGTATCTGAGTTATTGGTGTTCAAGCAGGCAGAAATCCATCCGGTTTGACGTAGCATGTGTTAAAGTCTCTCTCACTACCCTGGAAGTTAATAGGAATACGACTTTTAGATGGTGAAAACGTCTATCATACAGGTCAGATTACAATACTGGCCGATGTCATAACACGGGAGATTGTCTTCTCTCAAATGACTCAATGATCAGATTGTTTGCGATATTCCTACCTTGGAGAATTAAAACATTTAACAGAGGGTCTAGCACATTTCTCCTATTTATCTGCCTCTTCAGTCCAGGGTACATTACCACCTTATTATAACACCAAAATGAAACATTTGTTCACTAAAAATATTGCTCTCACATGTGTTTTTAACACTGTACATTATAGGAATGAGTAGTTTTGGGTGGATTTTTCCTTTAACAACTGTTACCTTACCAACAGAATTCCTACAAAGCCTCCCGGCCCTTCCACTCTGTCAGGCACGCAATAATCAGCCATACTCACAAACACACACACACACACACACACACACCATCCTGGCCTGGATTTCCCATGGGATCTTGAGCTTTGGCTAGATCAAAGGAGGCAATCAGTACCACAGGACAGAGAGCTCAGAGAGAGAGAGAGAGAGAGAGAGTGTGTCTGCGTTCCTGCATCCACGTGTGTTAATGGCGGTCAGTACCTTGCAGCTTGCCATAGGCCACCAGTGACCCGCTGAAGGTGACCCCTCCGATGTATGTGCCGAGGTAGGCCACAGTCTTCACCATGTTGGCTGCAGGGTGCACGTCCAGGTGGGGGTACTCGATCATGTACTCTGCCACACAGGTCAGCACTGCAGCCAGACCCACCAGGCTGTGGAAGGCAGCAACCAGCTGGGGGAGGTTGGTGATCTCAATACGCTTAGCAATGGTCAGACCTGGGGAAGCAGAGTAGCAGAGGGTCAGAAACACGCAGTAGGGCACAGGGGGAAAACAGACACGCCGTCACATTAGAGACCTTCAGTTCTATACAAGTACCGATGGCTATAGGTCCTAGCAGTTGATTTGGAATTCAGCAGCAACAAAATCTCTGAAGGTGGCCAAATGTATAAGACATTTTCTATGAAAGTATTTTCTCCTGGTCTCTCAGTGCTTCACATAGAGTTGGACTAACTCCTAGTGCTACAACATACTGTATTTGCTGGGAAGGCAACCATCTGGACTGAATTACGTTTGTATTCATATTGGGCATTAACATCAGAAGTAACAGAATAGTCTGGAGGCACGCTCTAAACAGTGTTGTCAAAAACCCTAATAAAATAACAACTAGTTCTCTAAAGGATAATATTACTAATATCAGACTGCGTAAACACACACGCCCTGTGCATGTCTGACAGCTGCCAGGGCCTAAGATAATAATAACATATCAGTATAACACACCACTACTAAAGTGTACACACACACACACACACACACACCTAAAGTACTCTGACACCATGAAGATATCAGAACATGTATATCTGTAAATCTAGACAGCATGATGGATGGTCCATCATAGTTTCAATAATTCACACATTTTTCAAAGACTTCAGAAATAAGATGCAAAGTCGATAATATGTAAAAACATGAATCATGGTTTTATAAGCTTTTAAATAAATGTGGAATGGTGTATGAGATCAGATATTTCTAGACTTTTCTGCCTGCCTTGTTCAGAACCAAAATCCTCATCACCAACGGCAGAAGGAAAAGCTCAGAGGTAGAAACATGACATTTAGCTGGAAAAGTTGACTTGGGCCTGTTTCCCGGACACGGATTAAGCCTGGTCTTGGAGGAAGGGCCTACCTACCCAGTGTCTTCTGGTGGCCATGGGCTTTTTAGTTTCCATTTGAATCATAAAGTATTTTAAGATGTTTAAACGCACTTTCAATACATTTTGATTCGAATTGACATGGTATGTATGTGTATCTGTATATGGCTGTGTGGTGTGGCAGTTCTACATACCCAGGGTTCCTCCGGTGGCCATAGCGGCACTCATCTGTGCCAGGAGCTCAGGAGAGGGCTTCAGGGAGCCGAGGGTGGCAGCGATGCCCCCTGCTACCCCCATCATGCCCAGGGCATTACCCAGACGACTGGTGCCCTGTGAAGACAGCCCTGCTAATGCTCCCACACAGCACATACCAGACCCCAGGTACATCATCTGGAATACACAGTGTTACACAACGTAACACACCTACACAACACAGTTGGCTTCCTAACCCCAGGTAGTTACATCATTTGTAGAACAGCACTTCAACAACGGCACATCAGTGTCACCTGCTCGATGTGGAAGCCAGCAGCCACAGAGGCCCCGTAACCTCCTATGAAGACGCCTATTGGCAGACCGTACAGGTAGTTGTACTCTGGAGGGTCTGTAGGACGCTTAAACATGTCCAGCATCCTCTGGGTGATCATGAACCCACCTGGGAGGACAGAGACAGGTAGAGACAGTGAGTGAGTGTGCATGTGTAAAAGGCTGTGTGTGTGTGTGCGTGTGTGTGTGTGTGCGGCGTCGTGTGTGTTCGGACCTGCTATGTTGATGGAGGAGACGAAGGCTGCAGCCAGAGCCAGGCTCTCGGGGAAGGAGGAGGGGTGGAGACCTCCCCCCATCAGGACCAGACCACCCACAGCAGTCAGACCTGCCATGGGGAGAGAAGACAACATGTTCACACACACCTTGTTCAAAGTCCAGTAAAGTCACACCATGTTCATTCAAAGTCCAGGTGCTTGAAGGAGTAAAGAAATTGAATAATGTAACAGTTTCTGCAGGGGTTTCTTAGAGGGAGAAAATAAGCAGAGGGCTTTGTTACACAGCTCAATGCTACAGACACACCCAGTATGGAGAATAGGGTGACCATTACCTACTGACACACCAGGGTCCTATTCACTAGACACCAAACAGCTGAAAACTGACCCACACCAGGGTCATATCCACTAGACACCAAACAGCTGAAAACTGACCCACACCAGGGTCCTATTCACTAGACACCAAACAGCTGGAAACTGACCCACACCAGGGTCCTATTCACTAGACACCAAACAGCTGAAAACTGACCCACACCAGGGTCCTATTCACTAGACACCAAACAGCTGAAAACTGACCCACACCAGGGTCAGCATGAATAAATAGGAGCCAGCAGTGACACTGTTTGAGCCCTGATCTCTTACCTGAGATGGCGTTGGTGACGGACATGAGGGGTGAGTGGAGGGCGGGGGTGACGCCCCACACCGTGTGGTATCCCACAATGCCGGCCAGGCCGAAAGTGGTGACCATCTGGGTGAAGGCTGCGTTGGGCGCCGCCAAGCCCAGAGCCAGACATGTAGAGAGACCTGGGGACAGGAGAGGACAGCAGAGAGGGAGGGAGTTAGGGTGTGTGTGTGTGCGCGTGTGCATATGTGTGTGTGTGTGTGTGTGTGTGTGTGTGAGTGTCTGACCTGCGGTGTAGACACCAGCGTTGGTCAAGGTCTTCTGGAAGGGTGAGACCACAGCTGCCTTCTCTGCTGCTAGCTCTGCTACACTTTTCTGTTTGACAGGAGCGGCCGGGGGTTGTGTCTTAGGTTGGGGGGATGGGAACAGGTTCTTGCCTTCCTGGAGATGTGACAAACACAACGTGAGAGATACACAATATGAGAAACACACCATGTGAAAAATACACAAGATGAAAAATCCACGTTGTTAGAATACACGCCTCGTGCTTTCTCTGCCTCTCTAGTCTGTCAAAGTGTCAAAACTGTCAAATCAACACATTCCTGGAAAAGTGCATTTAGAAAAGATATTTCATAACAAGCATTCCTGTTTCTCACGTAAAATGTGCTATGTGCAGCCAGCTGGATTCCAGCTCTGAGAGACTATAGCAAGGTGGCTTATGGGTCAGGGTAATGCTTCACTCAGAAATCACAGCCTGCATCCCAAATGGCACCCTATTTCCTATATAGGGAGCTACCTTTGACCAGGACCCATTGGATGCCATTTGGGAGGCAGAGAAAGTCTGAGCATGAAGGTACGTGGACTCTTCGACTCATTCAACAGAGAAGATCTGACAAACTTTGATTTGAGTGAAATATCACGTTTAAACCTCCTTGCTTTCGTCAGTCTCAGTGTGACTGATTCACCTAATTTGGAGCCACTTTACTTATCGTGTCATTTCAAACAAATCGAATCCAACCTTTTTTCACGGGAGAAGACAGCATTTGCACCCACAATTTGTCGGGGAAAGAAAATACTACCTAGTGAATAGGACCCTGGTGTGGGTCAGTTTTCAGCTGTTTGGTGTCTAGTGAATAGGACCCTGGTGTGTCAGTAGGTAATGGACATCTGAAAGAGAGTCCTCACAATATATACGCTCAGGTAATAACAGATTATTAATGCTAGTTAAGTACTAACTAACTATCTAACTATGACAGAACTTTGATTCCAATATGCTACAGTATGTCAAAGGGTGTGATTTATCATCTGCTGCAGAGTAATGTGTTCTTCTGCCAATCTGGCTGTTGGGAAAATAATCTACAATAGGATTTTATGCAGAAAAATATGTTGGTAGGACAAGGATATGTATGTTTGTGCACATGGAAGTCAGTGATTTATGTTTACTATAGGTTAATGAGACAATGGAAATGTGACGACTACAATGGGACTAAAATGGCCCACTGTTTTATTCATTTTGACAATAACTAGACTAAATCATTATTCAAATCACAAAAATGTGACTTAATGATATTTTCGTCAAAATGACCAAGACTAGACAAAACAATAAATGGTACCAAAATTGAAATATTCTACATACAGTATCAATAGAGACACATACTACACACCTGCATGACCATGGTTCCTCTGATGACGTGGTCCAGTGTCCCGTGATCAAACTCTTCTTTGGGCTCAAAGTGGAAGTAGTCTTTGTCTGGGCTGATGGTGAAAATCACAATGAAAATCATACATTAATATTTCACATTGATATACTGTACCACCTTTATCAAACTCCAATCCTTTTAGACTTGACCAGGAACAACTCAGGCTCTGTGGGGCTATAACAAAGGCCAGATGTTTTTCCTGGTCAGGTAACGTGATCGGTCCTAGGGAAAACTACTGTCCCTGTCTAGTAGTATAATAAGGTGTCTGTCTATCCATCCAAAAACCTGTCCACCCACCCATCCCTCCACCCGTCTCTCTACCTAATGGCCTTGAGCAGTTTGAGCACGTTGTTGGAGTACAGGGTGCTGGCCTGGGTGGGCATACGGCTGGGCAGGTCCGTGAAGCCAATGTGTGTCACACCCTGAGGAGAAACACACACAGCTCTCAGTTACACACACACACACACAAACTCCAACTATACACACTCTAGGGACAGTATTATTCTTCCAGAACTGAGCTGGTCTCCTCACCTTGTGTACGTGCAGCTCTCCAGGCTTGGTGGTCTCAATGTTTCCTCCAGCCTCAGCAGCCAGATCCACCACCACAGAGCCATCCTTCATAGACTCCACCATCTCTGTCTTGATCAGGATGGGAGCTCGCTTACCTACAGACAGAGGGCATGGTCACGGATCATTATAGAAAGGGAAATTATTAGGATAGAAAGAGTGGAATGATATTGATGGTGATAGAGAAAGGAGGGAGAGATATAGGAGAGAAACAAAGAGGATAACAAGCAGACAGAGTATGAATGAATGAATGAGATACTGAATGAATGAATGAGTGCATGAATGAATGAATGAATGAGATACTGAATTAACGAATGTACACCTGGGATGAGAGCAGTACTGATCAGGATGTCCACATCTTTACACTGCTTGGCAAACAACTCCATCTCAGCTGCAATGAACTCTGGGGACATCTCCTTGGCGTAACCTCCAACACCGTCCCCGGACTCCTTAATGTGCACCTCCAAAGGCTCCGCCCCGAACGACTTAAACTGTTCCAGAGCTGCTGGTCTGAGAGTGGATACAGAACATCACCATCATCAATACTGTACCTGGTATCGAAGACTAACTACAACTCATCTGGTACTGTAGCTCACTTGGTATTAAAGCTTCTGACTGCAGCTCACCTGGTATTAAAGCTTCTGACTGCGGCTCACCTGGATTTAAAGCTTCTGACTGCGGCTCACCTGGATTTAAAGCTTCTGACTGCGGCTCACCTGGATTTAAAGCTTCTGACTGCGGCTCACCTGGATTTAAAGCTTCTGACTGCGGCTCACCTGGATTTAAAGCTTCTGACTGCGGCTCACCTGGATTTAAAGCTTCTGACTGCGGCTCACCTGGATTTAAAGCTTCTGACTGCGGCTCACCTGGATTTAAAGCTTCTGACTGCGGCTCACCTGGATTTAAAGCTTCTGACTGCGGCTCACCTGGATTTAAAGCTTCTGACTGCGGCTCACCTGGATTTAAAGCTTCTGACTGCGGCTCACCTGGATTTAAAGCTTCTGACTGCGGCTCACCTGGATTTAAAGCTTCTGACTGCGGCTCACCTGGATTTAAAGCTTCTGACTGCGGCTCACCTGGATTTAAAGCTTCTGACTGCGGCTCACCTGGATTTAAAGCTTCTGACTGCGGCTCACCTGGATTTAAAGCTTCTGACTGCAGCTCACCTGGATTTAAAGCTTCTGACTGCGGCTCACCTGGATTTAAAGCTTCTGACTGCGGCTCACCTGGTATTAAATCTTCTGACTGCAGCTCACCTGGTATTAAAGCTTCCGATTGCAGCTCACCTGGTATTAAAGCTTCTGACTGCAACTCACCTGGTATCGAAGCCTCTGACTGCAGCTCACCTGGTATTAAAGCTTCTGATTGCAGCTCACCTGGTATTAAAGCTTCTGACTGCAACTCACCTGGTATCGAAGCCTCTGACTGCAGCTCACCTGGTATTAAAGCTTCTGATTGCAGCTCACCTGGTATTAAAGCTTCTGACTGCAACTTACCTGGTATCGAAGCCTCTGACGATAGCTCCCATAGACTTGGCGGCTCCAGCTGCAGCCAAACCAGCCACTCCACCTCCGATGACCAGGACCTGGAAGGGTTAACAAGATGGCGGTCAGAGATACAGTGAGGTTATATTGATCCCACGGACTCTGCAGTGAAGTCCAGATGACAGGTTAGTCAAAACGCTGCAATATAGTTCATGCTCTGAGATGTCACAGTTGTTCAGTTTTGACAGGTACATTCACATTGATATAGTTGATATAACTGCTATAGAAGGACTTACCTTGGCTGGGGGGACTTTCCCTGCTGCGGTGATCTGACCAGTGAAGAATCTGCCAAAGTGGTTAGCAGCCAGAACAACAGCCTTGTACCTGCAGGACACACAGTTCTATGAACACATTGAACAAGTTTCAGAGCTGGAGGCTAAGACATATGCGTTACTGTGTGTGTACGTATGTGTGTGTGCATGCATGCATGTCTGCGTCTCTGTGCATGTCTCCCCTTACCCTGCAATGTTAGCCATGGAGCTGAGTGCGTCATAGCCCTGTGCGATGGTGACGCGCGGGACCTGATCCATGGCCAGCACGGTGGTCTGACTCTGGGCCAGCTTCTCCATGAGATCAGGATTCTGGGCTGGGTAGATGAAACTCACCAGGGTGGATTTAGGCTTCAGCAGCTCTGACTCATGCTTGCCAGTAGCCTCATTCAACACTGGAGCTCTCACCTGGAGAGAAATGTCAAGAGAAAAGATGGGTCAGAGGTTACCAGGGGCCAACAATGTCTAAGAGATTGAAATGTTTATTTTGTTTCCTCTACTAGCTCAAACAACCAGCAACAACGATTTCCTCAGACTACCTGGTTTCACCAGTGCTATCCCATACCTAATACATTGGAAGGGCAAAACTCATTCCTCACTCAATTTGTTGTGTAAAACTCCCATTGACATGCTATAAGTGTGAAGTCTGGTTTACAATAAAGTTCCATTTCAACATGTGTCTATCTGAAGTTAGGATCTGGCCCTCAATAGTTCATAACACATTTTGTTGTCTAACAGCACGTTCGAGGGGATCTGCCTGAGCTAGGAGCTGTGTGGGATAACTAATCTTGATCTTATGATGAGTAGTTCATGGAATGCAAGATCATCTGTAGATTCATGATTCTGCATAGAGCCTTGATCAGGCCGATCCTCTCAGATGTAACCTTGCAGCCCTGGGTTCAAGTTAACTCCCAGCCCAGTATTGACCACACTGAGTTTGACTTTAGTTTGAGTTCCATAGCCCAGTACTGACCTTGAGGACCAGGTCAGATCCGAAGGCCCCGTTAGTGTCTGTGATGGAGGCTCCAGCGTTTATGTACATTTGGTCAGAGAACTTAGCGTGGTCTCCTGCTCCAGACTCCACCTGGACGTTGAAGCCCTGTTTGACGAGCAGCTCCACCCCCGCAGGGGACACAGCCACACGACGCTCATTCTTAAAGATCTCCTTAGGAACTCCCACCACCAGGTCCTTATACAGCCGTCCTGTATGAACACACACACACAAGCTCATTATAACAAACACTTGAGGACAACCACATAAGATACAACACACCTCGGGGGAAAACAATGGGTGTGATTTATACACACTGAATCAGTGTGCCTACACACACCTATACAGATACATGAGTGGGAGACACGAGTATAGCATTACAATTAACAGCATGAAGAGTAACCCAATTCTGAGTTCAGAAAACAATACTGTTTGCCGTTATCAAGACTAGGTGAGAATCTGGGAGAGATTGACAGGTTCAGGGTAAAAGAGGCTGCAGATGAGACTGTAAGAGGAAGGGAAGGGAGTAAGGAAGTATGGAAGTGAGGCAGGCTGTAGTGTACTAGGCCGTAGTGACTACTACTGTAGTGTGTAAATCATACTAAGGCAGGCTGTAGTGTACTAGGCCGTAGTGACTACTACTGTAGTGTGTAAATCATACTAAGGCAGGCTGTAGTGCACTAGGCCGTAGTGACTACTACTGTAGTGTGTAAATCATACTAAGGCAGGCTGTAGTGCACTAGGCCGTAGTGACTACTACTATTGTAGTATGTAAATCATACTAAGGCAGGCTTTAGTGTACTAGGCCGTAGTGACTATTACTGTAGTGTGTAAATCATACTAAGGCAGGCTGTAGTGTACTAGGCCGTAGTGACTACTACTGTAGTGTGTAAATCATACTAAGGCAGGCTGTAGTGTACTAGGCCGTAGTGACTACTACTGTAGTGTGTAAATCATACTAAGGCAGGCTGTAGTGTACTAGGCCGTAGTGACTACTACTGTAGTGTGTAAATCATACTAAGGCAGGCTGTAGTGTACTAGGCCGTAGTGACTACTACTGTAGTGTGTAAATCATACTAAGGCAGGCTGTAGTGCACTAGGCCGTAGTGACTACTACTGTAGTGTGTAAATCATACTAAGGCAGGCTGTAGTGCACTAGGCCGTAGTGACTACTACTGTAGTGTGTAAATCATACTAAGGCAGGCTGTAGTGCACTAGGCCGTAGTGACTACTACTGTAGTGTGTAAATCATACTAAGGCAGGCTGTAGTGCACTAGGCCGTAGTGACTACTACTGTAGTGTGTAAATCATACTAAGGCAGGCTGTAGTGCACTAGGCCGTAGTGACTACTACTGTAGTGTGTAAATCATACTAAGGCAGGCTGTAGTGCACTAGGCCGTAGTGACTACTACTGTAGTGTGTAAATCATACTAAGGCAGGCTGTAGTGCACTAGGCCGTAGTGACTACTACTGTAGTGTGTGTAATTAGACTTAAAGACAGTGTAGTTCCGCAGGGGAAAGGGAGTTGGGCCGGAGAGGCCGGTGGAGAGTCGGGTTTCACATATCAGTCCTTACACGGTGTGGTGACCTCCCCAGCACAGAAACATTATTAGCAGCTGGTTGGCTGCGAGCCAGTACCCAGACCACGACAAGGCCTGCTCTGTCTCTCACACACAGACCCAAATCCTGCTCCACTAAACGCCACAGTAACACACAAAACTTCCACAAACACACAACATACACTCCAGCTCAGCTACCTCAGTCAGTGACAACACAGGGTAGTGTTTATAAAAAGTAGATCTGCCACAGAACAGCAGAATACACATTTCACCTTTAACTGACCTCTCTTGCATGTTCTCTTTGCAGGTTAGCACCAGAGTGGAGTTAGCCACGGTCAAGTTAGCGCCCCATTGAAACGTTAGCTAAGTTGATTCACGATCCTATTGTTTCCTATTTCAACAAATTCCCTAACAACCCCTATTCCAAACACAACCGCCACTGCTCTGTGAGAGTTTTTCCACTCCTCCAGCCAGGGGAGAAAATGTCCCTAACTGAACTGCTGTTTAGTTTCCCAACGCCTTTAGTAGGACAGAGAGGAGAATCTATAAAACAACAAGCAGCCAGCCCTAGACTGCCTACTGTGGCAAAAATACAGATAAGACAATGATCAGAAGATAGTGTTTAGGAGTTTTTGTGTTCGTTAAGGAGTTCTAGTTGTGTGTCCTACCTTTAGCAGGCTCACAGTTCCAGAGCTGTGGGAAGGTCCTGAAGGCCCGTCCGCCAGGTGTGTGGTGGCGAACACCTTGCTGGAGCAAGGTGACAGTGGAGCCGCAGCTGGAGACACAGCGCAGCAGAGAGGACATGGCTAGTGCTGCTGAGGGACTGGCCTGTAGCTGTAGCTCTGGTCAACAACACCTAGAGACACAAACAGGTGTGTGTGTGTTACAGGTGGGGCCGTCTTCTAACACTACGTCTGCTTGCTGCTTCCTCCGCCAGCCTTGCTTATCTTAACTGCCCCCGGGAAAGTCCTGAACACACACGCACTTTCTCTTCAGCTGCTGGGCCTAGTGACGGCAGTGTGACATTTCAGCTGTGCAGGACAGGACGCAGGGCTGTATACACACTACACAAAGCTACGCGAGATCTGGAAATATGACAGTGTGGTTGTGACAAGAACACTCCTGACTGCTGGGTGGGAGCATGGGACAGAGGAGGGGGTTGGGTAGGAGTAGGTAACGGAACAGAAAGGGTAGGGCTGGGGTAGAGGCTGGAGACAGGCAGTAGATCTACATGCAGAAACTGGGGCAGAGAGAAAGAGGGATTATATCCACATGCCATGTTGTGGGTTAGCAGAGCACAAGGCAGCAGCAGCTCAAACGACACACACAGCCTCTCTTTAATTAATTCATACACTCACTCCCTTCCTCTCTCTCGCTCTCTCTGCTGCTGCTGCACCATTGGAGTACAACTCAGACAGGGTGGAAAACTGGGACACAAGTCTCTATTACAACAACCTGTAGCTGTAAATTTTTTCCATGCATGACTGTTGCTTCCATATATGACATGACTGTTGCTTCCATTTATTCCTGCAGGAATAAACAGAAAAGTTCGAGCAAGTTTTTTTTATTAGGGTAGCTACAAAAAGATTTCTCACGAACCTTCTGGTAGTTTTCGTCTCAGCCGGAAATCAGTTCCTGGTGCAGGTTTGATCCGTTATAAAATACAGTAGGACAATTTGTTTGGTCGGAACGACCTTCACTTTTTCATTTGTCGGGCGCACGGAACGAAGTTTCGGTATCGCTGGTTTATTGCCGCGTTCATATGAAAGTCGGAACTAGGAAACTCGAACATGTCAGACTTGCTAATTGGTTGAGCGCGGCACGTGTACAACTACAGCCAGTTAGCAAGTCAGACATTTCCGAGTTTCCTAAATTCGGACTATAAGGTCAACAATGCAGATATTATTGACTAGAGAGACTATGCGCGTCTCTCATAACCACAGTACTACCGCTGCAGGCGGAGTTTCATCGCGATTTGGTGACATTAATGGAGAATGCTCTAAGGACTCTCTGTACAGCATAAGTAGATATCAGGCGGGGATAGGGTTGCTAAACTGTTTTGGTGATGGTAAAGGTTATTTCACAACTTATAACTGAGCAAATGTCCCATGCCAGATTTGATTTTCGCAACCTTAACAATACTCTCTAGTACCAGGCACCTCTCCTTCCCCAACGAAGCACAGCCTGACCCAGAGTTGCTAAGGTCAGACTTAGTCTAGGGGGTACAAGGTCCGGACCAATAGAGGAACTGATGGCAAAGCTGTCGTGATCCCCAACAACATCCTGCTGGGGCCACACAGCAGCAGAATATTCTACCCAGGACAGACCACCCGCTGCTATATCTGTAATGCTATGGACCACCAGGTGAAGGATTGCAAGACAGTTACGTGCTGGAGATGCAGTGAGCTCGGCCACAAGTCCAGAGACTGCACGAGTGAAAGCAGGTGCACACCCTGCAAGTGTAATGGCACACCTACTTCAACTGTCCACAAGCTACAGCAACAGAGCAGGAAGGGGAGCAGAAACTGAAGTGCAACAACCAACACAGCCAGCAGACGAGCCCGAAGAGCCACAGATCCCACAGAACGTCCCCAAACAAGATGAACAGCAGAGAGGTGAGGACAAGGGAACAGAGAGGTCAAGAGGAAAAACATCACAAACCCGAGAGCAACAGCCACATCTACAGCCAGTCTTGCAGTCGGTCTGACAGCACATCAGAGATAAATAATGCGGAGGAGAACGATGACAGCTTTGAGTCAAGGAAGAGCCATCACAAGACACTTCCCTCCCTGATGACACAGGTCCTGCAGCAGACTGGTCCACTCAAATGGAGGCTTGTGATGACGCTCCACCAAACCATGCCAGTACTCCGGCCGCCTCCCACCTCCCTAGTGGCTACCCTCCTCTGCCCCCAGACACTTCCAGCTCCAACAAAGGTACCCATCCATCAAAAGTGTAAGAAATAGCCTGTCTCCTCCCCTCAGGAAAAGGGGACCACAAAAAAGACTTGGAAAAGAGAAATAAAAAAACAGACCTCAATGAGTATCATTAAATAAAAAGGTCATTAACAACTGTATACAAGCAAAATTTCAAGCATAACTTTTTTATCAGTAGTGGTCTGCCATTGAATATTTCTAAATGTATGAAAAGTTCAGGTGATTATCTCTGTCCAACAAATGTCAGTATTTATCTTTGAAATGTCTGCCTTCTATTATGCAATGTGTATTTAAAAAAATATTGTCAGGTCATGAATGTTATTAATTATTGAAGGATTATATTAAAACTAGAACAAACTACAACAAAACAATAATATATGATGAAAATAACTTATCTGTATCTCATAAACAAGAAAAGTAAATGTGATTGTGTGTGTCAGGTAGTGTCTATTCCAGTGAGAGAGTTATTGATGAATAAACCCTATATCCCTGTCTCTCAATCTCTTCCTCCCACAGACAAGCCTGTGTCTTCTCTCCAGCTGTGACGGCGATGGAGGAGGTGTCTCTGAGAGTGCTGTCAATAGACCCAGTGGACCGGGGAACCCAGAGGGTCAGACTGGGCCCAGGGCTGATGTCCTCCCTGGGGTTGGGGCTGGGCTCTCCTGTTCTGGTGGCTCTGTCTGGAGGGTCCTGTCTCTGTACTGCCTGGCCCAGGCCTGACCTGGCTGATGGATTCATACAGATAGACATGAAATGTTGTTTCTTCAAATCTTATCTTCAACAAAGCTACACCCACACACCTCACCCTCACCCTCAGCCTACCCCTAAACCCCAGCTCTAGCCAGGTGTCAGCGTGTCTGAGAGAGATGTTGCGCCTGCCTCTGCAGTACCCTGCTACCCTGGGCTCCCTGGGTCTGTCCTGCCCCAGAGGAGTGCTCCTTGCTGGGCCGCCGGGGGTCGGAAAGACCCCACAGTATTACACAACACACACTTGAATACTTGCTTACATGAAGCAAGATTTACCCAGCCTTCTTACATATGTTGTTTAGCTTGTGGGCTCGATGTCACACAATACACACACTGGCTGAATGTAATTGGTCTTTACCTTGCCTCCTCCACGCCCCAGGTAGTAGGGTCTCGGCCAGGGGAGAGTGAGGAGAGGTTGCGGGCGGTATTTGGTCGGGCGAGGGCAGCGGCAGAGGAAGGGCCGTGTGTGTTGTTCCTGGATGAGCTGGACTCTCTCTGTCCCAAACGGACTGGATCCTCCGCACCCGAGAACCTTCTGGTCGCTCAACTGCTCACGTTCATGGACGGCATGGACCAATCAGATCGCTTCCTCATCGTAGGAGCCACTAATCAGCCGGACAGCTTGGACCCGGCGCTACGGAGGCCCGGGAGGTTCGACAGAGAGGTGACTTAATGTTGTTATTGAAACTTAATTCAAACCAGAAAGTTCCACAGAGAGGTACAGTAATGAGTGTGTTGGTCTGTATAGTGACATACTATCCTGTGTCTGTTGCCTCCAGGTAGTCATTGGAGCCCCATTAGTGCAGCAGTAGTTGTCCATCCTGTCTGTAATGTACTGTTTCTACTCTCTGT
Organism: Brachymystax lenok tsinlingensis; assembly: GCA_030435695.1. Taxonomy (NCBI): domain Eukaryota; kingdom Metazoa; phylum Chordata; class Actinopteri; order Salmoniformes; family Salmonidae; genus Brachymystax; species Brachymystax lenok. The sequence continues at coordinate 26,291,351 of CM059800.1, read as the reverse complement.
CTCTGTTGTCCAGGTGGTTATCGGTGCCCCCACAGCACAGCATCCTGTCAGTGCTGTGCCAGGCCATGCCAGTGTGTGTCAGTGTGGACTGGGCAGAGCTGGCCCAGAGGACTACAGGGTATGTGGGTGCTGACCTCAGTGCTCTCTGCCGTGAGGCTGCCATGCTGGCTATACGACACAACACACAGGTAAGCATAGACACACACACTGTAAAGTCAGCTCATATTGGTCCTTTGAGCCAGATCATCCACACGCACACACAAGATACCACGCACACACATGACACAACACACAGGTAACCGGCATACACACACACTTTTTCTAACTTTTATCCAGGTTATTGTCATTGAGATAAAGTCTTAACATTATTGACTCAGCCTCCTGCTGTGCGTTGTGTATGTTGTCAGGGTTCAGGGGAGCAGGCTATCACCATGGAACACTTCCTGTCTGCCCTGAAGACTGTCCGTCCATCCTGTCTGAGGGGCAGTCTGGGACGGATAGACCTCCCAGCCGTCTCCTGGGAACAGATAGGAGGCCTGGAGGAAGTCAAACTCAAACTACAACAGCAGCATTCCTTTATTTGTTTGTTTATTCATTCATTCATTTGACCAAGCACTGAAGAGCAGCAGGCAATAACAGATACAACAGCCACACAGCTCTGCTCCAAAGTAGTGCACTAGAGCGGCAGGTAGCCTAGTGGTTAGAGCGTTGGACTTGTAACCGGAGGGCTGCAAGTTCAAATCCCCGAGCTGACAAGGTAAAAATCTGTCGTTCTGCCCCTGAACAAGGCAGTTAACCCACTGTTCCCCGGGCGCCGAAGACGTGGATGTCGATTAAAGGCAGCCCCCCGCACCTCTCTGATTCAGAGGGGTTGGGTTAAATGCGGAAGACACATTTCGGTTGAAGGCATTCGGTTGTACAACTGACTAATAATGGTGACTTTGAGAGTAGGGGGAATAGGGTGTCATTTGAGACTTGTCCTGACTTCCTGTCCTCTGTTTCTGCTCCCTCCTTGTAGAGTATAGAGTGGCCGATGCGTTACCCGGAGGCGTTTGTGCGTCTGGGTCTGTCCCGTCCCAGGGGGGTGTTGCTGTACGTTCCCCCAGGCTGTGCTAAGACCACCCTGGTCAGGGCTGCAGCCACCTCCTCCCACTGCTCTTTCCTGTCAGTCAGCAGGGCTGACCTCTACTCTCCATACGTAGGAGACTCGGAGAAGGCCCTGGCTCAGGTAGGGGTTTGGAGAGCCCCTCGTCTTAACCGTAATGTTCCTCTTTTTCTTGTACTAGCATGCAGTGTTAGACATTTTTTGAAGCAGTTCAACTTTGTTATTTGGAGGAATGTTGCTGTCATGCTTTAATCAATACAATCACTTTGGTAGATGTTATTGTGTGTACACGTATAACCTTGTGGTGTGTTCCTGTATGTAGCTGTTTCGTCAGGCGCAGGATTGCGCTCCCTCCATCCTTTTCCTGAATGACGTAGACTCTGATTGGTTCCCGGTCAGAAGGCCATGTCCCTCAGCGTGCCCAGACCCACCTCCTGTCTGTGCTGCTGAATGAGCTGGACGGGGTAGGCTTTAGGACCCTGGAGAGGAGAGGAGCAGGGAAGACCCTACAGGCTGAGGGAGTGGAGGAGCGCCACCAACAGGAACATGTCAGACGTTACATCCTACTACTAGCGCACCAATCAGAACTGGTCGTTAAAGGAAACAAACACCATATAATCACCCAAAAAATACACACCAACACCACACTTTTTATATCGATTCTGCTCAGAATCACTGAATTACAAATCATTTAAAGAGTAGCGATTCTGAGCTTCACATTGCTCAAAATGATCGCCTCAAATGCCCTGGCAATCGCTCCTGTCGTTGATAACATGATGTCCTGTCTGCCCTCCCTGTCAGGAGGTGTGTAACAAGGAAGTGTTACACAGTGCCCTCCTAAGGCCTGGAAGACTGGACCAGATCACCTACGTACCCCCACCTGACCTACAGGTAACTATTAACACCTTCACCTCACCTACAGGTAACTATTCCCACCTTCACCTGACCTACAGGTGTATCTATTACCACCTTCACCTGACCTACAGGTATCTATTACCACCTTCACCTGACCTACAGGTATCTATTACCACCTTCACCTGACCTACAGGTAACTATTACCACCTTCACCTGACCTACAGGTAACTATTACCACCTTCACCTGACCTACAGGTAACTATTACCACCTTCACCTGACCTACAGGTAACTATTCCCAACTTCACCTGACCTACAGGTAACTATTACCACCTTCACCTGAGCTACAGGTATCTATTACCACCTTCACCTGAGCTACAGGTATCTATTCACACCTTCACCTGAACTACAGGTAACTATTCCCACCTTCACCTGACCTACAGGTAACTATTACCACCTTCACCTGAACTACAGGTAACTATTACCACCTTCACCTGACCTACAGGTATCTATTACCACCTTCACCTGACCTACAGGTAACTATTACCACCTTCACCTGACCTACAGGTAACTATTACCACCTTCACCTGACCTACAGGTAACTATTACCACCTTCACCTGACCTACAGGTAACTATTCCCAACTTCACCTGACCTACAGGTAACTATTACCACCTTCACCTGAGCTACAGGTATCTATTACCACCTTCACCTGAGCTACAGGTATCTATTCACACCTTCACCTGAACTACAGGTAACTATTCCCACCTTCACCTGACCTACAGGTAACTATTACCACCTTCACCTGAACTACAGGTAACTATTACCACCTTCACCTGAACTACAGGTAACTATTACCACCTTCACCTCACCTACAGGTAACTATTCCCACCTTCACCTGAACTACAGGTAACTCTTACCACCTTCACCTGAACTACAGGTAACTCTTACCACCTTCACCTGAACTACAGGTAACTATTACCACCTTCACCTGAGCTACAAGTAACTATTACCACCACCACCTGAGCTACAGGTATCTATTACCACCTTCACCTGAGCTACAGGTATCTATTCCCACCTTCACCTGAGCTACAGGTATCTATTCCCACCTTCACCTGAGCTACAGGTATCTATTCCCACCTTCACCTGACCTACAGGTAACTATTCCCACCTTCACCTGAACTACAGGTAACTCTTACCACCTTCACCTGACCTACAGGTAACTATTACCACCTTCACCTGAGCTACACGTATCTATTACCACCTCACCTGACCTACAGGTAACTACAGTGAGGGAAAAAAGTATTTGATCCCCTGCTGATTTTATACGTTTGCCCACTGACAAAGAAATGATCAGTCTATAATTTTAATGGTAGGTTTATTGAAACAGCGAGAGACAGAATAACAACAAAAAAATCCAGAAAAATGCATGTGAAAATGTTCTAAATTGATTTGCATTTTAATGAGGGAAATAAGTATTTGACCCCCTCTCAATCAGAAAGATTTCTGGCTCCCAGGTGTCTTTTATACAGGTAACGAGCTGAGATTAGGAGCACACTCTTAAAGGGAGTGCTCTTAATCTCAGTTTGTTACCTGTATAAAAGACACCTGTCCACAGAAGCAATCAATCAGATTCCAAACTCTCCACCATGGCCAAGACCAAAGAGCTCTCCAAGGATGTCAGGGACAAGATTGTAGACCTACACAAGGCTGGAATGGGCTACAAGACCATCGCCAAGCAGCTTGGTGAGAAGATGACAACAGTTGGTGCGATTATTCGCAAATGGAAGATACACAAAAGAACTGTCAATCTCTCTCGGCCTGGGGCTCCATGCAAGATCTCACCTCGTGGAGTTGCAATGATCATGAGAACGGTGAGGAATCAGCCCAGAACTACACGGGAGGATCTTGCCAATGATCTCAAGGCAGCTGGGACCATAGTCACCAAGAAAACAATTAGTAACACACTACGCCTTGAAGGACTGAAATCCTGCAGCGCACGCAAGGTCCCCCTGCTCAAGAAAGAACATATACATGCCCGTCTGAAGTTTGCCAATTAACATCTGAATGATTCAGAGGACATCTGGGTGAAAGTGTTGTGGTCAGATGAGACCAAAATGGAGCTCTTTGGCATCAACTCAACTCGCCGAGTTTGGAGGAGGAGGAATGCTGCCTATGACCCCAAGAACACATCCCCACCGTCAAACATGGAGGTGGAAACATTATGCTTTGGGGGTGTTTTTCTGCTAAGGGGACAGGACAACTTCACCGCATCAAAGGGACGATGGACGGGGCCATGTACCATCAAATCTTGGGTGAGAACCTCCTTCCCTCAGCCAGGGCATTGAAAATGGGTCGTGGATGGGTATTCCAGCATGACAATGACCCAAAACACACGGCCAAGGCAACAAAGGAGTGGCTCAAGAAGAAGCACATTAAGGTCCTGGAGTGGCCTAGCCAGTCTCCAGACCTTAATCCCATTGAAAATCTGTGGAGGGAGCTGAAGGTTCGAGTTGCCAAACGTCAGCCTCGAAACTTTAATGATTTGGAGAAGATCTGCAAAGAGGAGTGGGACAAAATCCCTCCTGAGATGTGTGCAAACCTGGTGGCCAACTACAAGAAACATCTGACCTCTGTGATTGCCAACAAGGGTTTTGCCACCAAGTACTAAATCATGTTTTGCAGAGGGGTCAAATACTTATTTCCCTCATTAAAATGCAAATCAATTTCTAACATTTTTCACATGCGTTTTTCTGGATTTTTGTTGTTATTCTGTCTCTCACTGTTCAAATAAACCTACCATTAAAATTATAGACTGATCATTTCTTTGTCAGTGGGCAAACGTACAAAATCAGCAGGGGATCAAATACTTTTTTCCCCTCACTGTATTACCACCTTCACCTGACCTACAGGTAACTATTACCACCTTCACCTGACCTACAGGTAACTATTCCCACCTTCACCTGACCTACAGGTAACTATTACCACCTTCACCTGAATTACAGGTAACTATTCCCACCTTCACCTGACCTACAGGTAACTATTACCACCTGAACATCATTCCTCTAAAGTATACAGACACAATGAGGTACAGAGTACACCAATACACCTGTCCCTAAAGTATACAGACACAATGCTTTCTTCACCAGTCCCTTTTAGAAAATTGCTTCAGAATATTAGTATGTTTTAACCATAGGAGAGAGGAGATTTAGCAACGTGTTTGTTTATACCATAGAATGAGAGCTGCGGGGGTTTAACTGTAATGTTGTCTCCAGGCAGCTATGCTGACCCTCCAGGATGAAAGTATGGAAGCTTCTAGTATCAAACACCGCTACTTCCTCCGGTCTTAACAGAGGATGACTCCCTCTCTCTCGAGCCAGCAACTACAGACATACAAAAACAAAACTACAGACCCACCCCATCAGATGATGCGTCAGATTTGGAAAGTAAAATAAAAATTACATTTAATTTACTTTCCTTTGTTGTCGGTTTTTATGGTGATGAGTTGACGGTATGTAGGCCTAATTACGTTGGGATGATTGTCACTTCTGTTATGACACCCTCCTACTGATTGTTATACATCAGCACAAACAGAATCTCACCACTCTACTTCAGTATTTCCCAACTCCAGTCCTCCAACAGCATACACTTGTTGTAGCCCGTACAAAAACACCTGATTAAACTTTAAGGGCTTGATGATTAGAATCAGGTGTACTTGTCCAGGACCACAACTAGTGTGTGTGTGTATATATATATATATATACACACACACACACACACACATACATACATACATACATACATATACTGTTGGTGTAACTAGAGGACCGGAGGTCAGAAACTGATAGTTAATGGTCTTGCCCAGGGAGTCAAGGTCAGGAACCCCCGCCCGGGAAAACCAGTGCCCCAAGGACCCCCTTCCTGATTTTCACTCAAATTCTCATGCCTTATTGGGTAAAGGATAATGGCCAGGCAAAGTCATCAACATTGAAATGTTTGACCTCCCCACAGTTATTGGAATATACAAGTGTAAACTAACAGCCTATTTTAGCTAGAAAAGGTAAAAGTATTTTGGCTAACAGCTGATTTAAAAGTTGGACATTTTAGCCAACACATGGCTAAGTCAAGGAAGCTTACAGCAGCATCCTGTGTTGAATACTTCTGCTCTAGTCCCCTTTAGGAGCAGAACAAACCACAACTCTTTAGGTCTGTGTTCAAAAGAAGATTTTTATTTCTAATGTGTAACAGGTTCTTCATTCACATGTTTCCAGTCAACGAATCTGACAGTTGATTTAAGGGAAGCGTGAGTGAGACTCAGACAGGTTTCAGTCTAGTGATAAATTAACTCAAAGATTGATAACCATGAATCATTTAAACAAACAGCTGATCATGTGATCAACAACCAGGCAATACTGCATCCTGATGTTAAGGGAATAGAAGTCTCTGTTCCAATGGCCATATTAGTTTACCACTTAAAGCACGCCATTTGGGACGTATCCATACTTCATTCTACGTGGTAGTACACTAGTGTGGATATTGGAGCAGAGCCTTAAGTGTTCAGGTTGAAGGAATGAATGTGCAAATCACTGAAACACTGGTGAGTGCTGCTGTAGAGAGCCAACCCTGACAACATGATCAACCAAATACCTTTTCAAATAAACAAAAATCAAAACAAGAGCAGCACAAGGCAGGTAATGCATATACTGATCTGATTTTCAGTTAAAGAAAATGTAATTTTAGTCTGTTCCAACATGTTGATAAACCACTGTCAGTCTTCCTGTCCAAGCTAAGGGAACCAACCAAGACCTAAAGACATAATGCCAAATGTATTTAGACACACAATAAATGACTGAATTATGCATATGTTAAATATTGCCATCTCAGCCCTCAATGCTTATGGAACAATACTGCATTTCTGAAATGTTGACAGAATCAATCTGATAAGCAAATAAAACACAAAGTCAGTTTCCTGTTTTCAGCTAGAATAAGTTACTGTTAAAGAAACAAGTAAAACAAAGTGTGTGGTCAGTACTCTGAATTCAGATAACCCTTTTAACATAAAACATCCTCTTGGTCTACTGGTTCAACACGGTCAGTAAAGGAGAAGCCATTTTTCAAACACATTACCAAAGGCAATATGGACACGATCATCAGATCAATAATACGATCAGATGTATGGATTAACCTTTTAGAGCCGGCCGGGGCCTCATCTCTGGCTGTGCCTGAAAACGTTACTAGCTTCCTCAGTCCTTTTTTCCCCTCAATTCCTCAAAGCTCATTGGAGGTGGTTGTCAGAGGGTAGGACCTTGGATCCTCTCCACCAATTAACATTGAGGAGTTGAGGAAACAAGGACAGAGGAAGAAAGGATTGGACAGCTAGTAACATTTTCAGACACAGCCTCACATCAACCTAGTCAAACACTGATACAGGCCTCTCCGCTACACTAGAAGACCAATACTAACTTCAGATAATCACAGTTAACTTGCATTTCTGTGTAAGTTGTTGCATTGGCGTGCCAGACTTTACATACAGGTGCATATCTCATGTTAGGATTGGTCCTTAACAGGTCAGAGTAGATCCTAGTGGTTCTACCTTGTGAGGAGAGGATGACAGACACGGTGAATCTTACTTGTCCTGAATCTGATGTTCCTCCCCTCGGACCTTCTCCTCCGATGTGTTTTGAGGAGGCGGCAAGGAGAGAGGATGCAAGGAATCAAAGAAATACAATTGAGATGAACCCACAGACATTCCCTGTGGTCACCCCACTTGAAACAATATAACACCTACAGTCAAAGTATAGAGCGCTCAAACACATTAACACAGTTCAATTATAGAAGTACCAAAAAAAATGAATAATGTTAAACAATTAACATTTACAGGCTTTAATGGTGATTATAATAGATCTTTTGTTGAAAAGATTTCTTCAACCCCTCTTCAGAAAGCTTTGCAAGCAGGTCAACAGGCCAGGAGGAATCAACTGTCCTTTAAAAATAAAATGTGCATTGACTGTCCGTCTGAATATCCGGGCGATGGCATAGACCAGATCAGTTCACTACGCTTTGGCACCAGTCTGGTTTAACGTCCTCAGACTGTATGCGTTTTTAATTCAGGCTATGCAGTGGACTCTCGGCAGTGTGTACAGGTGCGTGTAGCCCTGTTTCTGTGTGTCTGGACCTGCACGGTGCACCTGGTCAGGCCGTAGGTGTGGATCAACAGGTGTCTGGCTTTGGCCTGCACGTCCTCCCACGCACTGGCACTAGAGGGCGCTAGAAGCACAATACACAGAAATAGGGTTAAGACACTGGCTCTTCATTTATCTTTACTCGATTCCTCACATCCTCTCTCGACGCCCCCTTGTTAAAATCCATTGGAGAAGTAGGTCCAAGGGGGAAGGACCTTGGAACTTCTCCTCCAATACAGTTTAGAAGGGTAGAGGACATAGGATGTGCACCCCTTTAGTCCCCCAGGGCTCCCGAGACTGCACAGCAGTCTAAGACACTGCATCTCAGTGCTAGAGGCATCACTACAGACCCTGGTTCGATTCCAGGCTGAATCACAACCGACCGTGATTGGGAGTCCCATAGGGCGGCGCACAATTGGCCCAGCGTCATTGTAAATAAGAATTTGTTCTTAACTGACTTGCCTAGTTAAATAAAATAAAAATCACAGACAGACTAATTGAGATACAACCAGAGTGTAGAGTTCCTAAACCCATCAACAGAATGCACTCCACGTGCCATGTGTACAACTAACAAAGGAGAGGAAGTCAAAGGTCACTCACAAAGCCGCAGGTGTGCGAGGGCGGTGGTCTTGTCGCCGGTTAATGCCCACACGTTGAGCTCGTCAACTGATTGGACGTCCTCCAACTTCAGAAGGTCTTCTCTGATTCGCTGAACGTCCACATGTCTGGGTGCCCCTAACAGCAACACACACTTTCAGTTTCATGAAACTCAGAACGTTAACATTGTTTCTCTCTAGTGAGTCTTGTTTCCATGTACAGTAAGTTGCTAGCGAAAGACTTGTTCCTTTCTTAGCGTGAGAACAATCTATTATTTAAACAGTATACTAACTGTAATACATGTAGCCGTTGACTCACCCTCGAGGATAATGACTCCCGTGTCTCGTATGATGCGTATCGTAGTGAACAGCACCAGAATAGAGAAGATGTAGGTACAGATGGGGTCCGCCAGCTTGTACTCTGGCTAGGTTGGGGGGGGCAAGGTTAGAGGTCAGGTCAATCTAACTCAGCTTGGTCGTTAGGCACAAACTGAAGGAAACAGACAAACAGAAAGGAACTATGTGGACTCGTCCAATAAGGCAGGATTTCCCAAACTCGGTCCTGGGGCTCCCCCTGGGTACAGGTTTTGGATTTTTGCCGTAGTACTACACAGCTGATTCAAATAACCAACTCCTCATCAAGCTTTGATGATTTGAATCAGTTGTGTAGTGCTAGAACAAAACCAAAACGTGCTCCCAGGGGGGACCCCAGGACCATAGGTACAAAGCCAAAACGTGCTCCCAGGGGGGACCCCAGCACCGAGTTTGGGGAAACCCTGCAATAAGAAACGGTAATTTGCGTTTTCCATTGCAAAATGTTACACAACTTTTTTTGTTGCATGGGCTAATGAACACGACCCTGGCCCGACCCAGAAAGCCCTTAAACCATCCCATTCATCCCTTCCACATTAAACAGTTACAAAATAAATGGATCTTTAAGCCCTCTTCCTGCTCCCAGGTCTGACGTTCCAGCCTACCTTGAAGCGTATGATGTAGGCAGCTATGAGGACCCCTATACTCTGGACCAGGTCTCCCAGTGCATGGATGAAGGCTGCCCTGACTGCCAGGCTGCCCTGGGGCCCCTGGGCTGGGGGGCCGCTGTGGCCATGGCCATGTGAGGGTGGAGGGGGAACCCCGTGTGAGTGACCATGACCCCCGTGGGAGTGGAGGTGACCGTTACCGGTCTGGTTCAGGAGGAAACCCATTCTATATAAATAAATATGAGAGAGAGAGAGAGATTTGTCAGTTTGCTTTTTAACTTCTTGTGGCCGTTTAATAATGTACTACTACGTTTAATCATTACTATAGATGATTGAGGCTACACTCACTACACTATCAATCATCTACACACACCACATTTTTCTTAACCTTTATTTTTACAGGTTTTTCTCATTGAGATAACATCTCTTTTTCAAGAGAGACCTGGTCCAATAACAGCAGGGGGAACAGTTTCAGACAAACCATTTCAACCATGACCTGTTCTAATTCTTGGTACTGTTAAAAGCAAATGAGAATGGGACCGTAATTTATATTTATTTACCGTCATGATTAACAAAGAACAGAGTGGCATTTTACCCAGTATGGCCTAATAAATCAGTGTATACCAGTGTTTAAGCCTAACGCAAGGTCAATGCCAACCAGCCAACGACGCTGTAGAGATCACAATGATGTGTTGGATGTTTTTTGATTGGTAATGAACCTGAGGACCGCATGATATACTGAATCAAGTGCTCTCTGGGTAGTGGAATATATATAACATCACTCAAATCTAAAACCGCCAGTAATGTACATCATACCAGCTCCTTCCTGGCCTCCAGAGAAAAACAAGCCTTATGCCAGTAATAAAAACCTATTTTCAGCTTGAGCTTCCTTATCAACATGAACAGTGAAGCTCAGCTTGTCATCAACCCACACATTTGTACACTTTGACTTGCTCTATAGCATGTCCAGCCAATGTAGCAATGACATGATTAGTAACATGCCTGGCATTTGAAAATACCATGCATTTTGTTTTACCTGAATTCAGAACCAGCTTTAAATCATACAGATTCTGTTGTATGATGTTACATACTCTTCGGGCATTTTCAAAAGCTAAAGAAACTACCACCACTTGAATAAAGAACAGTATCATCTGCATAAACATCTACTGTTTCAATATGATCCCCAATGTTGTTGATATACAAAATGAACAACGGTGGGCCCAAAATAGAACCTTGCAGAACACCTGAGCACAACTCCATGGACTACAACCATCCGCCATTACACAGTGTATGATTTGATAGGTAATTTATAAACCAATCTAGAGCATGACTAGTAATTCAACATGTTATCCCTGCACCAACACAGCATGGTCCACGTTGTCAAAAGCCTTCGACAAATCAATAAAGACAGACACACAATGTAACTTCTTGTCAAGAGCAGTGGATGTCATTTAAACCTTCAATGTTACTGAAACAGTGCTGTGGCCAGACTTAAAGCCTGATTGCATTCAGCACACGCCACGCTCATCATCACACTTTACACACGCCACGCTCATCATCACACGCTACACACGCCACGCTCATCAACACACGCCACGCTCATCAACACACGCCACGCTCATCAACACACTTTACACACGCCACGCTTACCATCATCAACAACACTTTACACACGCCACGCTCATCAACACACTTTACACACGCCACGCTCATCAACACACTTTACACACGCCACGCTCATCAACACACTCTACACACGCCACGCTCATCAACACACTCTACACACGCCACGCTCATCAACACACTCTACACACGCCACGCTCATCAACACACTCTTCACACGCCACGCTCTAACTGACTGAGTCACACAATTGAAAAGTAATTTAGCTCCAGTAGTGTGGAGTGGAGACGAGAAGACCTTTGGACTGCAGTAGTTTATGACATGTCATCATACACTGACTGTGGGACTTTTCCAGCCAGACACACTGCTGTCCTGTGGCTGGAGACAAGGAAGCTTGATCATTCATTCACTCTAACTGGAATCAGGAATCCCTCCCTCCTCCCCACTGTCAGGTCAGGGCAAAATGACTGCTCTCTCTGTCTGTGTGTGTGACAACGCGTGTGTGTGCATGCAGGTGTGTGTACTCAGCTACTCACACTAGGTTGACAGCGACCCCCACAGCTGCAGTGATGAGCATGGCATCTCCGTTGATTTCAAAGTCCTGACTGACAGTTCTCTGCACCGCCTCGTTCAACAACACCCCCGTTAGGATGTAGATGAGTAACACACTGATACCGGCTGAGACCACCTCTATGGGGGGGGGGTAGAGACACAGAGATGAGATAGACCAAATAATGTACCACCACGTTTATACTGGACAGCTGAATGTAATATGATAACAGTTTACTGTCTGCATCTATTAAACAGGAGGCTCTAAAACAGTAGTAACCTCTCTGAGCTTCTCAATCAAAGTCACTTTCCTTACACTGAGGAGAGAAACATGAGATACAAGATCAAAACACTGCTGACCTCACACATTCCATCTCCAAAATATGACACATCTAGAAAGTGATCTTTATGGAACAAGAGGAGAGGAGTAACAGTAACGTACCTAGGCGATGCAGTCCGAAGGTGAATCTGTTGGTGGGTGGTTTAGCAGACAGCCACAGTGCCAGTAGAGACACCACTATCCCAATCAGGTCAGTTAACATGTGGAGCGCATCAGTCATTATGGCCAGACTGTTAGCTACATAACCACCTAGAGACACAGAGACATTAAATACATTATTAACATTTCACTTAAGGCCCACCAAAGGATAGGGCCGGCTATGACTGCACGTGTGGGTATGGATGGAAGTGGGTTGGCAGACCTGAGAGCCACTGCTGCCCCTCATTATGAGTTCAGATGTTGTGGCCCCACCCCCATCAAAGTTGCCTATCCATGATCTACATTATAGCCTACTAATACATTAGGCTACATAGATAGCTGTTAGCTACATCTCCACCTACAGACACACAGATAGCTGTTAGTTCATTCAAAACAAGTATTTCTCAGAACATAATCAAACACACATTACATTCCTCATCTGATGTGTATGTGTGTATTGTTATGGCAGCAGGTGGTTGTACAGGTACATGTATGCTAATACCACCATGTGCTGAACATTCCTCAACTCTTCACCTGGGGCCGGTATGAGGACGGACGGGTATGACCGACTACGATTACAGATCCAATCACAATGTTGATGTGGGAGATCTGTAAAGCAACTAGCTGAGTACAGTCTACAGCTGTCCCCAGCCCTGGTCCTGGACAGCTTAAGGGTGTACAATGTGCAGGCTTCAGTTTCAGCCCATCACTAACACTCTTAATTCACCTAATAAAGGTGTTGATGATTAGTTGGTTAGTGGAATCAGGTGTGTTCTAGCGTTGGGCTTGCAGTGCAACCTCAGTACCTCTCCAGGACCAGCGCTAGTGAGTAGGTCTCCTCAGGCTACTTCAGATTGGAACTTGAAGGCCACAGCTTTAACCTCACAGTACTAGCAGTGTATAATGAGAATCTGTAGTCAGTACTGTAACAGACTAGTGTAGTGTGTCTTGTCTGCTCACCTATCAGTTCTCCAATCATGAAGAGGAAATACAACACAGAGGCGCACGCCAGCTTCTTCATCACACTCCTCCGTTTAACCCCCTCTCTCTTCCTTGTGCAGCTGTCACACTGCGACCGGTCCATGTTGACACCGGGGCTCCCCGAGGACGAGTCGAGCAGCGAGTCGTCATCATCCACCACCACTGTGTTCACCGCCACGCCGTTCCACGCTGCCCCTGCTGCGTAGTCCTCCATCTCACCGGTAACCACCACTTTGAGTTTGTTGAACTTGGGCGCCTCATCCTCCGCGAGCTCGTCCCCAGAGATGTCAAAGGGCGCCGTGTCGCTCAAGTCCCAGTCCTCAGGCTCCTTCCTAAAGGCGGACCGCACCTTGCTCATGAAGCTCGCACCACCTGACATCGTTAACGCCAGTTGTTGACAGGTCAGGAGCTGTTCACTTTCAATTATACTTGTCCGAGCTTGGTGTGCTTCTCACCAATGTGACCATGTGGCCGTCTTATAAAGTACTGAATCAGTGGTTGTAACGTTACATCTGTGTTGACACACCTGAAACATGGGAAAAAAATATCTTTACTTAGAACACACCCAGTGACTGTTAAACCGGTACAGTAGAATACAGATACTTGCTTTTTAAACCAAATGTAATAGCTAACTGCACAACAGGCTGACATTTGTAAGTATGTTTCGATCCTCTACCCGTGTAACAGAATACTCCGAGATGGAGATTGCTTCAAGGAAGCCTACATATTCAATATTTCATGCACTGAAAACTATTACCATTCCATTTTAGAGAATTCTGATGATTCGAGGGGAACTTAAATGGGGGATAACAGCACCTCCAAAACAAAAGCACACAAACAATGCATCCACCCTCGGCTGAATCAAAACAGCTTGCTAGTTGTCTGCAAGCAAATTCTTAGTCGTCATTGAAGAAATTGACGTTGAAAACAACATCTTGTTGACTACACACAATAATGTCTGGCAACAACTCATCGGTCCAACCAACAGATTCACCATTGACAGAAGAGGGGGTGGTTTGATTGGTTAGCCATGCTAGCTCGGAGACTCGAGTTCTGTTTTTAACTGAGCTGAAAACATCACATTCCCCTTATAACATTAGCGTTAAAATTACCGATCGTCAGCCTTTTCTAGGGGAGACCATTTCCTCACGGTGATTCTGTTCAAAACCATTTCTCTAACAACATCGCACCGTTAATAGTTTGAGAAACAATTAATCAAGCTAGATTCGTTCAAACAGGAAGTCCAAACAGTCACATGAGTGACGGCCTGTCACATGATGTTTACCAGACGTTGCCGTTCTTGTTGGAGAGATAATTTCAAAAGGTAAAGTGTTCCAAATCATCTGTATATTTTACAATATAACATGATTGCCTCCATTTGGAATGACTTGAATGTGTTTTGCTGCCTTAGCTAACTGTGGAGTGGACAGCATTTCTAGATTTATTCAGAATGGTATAGCTAGCTAGCATAGCCAGGCACCATAGCACTCTCCTAGACGTGCTGATATCAAACTAGCTAGCTACTATTTGATGTATTTTATTGATACCTGGTTGTGTTGTCTGAGTCAGGCATTCACTTACTATGGACATTCAGCCAGGGCATGCCATTCCACCCCTGAAGAGATACTGGCTTTTCAGGCATTTGCTCCAGCCCTACTGTAACACACCTGATTCTACTAATCACCTTTGATCAGCTGAATCAGGTGTTTTAGAGCAGGGCTGGAATAAAGGTATGCACACTTCTCCAAGAGGAAGTGGGCTTGCAACCCCTCAGTAGGTTCAAGGGTCCAAGTGGCTAACATCTCCAGTGTTTCCCCTATATTCATTTAGCAGTGGTGGAGCGCCACTTAGAAAAATATGATAAAAAATAAAATAAAGTTATTACTATTATTATTATTTTAACAGTTCATATTGTGTTAACTCATACCCAAATAATGTTGTTGATAAAATAATAAACCCACCTCAAAAAAAATGCTTGCTATTTTGTCATATAGTGTGATGTAATACTCCTCAGGAGGATGAGCTGGCCAATCAGTGGTCTAGAAGAGGATGAGCTGGACAATCAGCAGTCCACTCGCATTAATATTTTTAATAACCAGTATACGCACACACCATTCCAAAACAGAAAAGCTGTGTTAACATACCTAATTACCATTTTTTGGAAGGAAAACTTTTTTACTCATATTGTAAGTAATTATAGGTCATATTTCATAGAAATCTGGAAAGACTGGCACACCGCTAATTTTGCCGCTGCTGCTTGCTTTCTTTAGGCTGTAGAATCAGACAGTGACGTCAAACATGGAGACAGAGGGGAGGGCAGATGAGGGTTCCTCGTCTCAGCGCGACCCTCCTCAGAACACTGGCAGCTACGGTAACTAGTCATGAGTTGCACATGCTTATCTCAACTCTGAATCAGGCCCATATGCCTGATTTGGACTACAGAACCAAAACAAACCAAGTTGAGTTGTACTGGGCTGGCCTTGTTACATATTCACAATAGTTTCTGGAACCATGCTGGACAAGACATTGTGAAAATTCAATATTGGAGCCAGGACAGTATGGTTCGTGTCTTCCCTAGAGTGTGAACCAGTCACCAGTTTTTGGTCCAAAGATGTGTATTATAATAATACAATAATTTGGTGTGTGCTTACAGTATGTTTGAATTGGAAATGTGTTCTTTGTATATCCCCCTCTCCCTGAGATACCCTCAGAGTGTGGGGTCACAGCCAGGGTCTGTCATTATCAACGGCGGCCCTGGAGCAATTAGGGTTTTTCACCTTGTCGGCTCGTTGATTCGAACTAGAGACCTTTTGGTTACCAACACTCTTAACCGCTAGGCTACCTGCCACCTTTTTGACCTGTCCCAAAAAAGCCCCCAAAAGTCTAGGGCCTTGGACCTACCCTGACATAAGGTCAGACTGAAGGGAGTGGGACTGGTCTTTCTACATATGACCAGTTAGAATTGACAAAGTGTTTGTTATTGGTCCTCAGATTTCAGCCTGACTCCCCAGGACTCTTGGCCTACAGAGGACTCCCAGCCTGCAGAGAAATTAGTCCCTGTTGAAGAGCCCATTGTAGTGGACAGAAAGGCAATAGAGAAACTGACAGAAGGCCTGCTCTCTCACTACCTGCCTGACCTCTACAGCTCCAAACAGGCTCTGTTGGAACTCAAGTTAGTATTTAAATCACCTCAGACATTAAAACAAACCCCTGGGATGCATCCCAAATGGAACTCTTATTTCCTTTAAGGTGCTCTACTTTTGACCAGGGCCCATAGGGTAGTGCAATATGAAGGGAATAGGGTGCCAATTGGGATGCACTTGTTGTTTCCTCTAGTCCAGTTTCATCTTTCAATTTCAGTTTATTAGGAGGATAATGATAATTCACAGATCACGTCAGAATTAGATTCTACTTTAGAAGTTAGTTAGTATTCTCTGTACATGTTACAGATGTCGTGGTGTGTGACTGTCATGTGTTTGTGGCTCTTATGTTCCTCTCCTTTCCTCTTCACCAGTCAAAACCAAGTCATCCTGCTGGACACACTGGACCAAGAAGTCACCAAATTCAGAGAGTGCAACTCCCTACTGGATCTAAACTCACTGGTACATGTGTCTGTCTGTCACTCTGTCTGTGTCTGCCTGTTGTTTCAAACATACACAGCATCTGAAGAGAATACTTTCATTGTCCACCCCTCCTGCGCCCTGTAGAACTGATAGATGTTTGTAACCAGTACTGTTGGTTTCAGTTCACAGAGGCCAAGTTTTATCACGGTAAACTGGTGAACATACGTAAAGACATGATCATGCTGCACGAGAAGACAACTAAACTAAAGGTGGGTGAATGTTTATTTTCCCCCAGAATGGACTATTGTTGCTTAGCTATTGCTCACCACATAGTTTCTCCTCCACCTCCTCCATTCATTCTCTCCTCTCCTTTTCTATGGTAGCAGTTGATAAGAAATGGTTGTTTTAATTGAAATGACTGACATTGAATTGAATGGGAAACTGTGATTAAATGTTTTTTAGAACAATTTGTCTCTCTGTCTCCAGAAAAGAGCGTTGAAGCTCCAGCAGCAGAGACAGAAGGAGGCTATGGAGAAAGAACAACAGAGAGAGAAGGAGCTGGAGAGAGAGAGGCAGCTGATTGCCAAACCTGCCAAGAGAACATAGAACCATCCATGAACTCTGTCCTAACTCTGTCACTGCCAACTATACTATAGAACCAAAGACGAGGGATGCGTCACACATGTCGAGGGCTCCGATCCTGACCCCATCTCTGGTTGTTGAACAATAGACCAACTCTATTCCTCAAGATGACACAGTTCATCCATGGTTGTTGTCAGAAAGTCTGACATGATTTGGTCTCTTGTATGCAGAAGTGTTAGGACAAGTACTGCTTGTAGGTAGTTTTATATTCAGAGGTGTCAAGACGATTACTGCTCCTTGTTAGTTTTTGTGGCCAATCATGCTGTTTAGATCAGAAACAGCACACGCCAGCAGTGATTATTCCTCACTTCATCCTGTAATAATAGGGATTTCTGAGGTGAATAAAGGAGAAGAGCAGATGAAGTCAAAATCAATGTGGTTTAATACAATTTGCAACAGGGAGACACCTCCAGCACAGAAGCAGAGAAAACATGTCTAACTCGTTTCTCTAAGTGTGTTTTGAGTAAGTTTCAGGGGTGAATGCAGCACATGGGGATGTGTGAAACTTCCTCCTCAGCATGAAGTGTCCCCCCTAAGGCACTTCAGAACGGCGGTCACCTGTGCTAGCAAAGCAGAGGTCCTGGGGTTCCAGCTGAATTAGGAGGAAGCAGTACTCGCTAAGGAAGCAGTGATCCTTTACATAAGCAGGCCCTTATATTCTAATGTCACAGCACCAATGTTCTGTAAACACCTACCGAGAAGCTTGTAGGAAGTCACAACATCAGCTGCTACAGAATCACAGTGTCACAGAATACAATAACAATCAATGTCCTCTGTCCTTGTACCTCCAGTCTGGCGTCCACCACTATCAACAGATATGAGAACAATCCATAACATTCAGTATCAAGTCTAGTGACCATCAACCCAGTACACAAATGAGTGTCTTAAAAAAAACACTGGAAATCATGTGTATTACACAAAAGGAAAACATATATATTAAGCATTGTATTAATTGCTAACTAGCATTAGCGCAATAACTTGAAGCCTATATACCCATAGACTTCCAGTCATTGCGCTAACGGTGGTTAGCATTGGTTCGCTAAAATACCTCTATCTTCGTACTAGACAAGTTCATCTGACTCTGGGGAAGTAGATAAAGGGCCTCGTTGCCAAACTCCCGAAGTATCCCTTTAAGTGAATATGCTGAATATGAGCTTTGTGCATCTTAAATTACAGTCCCCTGTTTTAGTCATTCGACATACCCACCAAAAGTGGCATGCAAATGACCAAGTATCTCAATGCATTTTCAAATGTAACATTACTACACATTTCAAAGTGTGAAGATGCCCACAATTAATCTGCCATTCCAAATATACAATTGTGGCAATTCCAAATCAATTACAGGCTGGGTTGACACCCACCTACCTCCCAGCATTCAACCAAGCATCTCTTGAATTCTTATTACATTAGTTTGCAGTTCAGAACTCACAACGGCACAAATGAAACGTATGGCTGTCAGAGTGGCCATTGTGTTGTCCCGATATCAATGTCCAGGGGAAGTCTGATTTCCCTACCCGGACAACCTGAGCTTCCGCAACCATCCTTTGCTCTCCATTCTGCCTCGTCCGTTTTTTCCAAGGCACCAACAGCATGAGAGAAGTTTAGATAAGATGCCTGCTCCATGTGCAACGTCTCAGGACACTTGCAGCACTCCTGCAAGAAGGGCAGTCAATAGCTCAGATGCTGTATCCAGGTTGCTGGGTGCAGGCTCAGGCTAGCAGTTGTGAGGGACAGGGCTGTAGTGGATATCTTCAGCCGGTTAGAGGGGGTGGGGTCTCACACTGATCTGGTCTAATTCATCTGATGCATGGAAGGTACAATCTGGGGTTCTTATCACAATAAAAGAAGACCTGAACACAGTTTAGGACATTGCTGATGCCGGAGTCAAAGACTAATTCATCACTGTATGACTAATATTTACCAATATTTTTCATACAAATGTTTAACACAAATGTCAAAGAAAATAACAACAGTTGTGATGGAGACACTTTTTAAATTGAGGTACAGTACTTAAATACAAGATGAAAATCCCACAGTGCAGTTACAGAGCTGGACGAACCTAGTGAGATGTGTATAAAAACAACAGCAACCCACTTCTTTAGAGATATCAACATCACATTATTACATTTAAACATCACCCAATGCCATCAGACTCACCAATGCAGAGGTCAACTTCCAGTTTTCCGGTGTGGTGCTGGTGGTGAGATGCTCTGCTTGCGGGGATGATCAATCCCCACCATAAGGAAGCTGTTTCCATACTCATTATTTTGTGTCAAAACAGAGGTTAGAACCTACGGGGAATAAAAACGCATTGGTCCTTCTGTGAGTATATTAGAAGTTAGGTGCTTAGTGTCTCAAACCCCCTCTGTACGAGGGGGGAACATTTATCATTCTCTCCCCTCCAGCAGAGCGTTGTTATGGCTACCAAGCATTCAGCTATGCTGAGCTCCAAAGCCAGAGAATTTACACGTGTGAAAACACATTTCTTATATTTAGATACTCAAAATGTTTTTTAAGTTCCTTTAAAAGTGAAGCATACCTCACTGTGTAAAAACCAAAAAACCTACATGTATGTGTGTCGGCCTACTGTGCCTAGCACAATATTATGTTAGGTCTCTATTAGCCTACTTTTTTCCCCTAGCACAATATTATGTTAGGCCTCTATTGGCCTACTGTATGTCCCTAGCACAATATTATGTTAGGCCTCTATTGGCCTACTGTATGTCCCTAGCACAATATTATGTTAGGCCTCTGTTAGTCTACTCAACAAGCATCACAGACAAATATGCATAAGTATAGACAGGTGGGTTTTCCCTCAGAACAGCCTCAATTTGTCTGGGCTTGGACTACAAGGTGTCGAAAGCGTTCCGCAGGGATGCTTGCCCATATTGACTTCAATGCTTCCCACAGTTGTGTCAAGTTGGCTTAATGTCCTTTGGGTGGTAGAATATTCTTGATAGGCACGGGAAACTGTTTAGCATGAAAATTCCAGCAGCGTTGCAGTTCTTGACACAAACCAGTAAACTTGGCACCTACTACCACACCCCGTTCAAAGGCACTTAAATATTTTGTCTTGCCCAGTCACCCTCTGAATGCCACACACACAATCCATGTCTCAGTTGTCGCAAGGCTTAAAAATCCTTCTTCAACCTGTCTCCTCCCCTTCATCTATACTGAGTGGACTTAGTGGATTTAACAAGTGACATCAATAAGGGATCATAGCTTTCACCTGGATTCACCTGGTCCGTCTATGTCATGGAAAGAGCAGTTGTTCCTAATGTTTTGTACACTCAGTGTATCTGTGTTAGTATCATGTCCCACATGGTGTCACCCCAACACAGCATCAGGGACAGCCAGGTTAGTGAATGTAACCTATAATCACATTCTGGTTAACTAAAATGAACATGTTTGTTATACTTATTACCCCCCTCTCTATCTCTCCCTACCCCTGTCTCTATCTCTCTCTCTCTCTCTCTCTCTCTCTCTCTCTCTCTCTCTCTCTCTCTCTCTCTCTCTCTCTCTCTCTCTCTCTGTGTCTCCCTCTCTCTCTATCAATCTCTCTCTACCCCTCTCTCTCTGTCTCCCTCTATTTCTCTCTCTCTCTGTCTCCCTCTATTTCTCTCTCTCTTTCTCTCTCGCTCTCCCTCTCTTTCTCTCCCCTCTCTCTGATAAATTTTGTAATAAAGATAATTGATGCTTTGTCACTTGGAGCTTCATGATGCAGCCCCAGATGATGCAGTCCTTGATGATGCAGTCCCTGATGATGCAGTCCCTGATGTAAAATTTCAATTCTTAGGAAATAATTTGGAATGAAAAATAAAATCTCTGAAACAAAGAATGAGAGAGTGTGTGTGGTGTGATACAGACTAGTATGCTGTTGGTTGTTACAGCTGTTATCTGAACATAGTCCACTAGATAGCAGCAGACACCTCTTAGTATGAAGGCATTCAGCTCTGACAACATCTGCGGTGTCAGACACAAGGGTTATGTTCAAGTTGCCCTTAGTCACAGTTCTAGGACCAGTTATCTCTCATCCTGTCCTTTTCCCAAGTAATTTTCCCATTAGGGTTAAAACACAAAACAGACCCTAGGTCAGTGTATGGGGTGACTTCCAAATTCAAGTTGGAGGCGCTGTAGTTGTCTTTGACAGTAAGTTGTAGTTACCCCAGTCCCATTGATTTATATAAGCTATTTTCTGTTTTTTATTGCCATTTTAGTAGCCAACTGCAGTCTGCCCCTCCTGAAGTTCCTCTGCTAACAGTAGATGATTCCTCAGCTTCGTATGGAGCTGAAAAATCTACGCAGATATCACTTCTTCATGATGTACATAGATGTATCTAACTTTGGGGCAAATCCTAACTTCCACTGAAGTCGAATTTTCACTTGATGGCCCATTGACATCATTGCATGACTAAGTAAAAAATCGACTTAAAAGTTATTATTCACCCCAATGTATCTAGTAATGAACTATTACCATGACATGGGTTTTTCCAGGCATTACTTATGACACTGAAATGACCTGGGAACAGTTTGTATTATACCATTTGTTACTTCCAGACAGAGGAGCTAATATTAGAGACTGGCGACTTGAGAAAATGATGGTAGAGTTTGTTGACAAAAAAGAGGTTAAATTCCTGGCCACCTCAAAACACCCTCGTGTCGACCGCACCTCCTGCAGCCGCTCACATAAAAAGCTATTTTTACGTCTCACTTTTATTACGTCTTATTTTTACATCTATGACAGGAAACGCCTACAAAACCGGCCCTGCTCCTCTTCCCCACCGCCCCCCTCTGTCTGGGGCAGGAACTACACCGAGTGAGATCACACTTTGGGCACTATTCAATCCAAATGGGTATCCAGATTTCCGTGGTAAGACAACAACAACAACATTATTCCAAAACTAAGATAATGAGAGTTTGTGTGTGGTAGTAAATATAAACTGTTTACTTACAACTTTCAACAGTTGAGTTTCTGTCTCCACATGCTTTAGATGCTGTTGTTTATTGCATTATAAACTAAACTGCATATTGCAATTTAGAGTCTGCTACACAAGAAGGATGTTGTTTTTGTCTTATTAACCAGGATGGACACCTGGTCTATGTGTTTGGTTGAGCAGTTGGTTGGGGTGTGTTGAGGGACCAGACAGCCCCTTGTTGGGGTGGGGAGTGTTGAGGGACCAGACAGCCCCTGGTTGGGGTGGGGAGTGTTGAGGGACCAGACAGCCCCTGGTTGGGGTGGGGAGTGTTGAGGGACCAGACAGCCCCTGGTTGGGGAGTGTTGAGGGACCAGACAGCCCCTGGTTGGGGTGGGGAGTGTTGAGGGACCAGACAGCCCCTGGTTGGGGTGGGGAGTGTTGAGGGACCAGACAGCCCCTGGTTGGGGAGTGTTGAGGGACCAGACAGCCCCTGGTTGGGGAGTGTTGAGGGACCAGACAGCCCCTGGTTGGGGTGGGGAGTGTTGAGGGACCAGACAGCCCCTGGTTGGGGAGTGTTGAGGGACCAGACAACCCCGGGAGCAGCGGTGGTTTCTAAGGTTGTGGTCTCATCTGTGGTCCTCCTCTTCTCCTTCCACCCTCCTCCTCTGCTCTTCTCCTGCTCTCCTACCCCTTCGTCTCATTTCTCCTCCTGTCCTCCCCTCTCCTCTCCTTTCCTCCCATCTACCCTTATCTCCTCCTCACCTCTCCTCCCTTTTCTCCTCTTCTCCTCTTTTCCTCACCTCTCCTCCCTCTTATTTCATCACCTCTCATCCTTCCCTTCTTTCCTCCTTCCCTCCTGTCCTCCTCATCTCATCCTCTCCTGCCATGGTTCTTGTCTCTGTATTTAGAATTTTGTCGGTCGGGAGGAAAAACAAACTTCTCCTATGCAGCCGCAGCTGTAGATTGTGGTGTACTGTATCCATCTGTGTGTGTGTGTGTCTGAGTAAACCGTGAATCAGGATGGTGAGGAGTTGGAGGCTGCGTCTCGGTCCGACTCAGCACCGGGCCTCACATCACCCGACCCCACCCCACACCACACTGGATGGCCCACCTAAACAGGATATGGCTGCCAGAGGCCACAGTAACAGGTCTAATAGATACTGCATTATGTTCTTATTCCTCTCATACGTAACGTTACCATTTGGTTGGCATGGTAGTATTCCACACGGCCTGTCTCTAGCCATAATATGACGTTCTGCTTGGTATAGTAGGTAGTGGTGTGGTGGAGCTGGAAAACTTTTCTCCTTGTGTTTTGACCAGAGCGGAGTGAGGAGAGTTTTCCTCCCATCCCAGGCTTGTGTGTCTTCACCAGAGCAGAGCAGGGCTGAGAGAGTGAGGCTAGCTTTCCTCCCAGGCTGGTGTGTTTTGACCAGGGCAGAGATGAGACAATGCCTGGGATAATGGGTATAGTGGTGTGGTGAATCTGGAAAACATGTCTGGTTCTGCTGGTGTTTTGACCAGAGACCAGAGCAGGGCATGACAGAGTCAGTCTGCATCCCAAATGGCACGCTATTCCTTCTTTGGTGGGTGCTTATTTTTGTCCTATTTCACACATGTACTAGTGTGTTATATGCATGTGTGAATTAGACATTTGTTTTTTGTATATCCCATCACCCTCGGAGACACCCTCGATGAGTGGGGTCCCAGCCAGGGTCTTTGTGCACTACTCCCATGGGCCCTGGTTAAAAGTAATGCAGTATTTAGGGAATAGGGAGATTTGAGATGCAACCTCACAGTGAGGCTAGTTTTCCTCCCATCCAATGCATGCATGGTCTTATATAACCATGACCCGGCCAGACGGAGCACAAGGGGAATGTGGGTAGTTGAGTTGCCCAGGCTGACCCAACAGATGGAGAGGAATGTTTTTTTAAAGTTAAAAAGATGTTTCAGTCAATGTGCCCTTAGAAAGCTCATTCAGTATACTATATATCTCTTCACTGTAAGAGGAGAAGTCAGATGTCTCCAGCAGGGTTTAGGTTCAGTTCCATTTCATTTCAGTCAATTTAGGAAGTAAACTGAAACTGTAATTCTAATTTCCCTTAATGAAAAGTGAATGAGATGTGTTGTTATAGAGGTGAAGGGTTGTCTGCATCTCAAATGGCAACCTATTCCCTACATAGTTATTGTCTTCTCTAGGCTAAAGGCCTTCTCTTCTCAGTGATAAACAATCTTGTTGTTGTTGTCCCTGTCTGTGTAATTACTGCCCTGGTATGTTTCACATCTCAGCAGCAATACAGAAACACAGACCATGGTGACACATAGGAGGTATAGACTTTTACCACCAACCCAGACTCTGGGTTAACCCTTTACCATATCAGCCCTGGGTTGGCTAGCCAAGTGCTGGGTTTACCCTCGACTTGGCCTTTGGTTGCAGTTAGTTTGGTTAGCTGGATTAGTTAGTACTGCGTTAACTCTCTCTAGCCCTCATGCTGTATCGGCCTTCATTTTAAGCTCTTTTTTTGTTTCCCACAAAAATAACTTCTGCGAGTCCTCAAAACAAGGCTTCAGTAAAAAGCCCATTAGAAACAGCAGATTTTATAAATCACCCTGGTTTCAGTGGGATGGGATCTGCTGCTGTTAAATTGGTAAATATAGCAATGTGCCCTACGCACAGAGAGAGTGACGCACTGAAGAGCTGGGTAACTGTGGTGGAGGGAAAGGATGATTTGATAAAACCAATGTGCCCTGCCCTTGTTATTGCCCTACGTTGGGTAACAGAGAGAAGAAGAGAGAAGGGGAGTGCGAGAGGGAGAATGTTGATTGTGTAGTGTTGGAGAATCAGAGAGTTTATTTTTTCAGACAGACGGATGTCTTTCTGTTGTGTCTGCAGATACACAGTCACACAGTCACCACAGAGGCCACGGAGAGATGTTGCTGGGTTCTGGTCTAGTGGCTGGCCTTAAGATGCATGCACGTAAAAATATGGGTAGATACTCTCCAGTCTAAGCCAAACCTTAAACTGGTCTAGTGGCTGTTGTTGATTCTCTTTCTGAGATGACCACAGACTGACTACTGCTTATCCGGCTGCTTCCCTCAGGACAGACAGGGGAAAGTGGGAGGGAGTGAAGAGAGAGGGGAGGTAGAGGAGAGAGAGTGTGTGAGGTAGAGACAGAGAGCGACAGAGACAGACAGAGAAAGGAGAGACAGACAGACAGAGAGAGTAGAGACAGCGAGAGAGAGAGAGACAGCGAGAGAGAGAGAGAGTGAGAGACAGAGAAAGTAGAGAGGTGGTGAAAGAAAGGCAGGAGAGAGAGTGACATCCACTCTGATCCAGTTCAGTAACCCTGTGTCTACCTCTTGGGCATTTAGTGGTCAGTGTGGTTGAGATAACTCCAGGTCTCCACAGCCAGCCCAGCCCAGGGGTTATGGTTGATCGTTATAGAGTAGACTATACAACGACAGGGTCTACATGGAACCCAAAATGGTTCTACCTGGAACCAAAAAGGGTTCTACAATGGGGACAGCCGAAGAAACGTTTAGGGTTCTAGAAAGCACCTTGTTTTCTATGATTGTAGAGAGGTAAGGAAACAGTGGCAGAGAGAGAAAAAGAAAGAGAGAAAGGGAATGAGAAAGAAAGGGAATGAGAGAGAGGTGCAGAGCAGTTTGTAGTCTGGGGCAGCCAGCCCCGCTGCAATAATATACATTTACATTTTTTTTCCAAAGAGGAGCACCACTTCTTCCATAACTGCTTATCTGACGCTCTCACGCGGCGTATTCTATCTCATATACACAGAGACTTATTCTAATGAATCTCCAGAAGATTGTGTGGTAACAGGAAAGGCCTCTTTATCTGTGATGTCTTCTCTTTGACCTAGAACTTTTCTACCTCATTTTAAAGTTACGTCATGCTGGGGTACGAGTAGGGGGTTGTGGGAGTGTACCGGATACTGTATGAGTGCTGGGTTGTGTGAGCGTATGGGTACGAATGTGAGTGTGTGGTGGGTTGTGTGTGAGAATGTAATGGTTAGGGATTTAAAGTGCAGTGTTATCTGAAGCGTGTTTTACTGAGCCCAGAAGTGTAGATTGCGGTGGAAAGGCTTGGCATTGACCGATACATTAATTTCAGTGTGCAGAATACTGGTAGATGTACTGCTAAATTACATGTGCCAACAGTTGATATGGCCTATTCATCTGGTACCTTGTAGCCTACATTTTCTCAAACTGACTAGACTGAAGGTGTGGCATTTATACTGCATGTTGTTGTACATGTAGCCTTGAATCCCAGGCTTCACCAGATTCAATTCAGTAAGCAGAGTGACCGAGAGTATTATGGTGTCAGGCTGTGTAGCCTAACTCTGCTGTACACAACATGCCAGTGGACTGATGGTCTGGGGCTAGTCTCAAAAACACACAATGGTAGTCTTCACTGAACAGTTGCACGTGGAAATCTAGCCAAAATCTAATATTTTACTATGTCATTATCTGTTGAACAAAACAATGTTCTTCCATGGTTTTGGTTGGTTGGAACACTGTCATCCAAGAGTTGCTGGAGTTCCTCAGTAACAAAACAACCTTTCCGGGACAGCACAATGTTTTAGTCTAGAATGTACTAAATGTAATGAGCTTCTTGTTGCCAATGAGACAGCAATGTCAACAAACCCAGCGTGACTAGCCAATAGCAACAGAGCATGAGCTGGTGATGTAGCAGTCTTTACCTGGAGTTCAGTTTGTTACATGGAAGTTCTAGAATCTACTATCTATGAAGTCAAAACTCTGTAGAAATAAGCATACTGTACAGCGTGGCAACTTTCAGAGTTGATTTTCCACTGAAGCAGATCTTAGTGGTTGTCATCAAGGTCGTAGTCTCGTGATCACACCCTGCTATCACCCGTGCCAACTGTTGCCGGGGGGATAGATAGCGAGCGTTGCCACGGGAACCTGTGTTTAGTGGTGTCCCGCCTCAGCGTTTAAGAAAAGACAAAGTGTTGAAAAGGGAAAACCACAACGAGCAGTTAGCCCTGCACTGGCTGGCGATGTGTCTGAGACAGATGTAGGCACACACTGCCAATGGAAGGGTGGAAGCAGAACTAGAAGTCATACTACAGTAAACAAAGTGAAGAGATGTCTAGTTGGAGCATTAGAGTCATGGGATTAAACTCCATTATGTCCAGTAGAACTGGAGAGGAAACCTTCATATCCTGGTCCATTTCAACAGTATACAGTTCCACTTCATGCCAATAGGTTGAATAATACAGTAACCAACAATTATAGAAGACAACAGAGTAGTGTTTTAGCAGGAGGAGTGTTTATTGGTGTTGTGCTTTGAGCTGCAATCCTCCTCAACTGTTCCATTGTCATCTCTGTGACTGACTGCCTGGTGGCTCGTAAAAAAAAACAATAAATATGGAGGATATAAAACCATGCCAGCATATGCCAGGGAACAATTTACACTAGAAAAGAGTAATGACACAGTGGCAGCAGCAGCTGGTAGAGTGTTGTAGCTGCAGGCCAGAAAGACGTAGAAATGTTTAAGGCAAGGCACACCTCTCCTTCTCCTCCTGCAGGCAGATATAGCCTTCTCTTAGCCGATAGACTGACCTGGAAGAAAACAAACCTATTAGTTGTGTTTTATACAACACATACACCTAGTATATCGAGATGCACAAGTATTAGTTGTTTTACACAAGAAAACTCACACAATGATATGTTTATTTACATACAGTGAGGGAAAAAAGTATTTGATCCCCTGCTGATTTTGTACGTTTGCCCACTGACAAAGAAATGATCTGTCTATAATTTTAATGGTAGGGTTACTTGAACAGTGAGAGACAGAATAACAACAAAATCCAGAAAAACGCATGTGAAATTTTTTATAAATTGATGTGCATTTTAATGAGGGAAATAAGTATTTGACCCCCTCTTAAATCAGAAAGATTTCTGGCTCCCAGGCGTCTTTTATACAGGTAACGAGCTGAGATTAGGAGCACAGTTTTAAAGGGAGTGCTCCTAATCTCAGCTTGTTACCTGTATAAAAGACAGTTTTCCCTCACTGTACAAACAACTATTTGTCAGGATTTACAGGTAGTGATGTTTTCAAGGTTGAGGCTGACATGAGGGGGGACAATAATGAGTGTGGGACAGGAAAGAAATGTACCTTTGTTGCTTACAAACACATCTGGATGTTGTTCAGGACGTCTTCGTAGACAGCATTGTACAGCTGTTCCTTGGACTTAGTTCCATCTAGCTGCACTGTAAACACCACACAAATAATTAGTAACATGACAACAGATATTACACAAGTAGGAGAACCGATATGCCGTGTACACACACCGACAGAAGAAGCATTACACATTTAGCACAAACGCATGATTTAATGGGAGCACGGATATACTCTGCACACACACAAACCAAACACTTACCAACATCAACTCCTGATGTTTCCATGATGATCTTGTGTTTGGTGTACATGGGCCAGACGTGACCATCAAACAGACCCGGGGGATCTGGTACCTTGTAGTTTCTTGAGCTGCACACAGGACACACACCTGGGATTAGCTGAAAGGTTACTTCACAACAGTAAAGCAGCAAAAGCTGGATGTTCAGGTAGATATGTCCGTGTTTGAGTTTCAGTGTTTTACTTACCACCTCCTCTTTTTGCATACTTCGTATGGAATGGAAATAAAATAGCGTTGGTTCAGTACGTCGATTAAAGGTCTGCAGGAACACAAACAAAATTGGAAATATTATATTTGTAGTTTTACAAGTCTGACAGGTCGTTGACAGAAGGAGATGAAAGTATGTAGCGGCCCCTCACCCAGAGTTTTAGGGAGAGAACAGACACTCCTGTGAGGAATGTACCGGCCCCTCACCCAGAGTTTTAGGGAGACAGACACTCCAGACAGGCTTTTCACTCATAGGTGTGAAAGCATTTCATTTTCAATTGACATGCGTGTTACTTAGTTAAACAGGAAGAAATAGTCAAAGTATTGATCAAGTGTACTGGTGTTACTACTACTATTATATTACTGTGGTATCATACTTTACATATAACTACAAAGCTGCTAAATGAACCAGATCTAGAACTACTGATGTTCTACTAAGAGAGAGAGAGGCACACAGAAACACATTCTGTCCTCCTCACCCAGAGTTGAGGAGCAGGAAGAGGGGAAGAAGGAGAGAGAGAAGAGTCCTCACCCGTAGGTGTAAAGCAGGAATCCTTCCACGATGAGGATGTGAGTTCCCTCATCCTTGTGGTCAGACTCAGGGAGAATCTCGGTATCCAAGGTGTTGTTGACTCCGTGCGACTTTTCAAACTTCACCGGGTCGTCAAGCCAGGCGTAGATGGTACTCATCATGGCGTCCATGTCGAGGGCAGTGATGACTGGAGGGATGACGGAAAGGAAAAGGCATATAAAAGGAGAGAGACAGTGAGAAACAGAGAGATATACAGCTAAAATCAGCCTTCTAGGTTAAGAAGCATGATGATTGTATTGAGTAGTAGTGTGTGTTACACACAAACTCACCCCCCCCAACAACCCTTCCAGAAAGAACCCGTCTTACCATCATACTGCTTAAAGCCATCTTCACCAACTTCAATCTGATCTTGTGGCTGAAACATACATGAATGAGATGTACCCAGGTACATTCTAACGTTCTGCCATATGAACACCTCTCAGGGTCTGCCAACCCTCCCTCACGCCTCTCTCCCAACACACACTGAAGGAAATACTAGTTCTTCTACCCAAGCAATGATATCCATATAGATTCAAAGCTCTGACGAATCTAGCCCATGTGCAATGTGTGTTTACTCTATCACTCACTAGAATAATGACCAACATAGTAATAACAGTAATAGCTATAGTAATACACTAATAGGAGACTCACCTTGAAAAAGTCATCCTGATGAACCACACAACAGTTGGGAAGGTTCTTGATCAGTTTGTTGGTGAGGGTGGTCTTTCCCCCGTTGGTTACGCTGTAAAGACATACACAATCACATATGGTAAGAAACACCACGAGGGAGGGTGCTGTATTGTACTGGCATTACATACGGCGCTGGCATTACATATGAATGTATTGTACTGGCATTACATATGAATGGTAACTAGTGGGCAGAGGGACAGATAACGATTTACACACGTTTGTATTCTTTTAGCGCCACTGGCAACATTATTGTAGTGAATTTCGTTACAATGTTACATCAACGTTTCAATGACGGCTGCACACTTATTACATTGTCACAACCGGAAACTAACCTCTTCGCCACAGACAGAAGGGGTTAGAAATATATTGGTAGTCGCTCCCGGGGCGATGAGGCTAGGCGGAAACATCGTAGAGATGTCGAAAAGAACATGTCAGAACCGTATTTTGGGTATTAATTAGACAATGGAAATATACTGCTGAAAAGGGAAGGGCTGTAAAGTCGCCACGACGACCGAAAAATAACGGACAAGCGGTATTACTAAGGAACGCGCCCAGCCCCACGTGCTGCGGCCTAGTAGGCTACATTACCGGGATTTCAAGACACTCACCCGCCGATGCCGATAATGTACTTCATCTTGTCAGACAGTGAAAGTTCAGGAAACTTGCAAAAAAACGTCAATAAAACCAGGACCGGTCAGCTCACTTGGAACTCAGTGATCAGACGGAAGAAAGCTTCAAAAGAGAAGGTTCAGTAAATGTCAACTAGTTGATTCTTCCATGTTTCAGAATATGGTGAAAGGTTGGACGATGTCACTTCGCTGTGTGCTTCCACCAAGAGAACTGCACTGCCAGGCTCACTACTACACCTACTGCCAGTTCATCCGTGATTGGCTATATAAACACTTCAGTCCCAGCGGGAAAAAGAACCCCACAGCCAATCAGGAAGCATTTAAATCTTCAGCCCCCGCTTTCCCCGCCCACCTTTTTTTCTAGCGCCTATTAACTTTACTGCAAATAAATATAGATTTTGTTGTTGTCTGTAAAAGGAAAAAAATAAAACACTTGTTCGTTCTTTGTCACCTCCCAATTGGTTTGCTATGTATTTGACATTAGCTTTATCCGATATATTGTTCTGCTGATATAAGTCGTTTTTTTTTTTTTTTTATTAACAAATTTTAACAAACAAATGAGGAATAGTCACATGCAAACAAGCATACATATAAACTATTTACATTGCCAGGAATCCTAAACAAACAAATCATATTCATTAATAATTCAACAAGTTTTAATTGCCTTTTTGTTTTTCATTTTAGTTAAAGTAGTGCCATATTGTTTAACTTCATTTATAAAGTGAAAAAGTTAGGTTTCGAATTAGACCATTTGCATTTGTGAATATGAAATTTACCTAGTATTATTAGCAGTTGAATTAAATATACTACATCTTTATCTATGTCAGAATTTCTGAAATAAATCATTATATCAAAACCATTAAATAGTACAACCGATCCTATTTTTTTTGTAACAAAGTTCTGTATGTCAATCCAAAATATTTTACTATAAATACAGGCAAAAAACAAATGCAAAATGGTCTCCTTCTCCATTCCACAGAAATCACATTTATAGTCAATATTCAGCTTGAATCTTTCCAAAACATGTTTCACAGGATAAATTCTATGTAACATTTTAAATGAAACTTCCTTTACCTTGTTACTGATACAATATTTGTTAGCAATTTTCCATTCCTTTCCCCATTGTATATCACCATAGATATTTGACCAAAAGAACCTTGCAGAGGGAAGTGTAGTATCACAAACAATATTCCTAATCTGTTTATTACTGCATTTATCTTTGATGTTAATATTGCCAATATATAAGTCGGTTTTATAGACAGTCTGTACTGAGGAGTGACATAAAGGTAGGTGTTCGTTGTACAGAGTACATTTCCTGAGAGACTGTTATGCAATGTACGAGTTCTATACAGTACCAGTCAAAAGTCTGGACACACCTACTCATTTAAGGGGGTTTCTTTAATTTGACTATTTTCTACATTGTAGAATAATAGTGAAGACATCAAAACTACGAAATAACACATATGGAATCACATAGTAACCAAAAAAGTGTTAAACAAATCGAAATATATTTTATATTTGAGATTCTTCAAAGTAGCCACCCTTTGCCTTGGTGACAGCTTTGCACACTCTTGGCATTCTCTCAACCAGCTTGACCTGGAATGCTTTTCCAACAGTCTTGATGAAGTTCCCACATATGCTGAGCACTTGTTGGCTGCTTTTCGTTCACTCTGCGGTCCAAGTCATCACAAACCATCTCAATTGGGTTGAGGTCAGGTGATTGTGGAGGCCAGGTCATCTGATGAAGCACTCCATAACTCTCCTTCTTGGTCAAATAGCCTTTACACAGCCTGGAGGTGTGTTGGGTCATTGTCCTGTACTAACGGTCTTAGAACCCCCCCAAGATAATAAGATAAAGGTAATTGTTTTTAATTGCATCATGTTTTTGCTCTCTCTTCACTTTCTCCTGCTGACCTCGTCGCTTTGTTTACTAGTATCCACCCTTTTAGCAATGTGACACAGTTTTCTGAGGTTTGAAACCAAAATATTTCCTACAGATGGTTTTCTGCCCCTCAGAACCTCAGCTATGAGGAGTTGGCTGCCAACAGTATGTTTGCTTCCCAAATGGAACCCTATTCCCTACATAGTGAACTACTTTTGATCAGGGCTCTGGTCAAAAGAAGTGCACTATATATGAGATACAATTTGGAACGCAAAATGAATAAAATCCGGTTCTGACTTGTGTTGTGAGGCGGCGGTGGCCATTCATGTCTACAGGGACTTAATTGTCTTATATATCAATTGAGAGACATACTTTGTTTTAAAAAACATTTTCCTTGTTAAAGTTGACAATGACCATCAAAAGCAAGCCATTAACAACTAAGATACTAAGATAGGATGTGTAAACATTTATAGCCACTCTTTTCCATTTCTATTCCGTGACAAAACAGAATATACAAATTAACAATTCTGGCTAGAGTGCCTTGGTCTTTAGGATTAGCTCCTCAAACATTTAGCCTTTCCTTTCCCAACACGTTCATGTTTTATTTTTAAAACTGAATGCATTCCTCTCAAAAAATAGGATTCCAATACCCACCATCTCAGATCGTTTCCCAAAATAGTTTATGTTGTTAGAAACAGGTAAGATTAGCATTTCTGCAACATTATTTTGTTGAAATATAATTTAATCTTTGAGAAATTAAGAATTGATTGCACCCAAATTGGCCATTTTAATTTATAGGATTCATATAATATTCAATAATTACATTACTTAACATCCGATTTGGACCAAACTTTTTTCCAACTATGAGTAAGACATGAGGAATCCAAAGAAGTGATCAAAATCCATCCACGGACCCCCAACGCTAATCCCACCCCAGTATATAGTACTGTAGTATCAGTTCTCTATTTTGACAAGTAGTCTGGAGCTGCAGCTCGGAATATTATTTATTCATCCAATGTAATGTATTCTCAGTGAAGTTGTTTAAGGGATAGTTCACCCAAATTACAAAATTATATACATATTGGTTTTCTTAACGTGTAAGCAGTTTATGGATCAGGTATAACAGCAACCAATGCTTTGGTTTTGTTTACCTGGCCACTGTTTCAACTGCTAATTGAGCGCGGAAATGCTAATATAGGTATCATTGACTTGCATTGGATTTGTGCCACAAATGTTAGAATTTGAAAAAGTTAGCATTTGAAACAGTGGGCAAGTAAACAAAATCAAAGCATGAGTTGCTGTTATACCTGGTCCTTTGACTGCTTACAGGGTAAGAAAATCCATATGTAATTTGGTAATTTGGGTGAACTATTCCTTTAACAATGGGAGGCAGCACCATGTAGTGGTCAGAACCTGGTAATATCTGGATGTAGGATGAGACATAAACCCAACAACTTCAATGACTAAAACATCACCAAGTTCACTGAGAATACATAACATAGGATGAAGAAACAACACTCCGAGCCGCAGCTCCATACTACTAGTCAAACATAGAGAACTGATACTATGTACACACTTTTGGGGTGGGATGTGCGGGGGTCTGTGTATGGCTTTTGACAACTTCTTTGGATTCCTCATGTCGTACTCATTGTTAGAAGTCTGGTCCAAATCGGATGTTAGGTACTATATTTCTTGAATATTGTATGAATCCTATAAATTAAAATTTTCTTAATTTCTCAGAGATCAAATTATATTTCAACAAAATAATGTGGCAGGAATGTTCTCTTTCTAATTACAACAACGATTTAAGAAAAATCTAAGATGGTGGGTGTTGAATGGCTTGCTGAAATGGCATGGAACGACCAATGAGAGTGAGAGTTTCTAGGAGCATATGCAGTAATTGTGGTGTATGTAGTGGATGACCTTTTCACAGTATACACATGACCGTCAGCTACAGATATGGTGGAATGATTTTACTGTTCAATAACATAAACACACAATGTTACTCAGGTCTGGAGAGATAGAGGAGACTGTAGTGTGTGTTTATGTGTTCAACATGGGAATGTCCTGACATCAAAGGTGATAACATGAAGCCACTCAAAGCAGGTTCAATTACACAGAGCAGCTCTATCCTGCATCCCAAATGGCACCCTATTCCCTACACAGTGCAGTTCAATGTGTTATCACTATGCTTGGAACCATCTAAAAGCACAACCAAACAATGTCAGGGGGGCATGGGATGTGCACTTTAAATAAACTTTAATTTGATGTAGTCCTATTCTTTAACTTTGGTTTTTGGTTGAGATGGAGACATGAATCCAACATATCAATTATTAATTTGAAAACAAACTGGAATTGAACATAGTCACATCTGTGCCGCTGTCTATCCAAGCAGAAGATACATCTCCTTCAAATGTTGACATTTGGTTGCGTTGACAACCAAACACAATTAAATATCACTAAATATCATTTGGTTTGAAATAATTCAGAGCTTGAAACCCTAGGCCTATTGAATTGTCTATTTTTAGTTGAATTCTGGGTTGAATTGAAACAATAGCTGTTTATGACTTTGCTAATGCTATATAGTCCTAAATAGTATCATTGATGATATATGATTGATACAGTATGGTCACATTTAATTTGCTCTGTTAACTCTTCCCTTTCAAATGGGTTCGATAGCAACAGTGAATCTATTTAGTTTTCAGTTGGACAGCTCTCAACAATCTTTCTCACGATAGCACATTGGTAATAGTCAGTGACAAATATCATAACTAACCAGTGCTGGGCATGGTTATAACCCTGGATGGGAGACCAAAGGGATAGCTGTAGATAGATACATTCTCCAGTAAGGAGGTGCTGCCCAGTCTATTGTTTTTTTTATCTGCTAGTGGATATAACGTTGAAGAGCTGACGTTGTTTTAAAGGTACAAATTCAACATATTTTACACAAGGTTTATCTATGTTGAAATTTGGTTACCATGGTGACATAATCCTGTGGATGAAATTTCACCATCAAAACAATGGTTGATAATTCTTTTCAAATCCAATGTATTTTCCACATCACAATCCGTTGACAAATTACGTTGAAACCACCTTGAATCAACCAGTTTGTGCCCAGTGGGTTCCCTCTGGCTATTGTCCGGGCCTCTGGCAGTCTCTATGGGGGTGCCACAGGGTTCAATTCTTGGGCCAACTCTCTTCTCTGTATACATCAATGATGTCGCTCTTGCTGCAGGTGAGTCTCTGATTCACCTCTACGCAGACGACACCATTCTGTATACTTCTGGCCCCTCTTTGGACACTGTGTTAACTACCCTCCAGACGAGCTTCAATGCCATACAACTCTCCTTCCGTGGCCTACAACTGCTTTTAAACGCAAGTAAAACTAAATGCATGCTCTTCAACCGATCGCTACCGCACTCTGTCCCCGTCCCAGCATCACTACTCTGGACGGTTCTGTCTTAGATTATGTGGACAACTACAAATATCTAGGTGTCTGGTTAGACTGTAAACTCTCCTTCCAGACTCACATCAAACATCTCCAATCTAAAATTAAATCTAGAATTGGCTTCCTATTTCGCAACAAAGCATCCTTCACTCATGCTGCCAAACATACCCTCGTAAAACTGACCATCCTACCGATCCTCGACTTCGGTGATGTCATTTACAAAATAGCCTCCAATACTCTACTCAACAAATTGGATGCAGTCTATCACAGTGCCATCCGTTTTGTTACCAAAGCCCCATATACCACCCACCACTGCGACCTGTACGCTGTCGTTGGCTGGCCCTCGCTTTTTACACTCGTTGCCATACCCACTGGCTCCAGGTCATCTACAAGTCCCTGCTAGGTAAAGTCCCGCCTTATCTCAGCTCGCTGGTCACCTTAGCAGCACCAACCCGTAGCACGTGCTCCAGCAGGTATATCTCACTGGTCACCCCCAAAGCCAATTCCTCCTTTGGCCGACTCTCCTTCCAGTTCTCTGCTGCCAATGACTGGAACGAACTACAAAAATCTCTGAAACTGGAGACACTTATCTCCCTCACCAGCTTTAAGCACTAGCTGTCAGAACAGTTCACAGACCTCTGCACCTGTTTATAGCCCATCTGTAAATAGCCCAACCAACTACCTCATCCCCTACCGTATTTATTTATTTATCTTGTTCCTTTGCACCCCAGTTTTTCTACATTGCACATTCATCTACTGCACATCTACCATTCCAGTGTTTAAATGCTATATTGTAATTTACTTTGCCACCATGGCCTATTTATTGCCTACCTTTCTTATCCTACCTCATTTGTTCTCTTTGTATATAGATTTGTTTTTTTCTACTGTATTATTGACTGTATGTTTGTTTACTCCATGTGTAATTCTGTGTTGTTGTATGTGTCGAACTGCTTTGCTTTATCTTGGCCAGGTCGCAGTTGTAAATGAGAACTTGTTCTCAACTTGCCGACCTGGTTAAATAAAGGTGAAATAAAAAAATAAAATAAAAAATAAATAAACTTGTTGCAGGTTTTGAAAATCACTGTCTTACTTTTAATCATTCCCTGTGATGTCACAAAGAAGCATTTTTAAGAGCTTTATTCTAATCTTTTTAACCACAGATCATAGAAATGTGACACATATGTAGACACTGGAATGGTGCTGGAGATAATGAATATGAAGTTGAAAAGTGACAGAAATGTCCTTTAACATTTCATCCTATTTCCCCTGGGATACTAATGTTGAAGATTCCTCTCCACTCTGCCATGGCTATCTGTTTGTTACATAATGTCCCAAATGGCTAGTACACTATAAACATAATAGGGGGTAATTTGAGACACACACATCCTTGCTACAAAAGCGCTCAGCACATTCAAATGACCTAATCACTCTAGTAGCTACACAACTCACTGCAAATCCAAACATATCAGGCAAAGGAGATAGAAGATGTTTTCCCTATGAAAACATGTAATCCTTATGCAAAGAATCCTCAAATGTATCAGATGTTTCAGGGTTTCTTCCCTGTACTATCTCATCTGGTGTGATGAAATAATCCTCGTCCTGTGCATCAGTTTACACATCTAAATGTATCTAGCTATATTTAATGTATAGCTATCACATGATAGGAGGAGTAAAGCAGCTGATGTCTATATGTGATGGCATACACTTAAACACTCCATGCGTGGTGTAACTGTTCCAGAGTCAAGTTATGCCCAGTTGGAGTCATTGTGAACAGTGAGTGAGATAGATTGCAATACACTTTTTTCTGTTTGGCTACAAACTGTTTTTGATTATGTGAGTAGGTCTGCCCTCTGCTGGGCAATACTGAGACACCACTAGTGACATGAACTTGATGAGGCTTGCCTTGCTGTCACACGCTTTAAAAGGTACAATATGCAGAAATCGCTCAACCATTTCCTGGTAGCTAAAATTCTAATAATTTCAGTTTATGTGAATCATTGTACCATCTACACAGTTGTGAAAAATATTTTCAATAACCAAAAATATTGTATGTTTAGCTGTTTGAAGCTGGTGTACAAAACCAAAAGTAAAAGAGCAAAAACAAAATGTAAGAATGGGAAGCATAGAAATAGCATACATAGAACAGATCTACTGCCTGTTAGAGTTGCTTTCAATGATGACAAATCTATAACTCACATGTCTATGTGAATTTCGTTGGCAGCACAAAAAGTTGCATATGCATCTTTAATAGACCTCTCCTTGTCTTTCTTTTCCCCAAACTTAGTTAAGCCAAAACCAGACCTCACCTGGTTTTGGCTGAGGTTAATACAGGTCTGAGGTTAATACAGGCTTAGGATATCTTCTACGTTTTCTTCTTTTAAATCATATTAGTCAGTTAACATGACCTTTATTAATTGTTAAGCATTTATGTGCTTTTTCAAATTACACAAATGCTTCCAAATTCACAAAAAGTGACGTTAGCTGATGATTATCTCATAGAATAACATATGTTTACCACAGACCTTAATACAAAAACTCTTTGTCCATAGAACCATGGCAGAGTTAGTTCCTACAAAAAGACGTCATTAGGATAGAAAACAAAAACGGTATCAAGAAATTAGCTCAAAATTTAAACAATTGCCCATTTGTATTAGTAAAAAAAAACCAGAAAGAAGCATGAGAGTTTCGCAAGAATTGTCTGCTTTCTCTTGAATAAGTCTGCTTTTATGTAATATTGTTTCATTGAACACCATATCCCAGAAAGCATTGCGCCAAGGCAAAGCAGGAAGAGATTTTTCTCGTCTGCAACTTCGGGAAGTTAGCCAGCAGGTATGTCTCTTTTACCTTATTTGTTTTACCCCACAAATCTATCTAATTAACTTAAAGCTCATTTGAAATTAGTTCCAACCTTCAAAGTCCACAGCTATGTGTAGATGTATTTCCAAATCGGTCATCTTTCAAGTTTTAGACTACAGTTGACTGATTTAACAACCGGTAGTTAGCGGTTTGCTAGCTAACTTAAAGTACTTAGCTGTCAGTTTGAAAACCACAACCTCGCTCTTTCCTGCTTGTGTCTTCGGGCCGCTCTGCGCTAGAGAAACCCTGAAATAAGTTGAATCTTCTTGGCCTATTTCATTTAAACGACGGCAATGAAATACCTATTGGCAATGAAATAGCTGTTGAGAGTAAGTACCTACTACTGTAAGAGATTATCGAACTAGTGTCAGTACTACAAATATGGTCCCTCCCTAGTTAGTGAATTGTTTGTAAACAATACAACCCACAGTTTGGTTAAGTCTAATTTGGTTAATATCTGAGATCAATGGTTCTAAACCTCTTTGGGCTTCAATGTCATTAACAACACCTTAGATCATTGACGACCATACAAGTATTTTTAGCTACTCAACAAAACCTATCCTGGTCTTTAATTAAACATGTAAATAGTAAGTGGATTTGTAGACTTGTCTAGTTTGTAGTAGAGATTGTTAAAACATAGTAGAGAAGATGGTATCGAGTAATTACATTGTCTCAGGCTCAACTCTTCCAGGGTGAAATGAATTGCCTAGTTCCCTGAGTAAACGAAAGTATTTTATTCTAACTCTATCACCACCATCTGTGGAGGGCGAGGCAGAGGTGTCTGAGCTCACACCGCTCTGGGTATTTTTATAAAGGGGTCATGTGAAACTACAGACAACAAATGAGAGATGTCTACTGTCTTGTCTTACTGGGCCACAAGATGAAGGGCTGGTCTGTCTGTCTATTGAGTCATGGTTTATCCTCCACTATGGGTAGCAGTATTATAGAGTGGTATTTATTAGACTATGTTTTACAACTGAGAAGACTGGGTGTCAGCATGTTATTAAATATAGAACAATAGAAGTTCTGAATGTTGACCAGTTAAACTTGCAATGAAATCTATCTATGCCAGAGTTTTTTTCCAGCAGTGGTGGTAAGGGTAGCATGGGGCGTGGGGGCAGTGCTGCTTAATTAATATAGGTGAAATACTGTATGCTATTGTACCGTCCAGCGCTGTACTTTCACTGGGTCCTCCCTAAGTCTCCTAGCCAGACTTAGGGTCCTCCCTAAGTCTCCTAGCTATTCTGTAGTATGATATTGAAGGGGAGTTTTGCTAGATGGCATTTCAGGGGAAATCTACAGTTTCTCTAGTAGGCAGGTACAGTAATGTGTTACTGGTGCTTGGCGCATGTTGCTTGAGTTCCTTCCTCTTATGACTCGGTTAGTCTCTTTTCAAGACCCGCCTCTGTCCTTTTTATCTTTACCACAACTACCAATGCAACACTGTCTAGTTAGCATACCATACTTCTACTAGGACTACATAGCCAGGTCACAGAATCTTCTGTCCATCACCAAATCTCACTTCACTTGATATTTAACATAACTAATACAAAGATATGCCAACTGTCCTCTGATTCTGTGTGTCCACAGCGGTGTGTTGCTCAGGCCCTGGGGAGAGTGGTGTGTGTCAGTGTGTGTTACAGAAACACCAGCAGTGAGTGTATGTCTGTCTGTAATCTGCTTCCGCCGGCTGTTTGTGGCATCGGCTGTGAAGTGAACAGGAAGACAGAGGGCTGAAGAGGGAGAAAAAGAAAGAAAGAGAAGAGAGAGGAAGCTGCCGTCAGCATGACTGAGTTCTGGGTGTGTTTCAGCTGCTGCGTTGGAGAGCAGCCCCAGCCTGTGAGTACACACACACACACACACACACACACAAGAAATCACTGTTTTGTTTACTCCTGACCTTTCAGTCTATGAAGTGTGGACACCTTCTCATCTTCTGTACTTCTTATCAGCCTGTGTGAGTGTCTGTTCATAAAACAGTTGACTGTTGTTGCCTTTAGTAATACTACGATTTCTTTATTGCTTTACAGAAGAGGCGGCGGAGGATAGACCGTTCAATGATCGGAGAGCCAACCAACTTTGTTCACACAACACACGTAGGCTCAGGAGACATGGGCGTTGGGCTCTCATCAGTATGTACTGACCACCCACCCTCACACAGAGAACAGAGCCTAATGTCATATCTACTAGGTAAAGAATCCAAGCAGTTACAAACCGTTATCCAAGTCTTCTGTTCATAATGACGGTGTGTGTGTGTGTGTGTGTGTGTGTAGGTGAACTCTGTTCAGGCCCAGATGAAATCTAAAGGAGGTTATCAAGGAGGGTCTGAGAGCAATCAGGAATAATGAGGTGAGACACTTGTATTACAATGTGTTACTATTGTGTTAATACTATGATATCAACGTGTTATCAGTACTGTGTTACTAACGTGTTATCAGTACTGTGACATTGACGTGTTATCAGTATTGTTACTACTGTAAATCAACGTGTTATCAGTACTGTGTTACTACTGTAATATCAACGTGTTATCAGTACTGTGTTACTACTGTAATATCAACGTGTTATCAGTACTGTGTTACTACTGTGATATCAAAGTGTTATCAGTACACATCAGCCACGCTGATCCTCAACACGGAGGGCCCCTCAGGGGTGCGTGCTTAGTCCCCTCCTGTACTCCCTGTTTACCCACGACTGCATGGCCAAGCATCACTCCAACACCATCATTAAGTTTGCCGACGTCACAACGATAGTAGGCCTGATCACCGATAATGATGAGATTGGCTATAGGGAGGTCAGAGTGATCAAGACAAAGGAGATGATCATGGACTACAAGAAAATGAGGGCCGAGCACGACCCCTTTCTCATTGACAGGGCTGCAATGGAGCAGGTTGAGAGCTTCAAGTTCCTTGGTGTCCAGATCACCAACAAACTATCATGGACCAAACACACTAAGACAGTCGTGAAGAGGGCATGACAACACCTATTCCCCCTTAGGAGATGATTTGGCATGAGTCCTTAGATCCTCAAAAAGTTATACAGCTGCACCATCAAAAGCATCCTGACTGGTTGCATCACCGCCTGGTTGGGCAACTGCTCGACATCTGACCGCATGGTGCTACAGAAGGTAGTGCGTATGGCCCAGTACATCACTGGGACCAAGCTTCCTTCCATCCAGGACCTCTATACCAGGCGATGTCAGCGGAAGATCCTAAAAATTGCCAAACACTCCAGCCACCCTAGTCATAGACTGTTCTCTCTAGGTCCAAAAGGCTCCTTAACAGCTTCTACCCCCAAGCCATAAGACTGCTGAACAATTAATCAAACGGCTACCCGGGCTATTTGCATTGCCCCCCACCACCTTTATTTCCGCTGCTGCTACTAGCTATTTATTATCTATGCATCAGAGGTGGGACCAAGTCATTGTTTTACAAGTCACAAGTCTCAAGTCTTAGCACTCAAGTCCCAAGTCAAGACAGGCAAGTATCAAGTCAAGACCAACAAGTCTCAAGTCCTCAACTTTGAGTTTCGAGTCCTAAACAAGTCATAATGTGCTCTTAACCAAATGTAATACCATTTCATATTTTTAACAAGAGTAATAGTTAGTATATTACATTTACGCAAATCATGAATGCTTTTAAAAATATATATTTATTACTTTCCCAAAAAACTTTATATTTCCATGGAAATACATGGGTAGCCATAAGAAAGACCTCTCAGCTGGCACAATTTGATTGGCTGCTGTCCGATTCAAACTGTAATCCGTTAAATGAAGAGTTGATGCGCTGCACACTTTTTTTTAATAGCATCATTTTTAATATTTGGGCTTGGGGAGGGTATCAAGTCAGCTTGGGGAGGGTATCAAGTCAGCTTGGGGAGGGTATCAAGTCAGCTTGGGGAGGGTATCAAGTCAGCTTGGGGAGGGTATCAAGTCAGTTTGAGTCAAGGCTCAAGTCCAAGTTAAGTCACAAGTCATTGGTGTTAAAGTCGAGTTGCAAGTATCATATTTGTGACTCGAGTCTACACCTCTGCTATGTATAGTCACTTTACCCCTACCTATATGTACATATTACCTCAATTACCTCGACTAACCTGTAACCCCACACATCTACACCTGTTGTAATCAGCGCATGTGACAAATAAAATTAGATTTTTGTGTTACTACTGTGATTTCAAGGTGTTGTCAGTACTGTGTTACTACTGTGATTTCAACGTGTTGTCAGTACTGTGTTACTACTGTGATATCAACGTGTTATCAGGACTGTGTTGCTACTGTGATATCAATGTGTTATCAGTACTTTGTTACCGGCCAACAGCTCTGCAGCAACTTGCCCAAGCCCCCCACACCCCCCGCCGCTTCTCCTTCACCCAAATCCAGACAGCTGATGTCCTGAAAGAGCTGCAAAATCTGGATCCCTACAAATCAGCTGGGATAGACAATCTGCACCCCCTCTTTCTAAAATTATCCGCCGCCATTGTCGCAACCCCTATTACTGGTCTGTTCAATCTCCATTTCGTATCGTCTGAGATTCCCAAGGATTGGAAAGAGGCCGCGGTCATCCCCCTCTTCAAAGGGGGAGACACTCTAGACCAAAACTGTTACAGACCTATATTCATCCTGCCCTACCTTTCTAAAGTCTTCGAAAGCCAAGTGAACAAACAGATCACCGACCATTTCGAAACCCACCGTAACTTCTCCGCTATGCAATCACGGGTGCACCTCAGCCACGCTCAAGATCCTAAACGATATCATAACCGCCATCGATAAGAGACAGTACTGTGCAGCCGTCTTCATCGACCTGGCCAAGGCTTTCGACTCTGTCAATCACCGTATTCTTATCGGCAGACTCAACAGCCTTGGTTTCTCTAATGACTGCTTTCACCAGATTCACTAACTACTTCTCAGAATTCAGTGTGTCAAATCGGAGGGCCTGTTGTCCGGACCTCTGGCAGTCTCTATGGGGGTGCCACAGGGTTCAATTCTCGGGCCGACTCTTTTCTCTGTATATATCAATGATGTTGCTCTTGCTGCTGGTGATTCTTTGATCCACCTCTACGCAGACGACACTATTCTGTATACATCTGGCTCTTCTTTGGACACTGTGTTAATAAACCTCCAAACGAGCTTCAATGCCATACAACACTCCTTCCGTGGCCTCCAACTGTTCTTAAACGCTAGTAAAACTAAGTGCATGCTCTTCAACTGATCGCTGCGCTCGCCCACCTAGCATCACTACTCTGGATGGTTCTGACTTAGAATATGTGGACAACTATAAATACCTAGGTGTCTGGCTAGACTGTAAACTCTCCTTCCAGACTCATATTAAGCATCTCCAATCCAAAATGAAATCTAGAATCGGCGTTCTATTTCGCAACAAAGCCTCCTTCACTCATGCTGCCAAACATACCCTCGTAAAAATGA
Source organism: Brachymystax lenok tsinlingensis (assembly GCA_030435695.1). Lineage (NCBI taxonomy): Eukaryota > Metazoa > Chordata > Actinopteri > Salmoniformes > Salmonidae > Brachymystax > Brachymystax lenok. Next base: position 26,246,729 of record CM059800.1, on the reverse strand, counting down.
CTATCCTACCGATCCTCGACTTCGGCGATGTCATTTACAAAATAGCCTCCCACACTCTACTCAACAAATTGGATGCAGTCTATTACAGTGCCATCCGTTTTGTCACCAAAGCCCCATATACTACCCACCATTGCGACCTGTATGCTCTCGTTGGCTGGTCCTCGCTACATATTCGTCGCCAAACCCACTGGCTCCAGGTCATCTATAAGTCTTTGCTAGGTAAAGCTCTGCCTTATCTCAGCTCACTGGTCACCATAGCAACACCCATCCGTAGCACACGCTCCAGCAGGTATATTTCACTGGTCATCCAAAGCCAACACCTATTTGGCAGCCTTTCCTTCCAGTTCTCTGCTGCCAATGACTGGAACGAATTGCAAAAATCACTGAAGTTGGAGACATATCTCACTCACTAACTTCAAGCATCAGCTGTCAGAGCAGCTTACCGATCGCTGCAGCTGTACACAGCCCATCTGTAGATAGCCTTTTAGATTAGATTTTCTGTTGTGTTATTGACTGTACGTTTGTTTATCCCATGTGTAACTCTGTGTTGTATTTGTCGCACTGCTTTGCTTTATCTTGGCCAGGTCACAGTAGTGAATGAGAGCTTGTTCTCAACTGGCCTACCTGGTTAAATAAAGGTGAAATAAATAAATAAAAATAAAAAACTACTGTGATATCTACGTGTTTTAAGTACTGTTACTACTGCGATATCTACGTGTTATCAGTACTGTGACGTCAACGTATTATCAGTACTGTGTTGCTACTGTGATGTCAACGTGTTATCAGTACTGTGTTAACATGCTCCTTGTGTCTACGAAAGCTTCATTCAACGTTTGTGTAACGTGTTTAAACTTTAATGTAAATTTGCCAGCTGCATATACACTGCTTTACATTAATTTGATGTGTGTATGTATTATTTCTCCACAGACAGATAAGAAGCCTGTGCTAACTACTGCTGTAGATCTGAAGAGGAGGCATTGTAAAGACACTCTTATCTGAACCAGACAAAGGACCAAACGATGAAACCACCCAGGAACGTGTATATAATTCATTTATATTAAATCACTGCTATCTGTCTGTCTGCCATGCTGTTGCACTGTAAGAGTAGAAAATCGATCACAATCGTGTGTGTGTGTGTGTGTGTGTGTGCCTGTGTGAACAAATGTTTTACCCAAATGTTCAGGAGTGTGTAGTAGTGTTTTTAGGCCTTGCCTGTATTTATAGTCGGATTTGTGGAAAAATGACCTTCCATGTGGTGGCTGGGCCACTGTGGAGATACGAGGCACATGATTAGTAGTATCTGCTTCATTATCAAATCATAAACTACAAACTTTAAACTACAGACTTGAAATGTCTATCTGTTTGCGTCCCAATTGGAACCCTAGTCCTTATATAGTGTGCTACTTTTGACCAGAGACACATGGGCCCTGGTCAAAAATAATGCACTATATAGGGCATAGGTTGAAATTGGGTACAGAGACCATGTTAACCGCTTTATTCTGTTAAACATCCCATGTTCTTTGAGTTTCCTTCAGGAGTAAGTAAAGAATGCTGTTTTCCAATAAACTTGAAATGTGTAGGTAGGGCACACTGGACCGTTTTGTTTCTTGTACACACTTGTTCAAAAGCTTTTAAGCTTTTGTATTGATTTCAGCCAATGTGTTTTTATACATGTAGTATTTTTCTCATTCATTAGCTAGAATCTTAATAAAAAAAAATTCTATGCCATCTTAGAGAAGTCTTTCTTTGTCAGGTTTGACTCTAGCTATATCTGATCGTTCTCTCTCTCGGAACACTCAAATGGCACCCTATTCCCTATGTAGTGCACTACTACCATTTGGGCCCTGGCCAAAAGTAGTGCACTATAAAGGAAATGGTGCAATTTAATGACCCATCACTATGATAAGTAGATTTTATTAACACTTATCCCCTTACATGGTCAATATGTGGACAAGGAGAAAATCTCATGTCGTTTCGACTCGCCTCCTCAAAACCCACTGGAGGAGAAGGTCAGAGAGGAGAGACCCGGGCTTTCTCTTCCAATGGATTTTGAGGAGGCGAGGAGAGGACGCAAGGAGTATGCAATTAGATTCTACCACTGTCATCTGGCATGACTTTGACATTTGTCTCAAAACCACAGACAGGCTGTGGGTTGAAATGCCGCATTCAAAACAACTGGGAACTAAGGAATCGCTCACTTCTGAAATCAGTGCGTTCAAGACAACTGGGAACTCTGAGGGGGGAAAAAACTAGCTCAGACTGGGAAAAATCTTTTGAATGGTCAATCAACTTGGAATTCCAAGTCGGAAACTAGGGCAATCTTTCTAGAGCTCCTTCTTCTGACCTGAAGATCACTGACGTCGTGATTTGACCGTGTTTCCCCCCCAGTTGTCTTGAAAGCACAATAATCATTGTCATTGGTTGTAATGGATGCCTAAGTGTCCCTGTACACTCACAAACAGAAGGTGTAACCAGACACATCACAGGTGAACTATCTTGGGTTAGTTATAATTATCTTTGGTACACTGGCAGACAGTTATATAATATACAGCTTTTCCCATTACAGTTATACTGAGAATAAATATTGACATCTAATGATATGGAACAGTGAATGCATTGATAAAATGCAGTGTATGTCAGCGTTTGCCAAGATGTTGTCAGCTGTCACGAGATCCATCAGCATGAGAAACAGGAAGGATAATGGCTAACTCTACAAAACGATGACGCGAGTACAATAAATAGGACGATATTGAAAGTAGTTGGTGTGCCAAATCACAGATTAGAGTTTTTTTTTTCTGAACACGATTTTTACTCAATTCCGTATGTTACCGACATGGCAAAAACTCCGTGGATTATTATTTTATCAGTCATTCTCCGGTCATCTCAGGTAAAATAGGCAGTTAGCTGTTATGCTAGCTAAAGTTAGCTAGTTAACAGTAGCTTACGTTATTTATCATAACAGTACAGAGGTAGCATGTAGCTAGCAAGCAAGCCATGTCCTACTATGTCGACAACTATGTGATATTTATTTCACAAATACTATCGACAAATGGACAATGTCACCTTTACAATTGTCATTTCGAGTGTCTATCCAGTTAGGCTAGTTTGCCATGTTCATGTAGCTAGCTAGCCAATTAGCCACCAGCTAAGTTTGCCAGCTGAGCTCTTTTATGGCTTGACTATGGGGAAGTACCCAACTTTCCAGGCAAGCTTCAGAGTGGAACAGATACTGACAGTGTAATGAAAAAGTGTTCCACTGCTAACACTGATCAGTCTCTGAACAAACGATCTGTTGTTGTTTCTTATACTTTGTTTACTCTGAAATACATGTTGCTTGTATGTATTTCACTTAGTTACTGTTTTTATTCCACACAGGTGATCTGTCAAGAGGCAATCTTGCACATCTCAAATGGAGCCACAGATAAAGAATACTGCCTGGTCTACAACTCCTTATGGACCAACCTGTCACTCTCACTCAGCGCTGCTGTAAGTCCAGTCCAGCAACATCGCCATTTTGATATTCAGCTGCCCTATGCCCCCATTTTCTCCAGCCTCGACTGTGTTAGACTTTAGTATCTGTTGGTGAACCCACAGAACTATGTGAACCTCACCTGACATCAAGCCTGCTGTTTAGTGGCTCTGGGATTCAGCCTTGCTACAGTGACAATACATCATAGCTATTCATATATTGATTGATTGTCTAACGGTACATGTTGTCCTGTGTTAGACTGCGTATCCCCTGGTGAACCTGTCGTCCAGCCTACTGTGTAGCTCTGCAGGGGTGAGCCCAGACATAGTGAGAGGCAAGGCGGTGGTGGTCATGAGAGGGCAGTGTAACTTCAGCCAGAAGGCTGTGGTGGCCCAGGACCTGGGGGCTGCCGCTCTGATCGTCGCCAGCACAACATCTATGGTAAGGCTTTGATAATGGATCTACAATGTATCAATAGCGTTACCTCCAATCTGTTTCTGATGCAACACTTAATTTACATCTATGGTATAACATGATAGGCCTACATCTTTGTGTGTGCTTTTTTCAGACCTGTGTTTTGTTTTATCTCTCATTTGATCGCTTCTAAAGAGTCCCCCGGGAGCCAATGTGACAGAGTATAAGAAGGTCCAGATTCCGCTGGCTCTGATGAGATACATGGACTTCCTGGATGCACAGAATGTGAGTTCTCTGATACTGTAGGTCTTTTGGTATAGAGGTCACTACAACTCACTGTAGGATATGGTATAGTGCTTATTCACGCCTTCTGATTGTCTTCTCATCTACAGTATATCTTTCAATCAATAAGAATAGACATGAGACACTAGTGTGTGTGTGTCTCCTCAGGTGTGTTAGTGTTTGATCTCTCTCTGTGTTCCTCCAGGTGTTTGGTGAGGAGATGCAGGTTAGGCTGTATGCCCCTGCGGTGCCTGTGTTTGATGCCAGCATTGTGGTCATGCTTCTCATAGGTGTGGTGACTGTTGCTCTGGGAGGCTACTGGAGCGGAGCCTGTGAGAGGTGAGACTGCACACACACGTTTCTGTATTTCCTTTGGAAAAGGACAGCCATGCATGCTGTCCACTCTTCAGCCACTCTACACTCTGTGTAACAGTCTATGTGTTCTGTGTGTCAGAGAGAGGCTGAGTGCATCTCGAGGAGGAGGAGAGGAGAAGAGTGACAGTGGGGACTTGGCTCTGTACTCTCCCCTGAAGGTGGTCATTTTTGTAGGTCTGATGTGTATGATGCTGGTACTCATGTACTTCTTCTACAAGTACCTGGGTGAGTCTTTCACTCTGGACAAACACTGCTTAATGTATTTGTATTACATTTTCATAATGTATTACGTTTTTTAACAGTTTATTAACAGTTTTTTATATGCAAAGCAAACATACCACACCAGAAGCTGTTAGACACTCAGTGATCGTCTCATAAGGAGTTAGTTCAGGAGGGTTTTGACACTGTGTGTGTGTATGTGTGTTCCAGTGTATGTGATCATCGCCATATTCTGCCTAGCGTCAGCCACCGCCCTCTTCAGCTGTCTGGACGCTCTGTTGGACCTGGCCAAGTGTAGCCCCATGAGGTACACACACAGTGTCACCATTTACTTTTTCCCATAACAACATAGCCCCACCCCAAACGTTTTCTATAGTAACAACGTAAAGTATGATTTCTATGTTCCATAGACATCTGTCCTCCCTATCAGTTTCTCTGTCTGGTCCATAGACATCTGTCCTCCCTGTCAGTTTCTCTGTCTGGTCCATTGACATCTGTCCTCCCTATCAGTTTCTCTGTCTGGTCCCTGTCAGTTTCTCTGTCTGGTCCATAGACATCTGTCCCCCCTGTCTGTTCCTCTGTCTGTCATACACAACTCATAGGTCATAGTTTCATATGGAAGTTCTGAGAAGTAAAAATAATAAATAGAAGTGAATCAGACACATACAAGTCTCCTCGAACATCTCTCTCACTCACACACACACGTGTTTTTGTGAGTCATATGGACCTTTCTGTGGTTGTCTGCGCTCTTTCCCTCTTCTCTCGTGTGTTGTGTTCCTCCAGTGTGACGGTCCTGGGTAGGAGTGTATCCGTGAGGTCGGTGCTGCTGTCTGCTGTGTGTGTCACCGTAGCCGTGGTCTGGGGAGTCTACAGGAACGAGGACAGGTACTGTCTATCACACACACACACACACACACACACACTGGCATACACACTGACACAGTCACACACACGGACACACCCCTTGGGAATTCTGTGGGTGGGACATCAGGAAGTGGTGTTTGGGGTGAGGGAGTCTGGAGGACTCGGACGTCATCAGCAGAGTAGAGGCGTATTGTTGCTGTTTAGTTTAGTTCAGCATCACTCACTGCCTTATTGACTCTGACTACTGTCTCTGAATGTGTCTCAAATGGTTCTCTATTCCCTATATAGTGCTACTTATGTTGGTCAAAAGTAGTGCACTTATAGGGAGTAGGGTGCTATTTGAGACGCACTTTCTGACAGACAGAAACTGTTAATCTCTCTAATTTCCAATAACAGAATAACATCATGGTGGGTAATGTGTGTGTGTATTCATACAGGCTAGTGACTGTCCTTAGACCTTAGCACAGTAGAAGTATTAGTGGACAGGAAACTAAATGTCCCCAGTCTACTACAGCAACACACGATCCACAGCTAATCTCCTGTGAAACCTTTCCATTAGCAAAAGCATGGTGGATAATTGTAATGTTCTAGAGAATGTGGTTTCACTTCCCTTTCCACCCCCACACATTATAAATCACTCAGATTATACATTTAGTAATTCACTGGATCATTACTTGGAAAATGCTCTCAAATTTACATTTATAAAAATCTAACTAAACTAACAATGAATTCCTGGGCCGTTTCAGGGTAAAGCACAGGAACCATTGTCAATGGTTGTCCTTATGTTTGTGAGGATGAAAAGCTTGACATGCACTTTATAACCTATTTCTTTATTACCTTTTAAATATATCAAACTGATTAAATATAGTTAGTTGACAGGCTAAAGTGTGTTGTTGAAACATATTAAGAAAATAAACCTTGTTCTCTACTTTATTGCCAGGTGGATCTGGATCCTGCAGGACCTCCTGGGTGTGGCCTTCTGTCTCAACTTCCTGAAGACCATCTCACTGTCTAACTTCAAGGTGAAATCATCACTCTGACCCTCTGATCTTCAGCCACAAAGAGGGCCACTCTCTGGCTGAGACAGTTGGACACGTCCATAGAGTCAGATCACTACTTGGAAATAAACTGTTTTTGCATTGACATTGAGGACTTCCACCGTTTTAAAGTAGTCAACTGGGTGGGATCAGACAATGAATTATACTTGTGAGCAAACATTCCATAACTGCAGGTGGCAGTAGATCGTCAGCCTTGGCTTTTATACCTGTTCAAACAACACACTCCAGGTGGCAGTATGCCCCGTTTGTTTGTTTACCAACTCATACAAGTAGTAGAATAAAAAGTACTACTTCAAAATGGAGATGGCCTTGATGGCGCTGCCTATACTCTCACAGACGCCATAATGTGTCAGATAAAAAGATGTCGTCTAACTAAGTCTATGGACACGTCTCTAAACATCTGTTTTCTCTTTCCCTCTCTCTCTCCCCCTCACCTGTCTCCCCCCCTCACCTGACTTCCATTCCATCTCCCCCCAGATCTGTGTGATCCTGTTGAGTCTGCTGCTGTTGTATGATGTGTTCTTTGTCTTCATCACTCCTCTGTTCATGCCGGTGAGTCTCTTTCCCCTTTAAGTACAGTGCAATGTTATTGTCCTATTTTTTTTTTTTTATAGAAAGGTTAAATACATTGTCCCACATTTTAAATGTTTTATATTTACAGAATGGGGAGAGCATCATGGTCCAAGTTGCCCTGGGTCCAGACGCAGCAGGAGAGAAGGTAACCACTCATCTGTCTGTGTCTGTCTGTCTGTCTGTGTCTGCCTATATGTCTGTGTGTCTGTCAAAACTTGAATCTTCAATCTCTGGATGTTAAAACGGCTTGATTAACAATCAGTAGAGTCAGGAGTTTTCCTTGACTGAGTGTTCCCCGACCCAGTAAACACTCCTGCCCCTAACTAGAATTAGGCTATGTAGCTGTGATCTCATCTGCTGTGTACTGTTGCAGCATTGCGGTGTAGATTAGATTCCTCTCTGGGTCTGAATGGCTGACTGTCTAACTGAGGATGCGTTTCAAATGGCACTCTATTCCTTACATAGTGCTTTACTTTTGACCAGAGTGCTATGGTCCCTGATTAAAAGTAGTGCACTATGTAGGGAATAGGGTGCCATTTTGGATGCAAACTGACTGCGTCTGGTTGGGGTGTTCTGTCTCGACGCAGGGTAACACAGTGGAGGTGCCAGCCGAACGCCGACTCCATATGAGAAAGTAAGACCCCACCGCTTTACTACTCAGCTTCATATGTACTGTTAATTATCAAATCAATTCATCTCTGGCCTAGACCATTGTTTGGATTAAGCCATATGTTTAGAGCTATATGTTGTTAGTTTTACAAAGACATCGTTTACAAACAATGAAGTAAAACAGCCATGTATTTTATGCTGGGGTAAGACAGTTCTACTAAATTCATAAGGCATTTGTAAGACCTCTTCTTCAAGAGTAAATGGGCATTTATATAAATATTGTAGATTGTTCCTTGCTTTGGAAATGTAAACATATGTTTACCATGCCAATGAAGACCCTAAAATGGAAATGAATTGAGAGAGAGAGAACATACAGTACATACCAACCAACTGTCACATGACCGGCTCTTATGTCATGTGACAACTGTGTTAACGTCTGATTCGTCATGTGTAGGGCCAAGGGTTTTTTCCGTTTTTATCACGTAATCCTGGCCCTAACAAACTTTACGATACTATTATACAATATTACACAATCTCAAGTCATTGCGTTGTAGCCTAAGAGTTTAAATAATGAGAGGGCTTAATCTGAATTTAATAAAACATTCATATATTTGTTGTGTGATTTGGTGGTGAACTGATTTGCTTTCCTGTGTGTGTCATGTTCATGTCATTAACAAACACTACGGCTTGACAGATGGCATATTGACATTACATGCATGTCTGTTTTCTGTTTTTTAATGGAAGGACTGTAATTGGTTTTGATTCAGAATCTATCATAGCGAATCCTCAGTATGTCTCTCTGTGATTGAGTTGAGTTTTAGTTGAGTTTTTATTGTGATTTAGTTTAGTTTTGGTTGTGCTTTAGTTAACTGTTAGTCAACTGTTATTTAACAGAGGGTTAGATGGTTTTTAATTGTTATTTAACAGAGGGTTAGATGGTTTTTAATTGTTATTTAACAGAGGGTTAGATGGTTTTTAATTGTTATTTAACAGAGGGTTAGATGGTTTTTAATTGTTATTTAACAGAGGGTTAGATGGTTTTTAATTGTTATTTAACAGAGGGTTAGATGGTTTTTAATTGTTATTTAACAGAGGGTTAGATGGTTTTTATTGAATAGTTAGTTGACCGTTAGTTGACCGTTGCCTGTGTTGTCTCCCTGGTAGCTCCCGGTAGTGATGCGTGTTCCACGGTTCTCTGCGTGGGCACAGAACCTGTGTGGCATGCAGTTCTCCATCCTGGGCTATGGGGACATCATCGTACCAGGTGAGATAAACATGTCTGCATCCCAAATGGCATCCTATGCCCTATATAGTGCACTACTTTTGACCAGAGCTAGGGTTGCAAAGGGAGGGTATATTACTGTAAACTTTAAAAGTTTACTTGTAAACTACCAGAATTACGGTATCATACGTTTTTATTTTGCCAGATGCCATCTAGTGGGCTTTTTGGGTACTTCAGATTATCACAGGTGTCTTAATTATCTATATACAATAAAATATATGCAATAATCAAATAATGACAAAACAGAATGACAAAACTATAAAACATTATCCTAAATATGAACCATCAACGTTGTGAATACCATTAGTGTTTAACAGGAGGGTTTCAGCATGAAATGTCCTATTTATTTAACTATGTTAATGTCTTTTGTCCATGTTTTGGCGCCAAACTGGTGACAGTTGTGAAGAAAGTTCATAGTTGGAAGAGTTGCAGAGTTAATTGAGAAAAATGCTGTTTAAATGTTTGTTGTTTAAATGCTTTTTTCATTAATTAGTAAAAAAAAATATTGAACCATATGGTCTATCCACTGGAAAAACATGCACAATATGGACATGGATAAATTACCATAGATTGCCATAGATTACTTGTTAATTACCAAAGTTACTGAATATTCTGGTAACTTTGGTAAATTACCGGTAGCTTTGCAACAATAACCAGAGCCCTCTGGGTCCGTGTCTCTAGACAATGATCTAAGGTCAGTTCTATGCTTCCCTCTATAATGGTTATAATTAGGATATGTGGAGTGTAAGATGATCCTAGATCTGTACATAAGGTAATTTTCTTCCTGGTGCGATCTAAAGCTTCAGTATCAGCTCCATCTTCACACCCTTCTGTTCTGCCTTCTCATTAGACGATAGCTTCAGACCTTCATATATTCTGTTTGCTGATTGGTCCAACAGGTCTGCTTGTGGCCTATTGCAGCAGGTTTGATGTGTGGGTCAACAGCCCCAAGAAGATCTACCTTATCTGCTGCTGCATAGGTAATGACATGGACATTATCAATATGTTACTGATCATTATCATCATCGTGTTGATCATCTCCTCTCCACCCCTCCCCCAGCCTACCTGTGTGGTATGGTTTTGACGTTTGCGGTGATGTTGGTGACTAAGATGGGGCAGCCAGCCCTGCTCTACCTGGTTCCATTCACCCTCCTAGGATCTGCTCTGCTGGCATGGAGGAGAGGGGAGATGAGGCAGTTCTGGAATGGGACCACATACGAGGTGAGAGGACAATACAATTTTCCTTAGGTGGTGGGGATTCAATTTATTTAATTAAAATGAATTGAATATTCGATCACTTCAAAGGGTTTGGGCCTAATTCCATTTTGCATTCAAACAACTCAGGAAATGAATTTAAATTTGATTATACATTTTTTTGTTCTCATTATGTATTTCTAATTTGGAGGGTTGTTATACAGTGGTGTGTGATGTAATGATGATGATTTAATCTCCATCAGGTGTTGGACTCCACCAGGGAACCCTTACTGCCAGGTGTGCTTTCACCCCCTGACCTCTAACCCCTGAGGCCAGTAAGGGCTACTCACGCTCTCTTCTACTGCATCCTCCCCGCCATCTAGCTACCCAATGTCTCTAGACTAGCATTATGTTTTCTTCTTTCTCAGCCTTTCAGCCTTTACTTCAAACCTTTAGCATCAAAAACATAACACTGGAATGTCAACTTGAGTTACAGTGAGGGAAAAAAGTATTTGATCCCCTGCTGATTTTGTACGTTTGCCCACTGACAAAGAAATGATCCGTCTATAATTTTAATGGTAGGTTTATTTGAACAGTGAGAGACAGAATAACAACAAAAAAATCCAGAAAAACGCATGTGAAAAATGTTATAAATGGAATTGCATTTTAATGAGGGAAATAAGTATTTGACCCTCTGCAAAACATGACTTAGTACTTGGTGGCAAAACCCTTGTTGGCAATCACAGAGGTCAGATGTTTCTTGTAGTTGGCCACCAGGTTAGCACACATCTCAGGAGGGATTTTGTCCCACTCCTCTTTGCAGATCTTCTCCAAGTCATTAAGGTTTCGAGGCTGATGTTTGGCAACTCGAACCTTCAGCTCCTCCACAGATTTTCTATGGGATTAAGGTCTGAGACTGGCTAGGCCACTCCAGGACCTGAATGTGCTTCTTCTTGAGCCACTCCTTTGTTGCCTTGGCCGTGTGTTTTGGGTCATTGTCATGCTGGAATACCCATCCACGACCCATTTTCAATGCCCTGGCTGAGGGAAGGAGGTTCTCACCCAAGATTTGACGGTACATGGCCCGCCCATCGTCCCTTTGATGCGGTGAAGTTGTCCTGTCCCCTTAGCAGAAAAACACCCCCAAAGCATAATGTTTCCACCTCCATGTTTGACAGTGGGGATGGTGTTCTTGGGGTCATAGGCAGCATTCCTCCTCCTCCAAACACGGGGAGTTGAGTTGATGCCAAAGAGCTCCATTTTGGTCTCATCTGACCACAACACTTTCTCTCAGATGTCCTCTGAATTATTCAGATGTTCATTGGCAAACTTCAGATGGGCATGTATATGTGCTTTCTTGAGCAGGGGGACCTTGCGGGCGCTGCAAGATTTCAGTCCTTCACGGCGTAGTGTGTTACCAATTGTTTTCTTGGTGACTATGGTCCCAGCTGCCTTGAGATCATTGACAAGATCCTCCCGTATAGTTCTGGGCTGATTCTTCACTGTTATCATGATCATTGCAACTCCACGAGGTGAGATCTTGCATGGAGCCCCAGGCCGAGGGAGATTGACAGTTCTTTTGTGTTTCTTCCATTTGCGAATAATCACACCAGCTGTTGTCACCTTCTCACCAAGCTGCTTGGCGATGGTCTTGTAGCCCATTCCAGCCTTGTGTAGGTCTACAATCTTGTCCCTGACATCCTTGGAGAGCTCTTTGGTCTTGACCATGGTGGAGAGTTTGGAATCTGATTGATTGATTGCTTCTGTGGACAGGTGTCTTTTATACAGGTAACAAGCTGAGTTTAGGAGCACTCCCTTTAAGAGTGTGCTCCTAATCTCAGCTCGTTACCTGTAAAAAAGACCCCCTCGAGCAAGAAATCTTTCAGATTGAGAGGGGGTCAAATACTTATTTCCCTCATTAAAATGCAATTCCATTTATAACATTTTTCACATGCATTTTTCTGGATTTTTTTGTTGTTATTCTGTCTTTCACTTTTCAAATAAACCTACCATTAAAATTATAGACTGATAATTTTTTTTGTCAGTGGGCAAACGTACAAAATCAGCAGGGGATCAAATACTTTTTTCCCTCACTGTATGTGAAATATCATGTTACATACTCAGAACAGCAGTACCCAATATGGCCACTAGATGTCACTAGAGTCCTGGAAATGCCAGTGGCGCCACAGATTTCACTCTAGCTTGGACATACACACATTTTGGTTAGAAAAGTCTGTTTCTATTGTTTTATTTCTTTAGTCTGTTTGGCAAAGTCTGCATCCCTTCATTTTTTTTCCCAACAGCCGTCCATCTGTCCTAACCAGAATACCACCCTCTCATAACATTTTCATGGGTTTGAATTTTCCCCGTGCAGTTGTATTTTATTCAGAGGGGGAGTTGCCACATGGGAGCATTGTTTGTTGTTTATGTTTTGTCATGTGAGTGTCCTCATGCTTTCTGTAACCCTGTGGTTTGCTGCTGTTCAGAAGGGTGAACATTTCAGAACGTTGCAGTTAGAAATGCAATGCATACAAAGGACACAATAGGCTATTCTCTATGACAACGAAGATACATGTCTGTTCTACATTTCCACCCTCCTGAATAAGCCTGAGCTGTACAAAGCAGACTGTCTGTTGGCTACTGGACTAAGCTTTATGTTGTATCACTGATGTCTGTCTTATACTGATTAACTCCTCTCCTCCTCTCTGTTCTCTCTCCACTCCCTCTCCTAGATGGAACACCTGACTATGGCGGCGGAGGAGGAAAGTGCTGACTACAGCTGATCTAGGAGCCAACTAACAAACCAACCGCGGGGGCTCTTTTCTACTCTTTAAATCGAGCATCTAGTTTATCATCCATGGGATGCAAGGGAAATACTATAGCTAGTTTATCAATCAATAAGGATTTATACTGGGAAGGGGTTAGGGGTCAGGGGTGGGTTAGGGGTATGGTTGGTACAGTGTGGGTCTCTGTTGATTGGACAGTGAGACAGTTTAATTTGAGAGGCTTACTAGTGGCCAAGAATGCAGTGGATAACTAGTGGCTAAGAACTATAATATTAAAATGATGCCTAAACTGTGTTCCCTTGGTAACAGATACAAGTGATTTATTGAGAAAGCACTTTAATGCTCATGTGGCAGGTTTTGGGGGATTTTAAATTCAAAGTTAAACTGTAGGTGAAGATAGATTTTTTTTTTTTTTCTTCGATAACCGCTGTTCTGGGGTTTTCTGTATAACTTGTTTGTTTTATTAAGAAACACAATCTTTGATTGCTTTTGTTGCCTTAAATTGGTCCATTCTGATTTGATCTCTGAGTGTGTCCTTATTGTGTATTCTATGGCCTGTACTTTATCTAACACTTCGTGTTTTTAAAGCTCACAGTTAGAACTATGACATAACTAATCATAGACTCCCAACAAAGACTCACTGTATTAGTTGAATCAGCTGTTTTACTGCCTGGCTGGAGCAAAAGCCTGCAACCACACGGGCCCTTTGCAGATATCTTTGTCCACCTGTGAGCTAGGCCACTGTGGGGATGGGGCTGGTCAGTGTTACACGGCTCTGTACCTGTACTTGTTACCACCGGTACTTTAGAAAGAGCAAATATTGAGTTAGTGATCTGAGTTTGGAAAGGCACTGACTGACTGACTACTGAGCCCATGGTACCCATTAATGAATTACTTTATAGATTTGTATTGTCTAACTACCATCCTCATAAATGTACAGAGAGAGTGAGAGAGGGTGGGGAGGAAGGCCTGGGAAGAGGGGGAGGGAGCGAGAATACCAGGGAAAGAGAAAGGGAAGGCAGGGAGGGAGATGGAGAGATCAAACTTGGACAGTAAAAGAGGGTGAACGAGTCAGAGAGGTGGCTTTTTGTACTGTTGCAAAGTGTTCTTTTTGGGGGTTCATCTGTGGAGTTTGTCATGTTTCAGCCTGTTGTAGCTTATTACTGATGACTTGCCACCTCTTGCCTACATACCAGTCAGATTGAGAATGAGAAGTATGTAGATCTACCAAATTGACCTAGAAACCTGTTTACAGTACACGCTTACGCCTGTTGCATAATACACTTATCCAAACACTCATCCCATGGCAACACTTTAATATCAATGCGGGTATTAATCAATCAATTAATAGATCAATATTCGGGTATTTGACCCCCCCTGTCACGTGACGTGCTCGGGGGCTGACTCGGGTGGCTTCGTCACGCAGCGGCGTCAGTTCGGAGTCGCACAATTATGAAAAAGCAACCTTCCGCTGGAGCTGCAGCTAGGGCAGATCTCACCAGCGACAACTGGACTTTCCTTCCAAGGCTAACAGAACAGAACACCGCCGATAGATGGATAAAAGCCTCGGAGAAGCTCTTCCTGAGTCTCAACGGTGAAGAGAATGGTACGAGATCCAACCAAAGTGCTTTTCTGCTGTTTTTTTTTTGTCCTGTATAATATTTTCCGATGTAGAATGGGGGCTTTTAGAATGTCAGGTCCTGAAGATCGAGCGAGTCGAGAAGGGAGATATGAGTAGTTGGCAGTTATTTACATGCTGCTTGATTGTCAAGAAGATCACGATCAGTTGGTATTGCGTACTTGTGTTTAACTGTGTACGTTTGATATGGTTCAGTGGCTAGCCAGTGCCACCGACATCTGGGTAAAACATCTGGGCACCTTTGCTTTGGTAGTAAAAAGGCATCGGCCGAACGTTCGTTGAAATGCAAACTGCGGCTGGCTGAGTCTAGCGATGCGGCGGCTAGGTAGTTGAGCTAGCTAACGTGATCTTCTAACGTTAGCTAGTTCGCATTAGCTCCAGTTAGCTCTGTCCGCCAATGGACTTGAGTACAAAGCGATGTGACTGCAGAGCCATGCCAACTCGTGCGTACACTCGTGCGATGACTTGACAAAGTTGGATTCCAAGAAAAGGGTGGAGATGACATTGTCCCGGCGAGACAGTACTGGGACCCAAAATTCAAGGCTTTCCTTTATCAGTCTTGAATAGCTAGCAAATTAGCCTGCTAGTTTTCATTTTGCGTACATTAGAGATTGTGTCGCTAACTCATGGTATTTTTGTCTTTGCTATGGCAATTTGTCATTCAACAATAGCTTAACCAGCAACATTAGCTGACGAATTCCCCTCGGGGGTTCCACCGTCTCTGGATTGTTCATCATCTAGCTGGCTAACCACCACTGACTAGCATAGTTAAGCTATATATAATGGTTGGAAGCTTCTGATCAGCTTGTCATCACACACTAGACTTTTTAAAGGCATCTCTCTTGAAGAGTTTCGGGCTACTGTCAAGTCGCCGCCGGTTCGCGGTTTGGCCAGACAGACGCTGCATGTGGCGTCACTAATTGTGCGCGGTGGTCTGGTTGTCATGCTGCTGTGTGTGATGCTTTCTTGTAGTCGCTATGTGTTCACTGTCCAGCGGTTTACCAGGCCAGATGAATGCATGCAGGCTACAGGATATAGAACGGACACCAGAAAATGGTCCCCGATATAATAGAACAGAATTTAATTAAACAATAGAACCACATAAGTACTACTTCCATCTGTTTTAGACTACAGGGGATCATTAGACCACGCATCATTTTTTGCAAGTGTCAAGATCTTTATACAGCTCTGTCCATTCTATACTGAACAAAAATATAAACGCAACATGTAAAGTGTTGGTCCCATGTTTCATGAGCTGAAATAGAAGATCCCAGAAATGTTCCATACGCACAAAAAGCTTATTTCTCTAAAATGTGTTGACATCCCTGTTAGTAAGCATTTCTCATTTGCCAAGATAATCCATCTACCTGACAGGTGTGGCATATCAAGATGCTGATTAAACAGCATGATCATTACACAGGTACACCTTGTGCTGGGGGCAATAAAAGTCCACACAACGCCACAGATGTTTTGAGGGAGCAAGCAATTGGCATGCTGACTGCAGGAATGTCCACCAGAGCTGTTTCCAGAGAATTTAATGTTCATTTCGCTACCATAAGCCGCCTCCAATGTCGTTTTAGAGAATTTGGCAGTATTTCCAACCTTCCACACAACTGCAGACCACGTGTATGGTGTTGTATGGGTGACCGGTTTGCTGATGTCAATGTTGTGAACAGAGTGCCCCATGGTGGGGTTATGGCATGGGCAGGCATAAGCTACAGACAACGACACAATTGTATTTTATCGATGGCAATTTGAATGCCATCATGTTTCAGCATGATAATGCACAGCCCCATGCCGCAAGGATCTCTACAGAATTATTGGAAGTTGAAATTGTCCCAGTTATTCCACGGCCTGCATACTCACCAGACATGTCACCAGTTGAGCATGTTTGGGATGCTCTGGATCAACATGTACGACCGCGTGTTCCGGTTCCCGCCAATATCCAGCAACTTCGCACAGCCATTGAATAGAAGTGGGACAACATTCCACTGGCCAAAATCAACAGCGTGATCAACACAATGCGAATGAGATGTGTCGTGAAGCATGAGGCAAATAGTTGTCACGCCAGATATTGACTGGTTTTCTGATCCACGCCTCTACCTTTTTTTTTTAAAGGTACTGTTGAAGTCGGAGGTTTACATACACGTTAGCCAAATACATTTAAACTCAGTTTTTCACAATTCCTGACATTTAATCCTAGTAAAAATTCCCTGTCTTAGGTCAGTTAAGATCACCACTTTATTTTAAGAATGTGAAATGTCCGAATAATTATTTATTTCAGCTTTTATTTCTTTCATCACATTCCCAGTGGGTCAGACGTTTACATACACTCAATTCATATTTGGTAGCATTGCCTTTAAATTGTTTAACTTGGGTCAAACATTTTGGGTAGCCTTTCAAAAGCTTCCCACAATAAGTTGGGTGAATTTTGGCCCATTCCTCCTGACAGAGTTGGTGTAACTGAATCAGGTTTGTAGGCCTCCTTGCTCGCGCACACGCTTTTTCAGTTCTGCCCACAAATGTTCTATAGGATTGATGTCAGGGCTTTGTGATGGCCACTCCAATACTTTGACTTTGTTGTCCTTAAGCCATTTTGCCACAACTTTGGAAGTATGCTTGGGGTCATTGTCCATTTGGAAGACCCATTTGCGACCAAGCTTTAACTTCCTGACTGATGTCTTAAGATGTTGCTTCAATATGTCCACATCATTTTCCTTCCTCATGATGCCATCTATTTTGTGAAGTGCACCAGTCCCTCCTGCAGCAAAGCACCCCCACAACATGATGCTGCCACCCCCGTGCTTCACGGTTGGGATGGTGTTCTTCGGCTTGCAAGCCTCCCCCTTTTTCCTCCTAACATAACGATGGTCATTATGGCTAAACAGTTCTGTTTTTGTTTCATCAGACCAGAGGACATTTCTCCAAAAAGTATGATCTTTGTCCATGTGCAGTTGCAAACCGTAGTCTGGCTTTTTAATGGCGGTTTTGGAGTAGTGGCTTCTTTCTTGCTGAGCGGCCTTTCAGGTTATGCCGATATAGGACTCGTTTTACTGTGGATATAGATACTTTTGTACCTGTTTCCTCCAGCATCTTTACAAGGTCCTTTGCTGTTGTTCTGGGATTGATTTGCACTTTTCTCACCAAAGTACGTTCATCTCTAGGAGACAGAACGCGTCTCCTTCCTGAGCGATATGACTGCTGCATGGTCCCATGGTGTTTATACTTGCGTACTATTGTTTGTACAGATGAACGTGGTACCTTCAGGTGTTTGGAAATTGCTCCCAAGGATGAACCAGACTTGTGGAGGTTTACAATTTTTGTTCTGAGGTCTTTGCTGATTTCTTTTGATTTTCCCATGATGTCAAGCAAAGAGGCACTGACTTTGAAGGTAGGCCTTGAAATACATCCACAGGTACACCTCCAATTGACTCCAATGATGTCAATTAGCTTATCAGAAGCTTCTAAAACCATGACATCATTGTCTGGAATTTTCCAAGCTGTTTAAAGGTACAGTCAACTTAGTGTGTGTAAACTTATGACCCACTGGAATTGTGATACAGTGAATTATAAGTGAAATAATCTGTCTGTAAACAATTGTTGGAAAAATGTGTCATGCACAAAGTAGATGTCATAACCGACTTGCCAAAATTCTATAGTTTGTTAACAAGAAATGAGTGGAGTGGTTGAAAAACAAGTTTTAGTGACTCCAACCTAAGTGTATGTAAACTTCCGACTTCAACTCTATCTGTGACCTACAGATGCAAATCTGTATTCCCATTTGTGAAATACATAGATTAGTGCCTAATACATGTATTTCAATTGACTGATATCCTCATATGAACTGTAACTCAGTAAAATCTTTGTTGCATGTTGCGTTTATTTTTGTTAAGTATAATTTCAGTAAGGAGGACTTGATGGTGGTGATGGCCGTGGGTTGAATACTGGGTGTAGGAAAACCAGTCCTATCTGACCTGTAATTACCTTGATGGAGTGAGTGAATGTTATCATTTGTGTTCTCTCGAAGTTCTCCCTCCCTCTGCATCAGATGCAGGTTGTTGTAATGCTACTCCTTGTTAGTATAATGGTCACAGAAGGTTCATGAATAATTCATTAGAATTACCTATTATGATGCATTGCTATCACTTTTTACAAGACCTCTAGGTGCCTCTTAAATGGAACTATTTTCCCTATAAAGTGTACTACTTAGTAGTACACTATATAGGGAATATGGTGCCATTGGGACACAGCCCTAGATTAGTATAGAAGTGAAAAGCGGCAGTGTTCTTGTGAAGTAGCATCCCTAGCTGTCCTCCTCCTCCTGTTCTACCTTATTCACTCTGAGAGAAGAGTCTCTTATATTACATTACTATGCCTACCAGGGCTCCCTGGGAGTGTGAACTGAAAGCTCGTCACACTGCTGTCCCGTGACTTTTCACATGGCTCCACACTTGGCTTAGTTTCAAGTTCAGGTTTTATTAGTCACATGGACAGGTACAGGGAAATGCTTAACTTGCAAGCCCTACCCAACAGTGCAGTATTCAATGTCAAAATAGTATCACTAATAGGAAATAAAAACATGAGAAATTAGGGAAAAAAATACATAGAGAATGTAAGTTATATACAGGGTCATTGCCAGTACCACATTTTACAATGTGCAAGAATACTGGAGTAGTTAAGGTTGATATGTACATGTAGACAGGGATTAGGTGAAAGTCACTGGTAGCAGGATTTATAATAATAGTAGTAAACAATATGGCAGCCGTATAAGTGGAGGGGTGTGTGTGTGTGTGTGTGTGTGTGTGTGTGTGTGTGTGTGTGCGCGCGCGTGCGCTAGAGTGTCAGTGTATGTGTGATAGGTGAATATACATGTAAACAGGAGTAATAGTGACCAGTAGCAGGATAAATATACAGTACCAGTCAAGTTTGCCCCCCTCTACTCATTCAAGGGTTTTTCTTAATTTTTACTCTTTTCTACACTGTAGAATAGTAGTGAAGACATTACCTGGGTTTCTGCATAAATTTGACATAAAGTCACAACAATAAACAGTGTGCTTAAACTAATAACACACAAATTATTGTATTTTTCTTGTCTATGTTGAATACATAATTTAAACATTCACATTGTGGGCTAAGACTTCTCCAAAAGCTAATTGGAATCAGTCACCTAACCTGGAGTCGAATCAATGAGACGAGATTGGAGATGTTGGTTAGAGCTGCCTTGCCCTATAAACAACACTCACAAAATGTGAGTTTGCTATTTACAGCATTGCTTGATGTGAACCATGTGTCGAGCAAAAGAGATCTCAGAAGACCTAAGTTTAAGAATTGTTGACTTGCATAAAGCTGGAAAGGGTTACAAAAGTATCTCTAAAAGCCTTGATGTTCATCAGTCCACTGTAAGACAAATTGTCTATAAATGGAGAAAGTTCAGCACTGTTGCTACTCTCCCTAGGAGTGGCCATCCTGCAAAGATAACTGCAAGAACAGCACAGAATGCTCAATGAGGTTAAGAATCCTATTGTTAGCTAAAGACTTACAGAAATCTCTGGAACATGCTAACATCTCTGTTGACGAGTCTACGATACGTCAAACACTAAACAAGAATGGTGTTCATGGGAGGACAACACGGAAGAAGCCACTGCTGTAATAAAAGAAAAAAACATTGCTGCACGTCTGAAGTTCGCAAAAGAGCCCTGGATGTTCCACAGCGCTACTGGCAAAATGATTCTGTGGACAGCTGAAACTACAGTTGAGTTGTTTTGGAAGGAAGGAACACACAACACTATGTGTGGAGAAAAAAAGGCACAGCACACCAACATCAAAACCTCATCCCAACTGTAAACTATGGGGGAGGGAGCATCATGGTTGGGGGCTGCTTTGCTGCCTCAGGGCCTGGACAGCTTGCTATCATCGACTGAAAGATGTATTCCCAAATTTATCAAGACAATTTGCAGGAGAATGTAATGCTTATCTGTCCGCCAATTGAAGCTCAACAGAAGTTAGGTGATGCAACAGAATGGCTTGAACGGAAGGAAAATACTCCTTCTGGAGTGGCCTGGTCAGTCTTGACCGCAACCCAATTTGAGATGCTGTGGCATGACCTCGAGAGCAGTTCACACTGGACATCCCAAGAATATTGCTGAACTGAAACAGTTTTGTAAAGAGGAATGGTCCAAATTCCTCCTGACAGTTGTGCAAGTCTGATCCGCAACTACAGACAATGTTTGGTTGAGGTTATTGCTGCCAAGGGAGGGTCAACCTGCTATTAAATCCAAGGGTTCACATACTTTTTCTTCCCACTGTATGTCATGGATGGCTGGGACCTCACCCCCAGTAATGCGCTAAGCTGTCTGCACTACCCTCTGTAGGGCCTTCCGTCTGCAGTTGCTATACTAGACGGTAATACAAGCAGTCCGGATGCTCTCCATAGTGCAGCTGTAAAAGTTCCTAAGGATCTGAGTGGCCATGCCAAATGGTTTCAACCTCCTGAGGGAGAAGAGGCGCTGCCGTGCCTTCTTCACCACTGCGCTGGCGTGAGAGGACTATGTTAAGTCCTCAGTGATGTGGACACCGAGGAACTTGAAGCTCTTGACCCTCTCCACTGCGGCCCCGTGGATGTGGATGAGGGGTGTGCACCTGCCCTGTTTCCTGTAGTCCACGATCAGCTCCTTGGTCTTGCAGACGTTGAGGGAGTTTAACCTGCTTGAGGCAGCCATCTACAGCCAGCTAAAGATACTTTGACAACATTATCATATGTTGTAGCTACAGTTAATATAAATAACATTGTCATGTTGTGTAGTAATAGGACTTATAACAACATTATTATGCCATGTTGATGATTATGGTACTTTTTGCTTTAGCTATGAGACCAATCATAGTGACAGCCTGAATCTTATCTTACTTTGCCAATGTCAAAGTTTATTGACCTTCATTAATGCTGCAAAATGTCAGGCAATGTCAGATAAGCCGATTGGAGTTGTATTACAACTCTGGGTCATTGAGGGCAGTAGTTTATGGTGTTTTTCGGAAGAGCAGTGCAGACATTTAAGGACATGTTTATGGTAGTGCCTACAGTAAATGTTGGTTTATTATGAAGGGAGGAGAGTGATAGTTCCCTTAGTAGTCTCCACTGTGCAACTGTTACGGACTGTACCACTACCTACTGGTGAAGTGGGACTGTACCACTACCTACTGGTGAAGTGGGACTGGGGAGAGGTCTGTCCATAATAAAGTGCTACTCTGTATAACAACGTTATCAACAAGGTAGGTCCTACAGGCCCTAGTTTTGTCGTACCTGGACTACTGTCCAGTTATGTGGTCAGATGCCACAAAGAGGGACTTAAGACAATTACAACTGGCCCAAAACAGGGCAGCATGGCTGGCCCTTAAATGTACACGGAAAGCTAATGTGTCAATCTCTCCAGGCTCAAAGTCATTGAACTGATTTGATTTGAGTAGAGGAAAGATTGACTTCATCACTACTTGTATTTGTGAGAAGTATTGACATGTTGAATGCACAGAGCTGTCTGTTTAAACTACTAGCACACAGCTCAGACACCCATGCATACCCCACCAGACATGCCACCAGAGGTCTCTTCAGTCCCCAAGTCCAGAACAGACTATGGGATGAGCACAGTACTACAAAGAGACATGACTGATGCAAGCAGTAAAATTCAAGAAGATAAAGATAATAATACACGTTATGGAACAGCGGGCACTGTGAAGAGACACACACACCGGCACAGGCACACACACCCACACACACCATAACATACTCACTATACACACATGTACACATGGATTTTGTGTTGTAGATATGTGGTAGTAGTGTAGTGGTCTGAGGGCACACACTTAATGTGTTGTGAAATGTATTTTAATGTTTAAATTGTATTATAATGTATATTACTGCCTTCATGTTGCTGGACCCCAGAAAGGGTAGCTGCTGACTTGGCAGCAGCTAATAGGGATCCTTAGTAAAACAAATACTGGTGTATGTTGAAGTTGCCCCTAGATGCTAGTTGGGGGTAAGTTTAGCCTTTTCTGTACCTCAATAATAATAAGGTTGGGATTGCATTGTTGGGAAGGGCCCATAAGTAAGTTAGTTACTCTACACCTGTTAGTTACTCTACACCTGTTGTTTACAAAGCATTTGACAAATAACATTTCATTTTGATTTGATTGGAGGAGGGGAAGCTGATCCTAGATATTCACAGGGGGGAAACTTCACCCCAGCGTGTACCTACTATCTAGGTATCCTGTTGTCTCTTGTGACAGGCTAGTTACATGGGCCTACATGTTAACATGTTTCATATCTCAATTGGGTTGAGGTTGTGTGATTGTGGAAGCCAGATCATCTGATGTAGCGCTCCATCACTCTCCTTCTTGGTCAAATAGCCCTTACACAGCCTGGAGGTGTGTTGGGTCATTGTCCTGTTGAAAAACAAATTATATTCCCACTAAGTGCAAACCAGATGGGATTGTGTATCACTGCAGAATGCTGTGGTAGCCATGCTGGTTAAGTGTGCCTTAAATTCTAAATAAATCAGTGTCACCAGAAAAGCACCATCATACCTCCTCCTCCATGCTTCACGGTGGGAACCACACAATCACGTACTCTGCATTTATTTTGGCTGCAATTTCTGAGGCTGGTAACTCTAATGAACTTGTCCTCTGCAGCAGAGGTAACTCTGGGTCTTGCATTCCTGTGGCGGTCCTCATGAGAGCCAGTTTCATCATAGCGCTTGATGGTTTTTACAAGTGCACTTGAAGAAACTTGACATTTTCCTGATTGACTGCCATTCATGTCTTACAGTAATGATGGACTGTCGTTTCTCTTTGCTTATTTGAGCTGTTCTTGCCATAATATAGACTTGGTCTTTTACCAATTAGGGCTATCTTCTGTATAGCCCCCCCTACCTTGTCACAACACAACTGATTGACTCAAATGTATTAAGAAGGAAATAAATTCCACAATTTAACTGTTAACAAGGCACACCTGTTATTTGAAATGGATTCCAGGTGACTACCTCATGAATTTGGTTGAGAGAATGCCAAGAGTGTGCAAAGCTGTCATCAAGGCAAAGGGTGGCTACTTTGAAGAATCTCAAATATATATATATATATATATATATATATATATATATTTTTTTTATTTATTTGGTACTGTATTTTATACCATTCCGCTCCAGCCATTACTACGAGCCCGTCCTCCTAGTGGTTAGGGCATTGGGCCAGTAACCGAAAGGTTGCTAGATCGAATCCCGAGCTGACAAGGTAAAAATCTGTCATTCTGCCCCTGAACAAGGCAGTTAACCCACAGTTCCTAGGTAGTCATTGTAAATAATCATTTGTTCTTAACTGACTTGCCTAGTTAAATAAAGGTTAAATAATTATTGATTTTTTTAAAATGAAGGTGCCACCAACCTCCTGTGGTTCCAAGATGATGTTTTCTATCTGCAGCATTCTAACTGCCCTGTGGGAGACTTGGTGCGGCTCTGACTCAGAGCTCTGAGGCAGATTTGTTGATTATTAATATCTAAAATTGTCAGACACAAAGTTCCCAACTGTCTGTTTCTTATAGGGCCTTTCTACTGGGGATACCTGACTGATAGTGGGATCAGGACAACTATACTGAACAAAAATATAAACGTAACAATTTCAATGATTTTACTGAGTTAGTTCATATAAGGAAATCAGTAAATTGAAATAAATTAATGGATCAATGGATTTCACATGACTGGGCAGGAGCGTAACCATGGGTGGGCCTGGGGGGTCATATCAGAATGAGTTCTTCCCCTCAAAAGGGCTTTATTACAGACAGAAATCATCCTCAGTTTCATCAGCTGTCTTGTTGGCTGATCTCAGACAATCTTAAGGTGAAGAAGCTGGATGTGGAGGTCCTGGGCTAGCGTCGTTACACGCCAAATTCCTCTAAAATGACGTTGGAGGTGATTTATGGTAGAGAAATTAACATAAAAATGATCTGGCAACAGCTCTGGTGGAAATTCCTGCAGTCAGCATGCCAACTGCACACTCCCTCAAACATCTGTGGCATCTGTGGCATTGTATTGTCTGACAAAACTGCACATTTTAAAGTGGCCTTTTACTGTCCCCAGCACAAGTTGCACCTGTGTAATGACGATGCTGTTTAATCAGCTTCTTGATATGCCACATCTGTCAGGTAGATGGACTTGGGAAAGGAGAAATGCTCACTAACAGGGACGGAAACGGATGTGTGCAAAAAAGGAGAGCGAAGCTTTTTGTGCGTATGGAAGATTTCAGGGATCTTTTATTTCAGCTCATGAAACACTTTACATGTTGCGATTTATATTTTTGTTCAGTATAGTTCCTCTGCTCTGTTATCTCCTTATCTCTCCCTTGTGGTGTGTCCACCTAATCCTTCTGTCTTTGTGTTTTAGTAGTAGTAATATTAGTAATGCCTATTTAGAGGTGAGAAAGATAGCTGTCTGTCTGTGTCTGCTACAGAGGCAAGGCCAGTGCGCAAACCACTTTATGTGAGAGGTAAGCCTATTCACCCAGCCTCTCTTAGAGGACAAAGGAAGTTGATTGAAGCGTTTTCAATTCTCTTTATTGTAAAAAAGAAAAACACCGAGAATTTTTCAATCAACACTGGCCTTCTGAGGATGACTCAACATCTCTTTTACACTTAATTTGTGTTGTCATATAGCAGACACTGTTATCCAGAGCAACTTACACAAGCAATTCGAGTTAAGTACCTTGCTCAAGGGCACAGACAGATTTTTCACCTAGTCGGCTCTGGGATTTGAATCAGCGACCTTTCAGTTACTGGTCCAACGCTCTTAACCAATAGGCTACCTGCCTTTTCCACATTCTCCTGTTTGACCCTGAGCTTCTCAGCGTTGTCATGCATCTTGCCTGGACTGCTAGCCTGGCAGGTAACAACAGTATAGACTGTCTCGTGTTATTAACACCCCAGCACCACTACTTCATGCTAATGGATTCTCTCTCCCCCAGTTTACAGACTCATTAGGAGTGTGAGAACAGGCTGGCTGGCCAGATGTTATCTGTAATTCTATGAGTCAGTCAGGCATGTCGGCCAGAGGAGTGAGAGAGGAGAGGTTAACTAGGGCTGCAGGCCAGGGCTGTGGTGTGCATTTAGCCACATCTCTGTCACTGCCACAGCCCGCCTACCTGGGAAACGGGTTGGAGAGTGGTTAGGAAGTGGGGTGGGGAGTTGAGTGCTTCATGAAACCAACTCATATCGTCAGAAGGTAAAGGGTCAACAGAGGGGTGTGTGTGTGCGGTTTATGAAGGGAAATGGGGCTGGTTAATTTCCTACAGGAAGACTAAGTGGCCAAATAGAGCCCTTCCTCTGTTTGGCAGGGAAAGAGGGAGGGAGAGGGGGGAGGGAGGTGGTGGATTGAGTGAGGGAGGTGGAGAGAGGGAACGAGGGGGCGGGAATGAAAGAGAGAGAGGGAGGGAATGAGGGAGAGAGGGAACGAGGGAGGGACGAGGGAGGTGGAGAGAGGCAGAGAGGGAACGAGGGAGGTGGAGAGGGAACAAGGGAACGAGGGAGGTACAGAGGGGGAAGGTGGAGGGAGGGAACAAGGGAGGTGGAGATGTGGATAGAGGGAGGTAGAGATGGAGGGAATGAGGGAGGTGGAGATGTGGAGGGAACGAACGAGAGAGGTGGAGGGAGCGAGAGAGGGAGGGAACGAGGGAGGGGGGTGGAGGGAACGAGGGAGGTAGAGGGAGGTGGTGGAGAGGGAATGAGGGGGAGGGAGGGCCAAAGGGAGGTATAGAGGGAGGGACGAGGGAGGTGGAGAGGGACATGGGGAGAGGTGGAGGGAGGGAATGAGAGAGGTGGAGATGTGGATGGAGGGAGAGAATGAGGGAGGTAGAGGGAGGGAGGTGAGGGAGGGAGGGAACGAACGAGAGGGGAGAGGGAGGAAACGAGGGATGTGTGGAGGGCGTGAACGTGGAGGGAGGGAGGGAGGTGGAGAGGGAAGGAGGGAGGTGGAGGGAACGAGGGAGATGGTGGAGAGGGGGAGGGAGGGAATGAGCGAGAGAGGGAGGGAACGAGGGAGGTGGGGAGGGAGGTGGAGAGAAAGGAAACGAGGGAGGTGGAGGGAGGGAATGAGAGCGAGAGAGGGAGGGAACGAGGGAGGTGGGGAGGGAGGTGGAGAGAAAGGAAACGAGGGAGGTAGAGGGAGGGAGACGGAGAGGGAACGAGGGAGGTGGAGAGCCAGAGAGGGAACGAGGGATATTGGAGAGGGGGAACGAGGGAGGTGGAGAGAGAGGGACATGGAGGGAGGGAACGAGGGAGGTAGGGAGGGAAAGTAAAGGTGAGGGAACGTGGAGGGAGGGAACGAGACGGAGATGGGGAGGGAGGGAGGTGGAGGGAACGAGGGAGGTGGTGGAGAGGGAAGGAGGGAGGTGGGGAGGGAGGTGGATGGACGAGGGAGGTAGAGGGAGGTGGTGGAGAGAGGGAGTTAGGGAGAGGGAGGGAATGAGAGCGAGAGAGGGAGGGAACGAGGGAGTTGGGGAGGGAGGTGGAGAGAAAGGGAACAAGGGAGGTAGAGGGAAGGAGGCGGTGAGGGAACGAGGGAGGTGGGGAGCCAGAGAGGGAACGAGGGACATGGAGGGAGGGAACGAGGGAGGTGGAGGGAGGGAGGGAGGGAGGGAACGAACGAGAGAGGTGGGGAGAGGGAACAAGGGAGGTGGGGAGAGAGGGAATGAGGCCGGTGGAGAGGGGGAGGTGGAAAGAGGAAGAGGGACCTGCTTGTGTAATTGGCAGAGAATGAAAGCTGGAGAGGGAAATGGAGAGAGACCTTCATGTATAGTTGGTAGAGAATAAAAGAGAGGGAAAACAAGGTAGAGCGAGTGAGGGATGTAGAGAGAAAAGGAGAACAAGAGGTAGAGAGAGAGAGAAACGTGTCTGTGTTCCTGGCTGGGGCTTTAAAGTGCATCTTAAGTGAGTATTTTGTTGCCTGACATTCTCAGGTACCATGGATACAGGTCAGCGGGGACCAGAGCCTCTAGCATCCCTCTGTTAACACTATTAACGATCAGACCACCTGAATGAATGAGATGTCCTGTGTTCATTATCTGAAGCATTCAAATCTTCTCCTGTTACCATAATATCACTATATATATATATAATATATATATATATATATATATATATATATATATATATATATATTAGTACCAGTCAAAAGTTTGGACACCTACTCATTGAAGGGTTGTTCTTTTTTTTTACATTGTAGAATAATAGTGAAGAACTCCAAAACTATGAAATAACAAATATGGAATCATGTAGTCACCACAAGTGTTAAACAGATCAGATGGGATGGCGTATCGCTGCAGAATGCTGTGGTAGCCGTGCTGGTTAAGTGTGCCTTGAATTCTAAATAAATGACAGACAGTGTCACCAGCAAAGCACCCCCACATCACACCTCCTCCATGCTTCACAGTGGGAACAGCACACGCAGAGATCATCCATTCATGTACTCTGCATCTCACAAAGACACGGCGGTTGGAACCAAAAATATATAGTTTTGACTCAAAGGACAGATTTCCACCAGTCTAATTTCCATTGCTCATGTTTCTTGGCCCAAGCAAGTCTCTTCTTATTATGGGTGTCCTTTAGTAGTGGTTTCTTTGCAGCAATTTGACCCTGAAGGCCTGATTCACACAGTCTCCACTGAACAGTTGATGTTGAGATGTGTCTGTTACTTGAACTCTGTGAAGCATTTATTTGGGCTGCAATTTCTGAGGCTGGTAACTCTAATGAATGTATCATCTGCAGCAGAGGTAACTCTGGGTCTTCCTTTCCTGTGGCGGTCCTCATGAGAGCCAGTTTCATCATAGTGCTTGATGGTTATTGTGACTGCACTTGAAGAAACTGTCAAAGTTCTTGACATTTTCAGCATTGACTGACCTTCATGTCTTAAAGTAATGAAGGACTGTCCTTTCTCTTTGCTTATTTGAGCTGTTCTTGCCATAATATGGACTTGGTCTTTTACCAAATAGGGCTATCTTCTGTATACCCCCCCTACCTTGTCACAAAACAACTGATTGGCTCAAATGTATGTTATAGCACAATTCCACAATTTAACTTTTAACAAGGCACACCTGTTAATTGAAATGTATTCCAGGTGACTACCTCATGAAGCTGGTTGAGAGAATGCCAAGAGTGTGCAAAGCTGTTATCAAGGCAAAGGGTGGCTACTTTGAAGAATCTCAAATATAAAATATTTGATTTGTTTAACACTTTTTGGTTACTACATGATTCCATATGTGTTATTTCATAGTTGTGATGTCTTCACTATTATTCTAAAATGTAGAAATAGTAAAATTAAAGAGAAACCATTGAATGAGTAGGTGTGTCCAAACTTTTGACTTACTGTATATAGGCCTATACATATACAGTGGGGGAAAAAAGTATTTAGTCAGCCACCAATTGTGCAAGTTCTCTCACTTAAAAAGATGAGAGAGGCCTGTAATTTTCATCATAGGTACACTTCAACTATGACAGACAAAATGAGGAAAAACAATCCAGAGAATCACATTGTAGGATTTTTTATGAATTTATTTGCAAATTATGGTGGAAAATAAGTATTTGGTCAATAACAAAAGTTTATCTCAATACTTTGTTATATTCCCTTTGTTGGCAATGACAGAGGTCAAACGTTTTCTGTAAGTCTTCACAAGGTTTTCACACACTGTTGCTGGTATTTTGGCCCATTCCTCCAAGCAGATCTCCTCTAGAGCAGTGACGTTTTGGGGCTGTCGCTGGGCAACACGGACTTTCAAAGATTTTCTATGGGGTTGAGATCTGGAGACTGGCTAGGCCACTCCAGGACCTTGAAATGCTTCTTACGAAGCCACTCCTTCGTTGCCCGGGCGGTGTGTTTGGGATCATTGTCATGCTGAAAGACCCAGCCACGTTTCATCTTCAATGCCCTTGCTGATGGAAGGAGGTTTTCACTCAAAATCTCACGATACATGGCCCCATTCATTCTTTCCTTTACACGGATCAGTCAGTCCTGGTCCCTTTGCAGAAAAACAGCCCCAAAGCATGATGTTTCCACCCCCATGCTTCACAGTAGGTATGGTGTTCTTTGGATGCAACTCAGCATTCTTTGTCCTCCAAACACGACGAGTTGAGTTTTTACCAAAAAGTTCTATTTTGGTTTCATCTGACATTCTCCCAATCCTCATCTGGATCATCCAAATGCTCTCTAGCAAACTTTAGACGGGCCTGAACATGTAGTGGCTTAAGCAGGGGGACACGTCTGGCACTGCAGGATTTGAGTCCCTGGCGGCGTAGTGTGTTACTGATGGTAGGCTTTGTTACTTTGGTCCCAGCTCTCTGCAGGTCATTCACTAGGTCCCCGTGTGGTTCTGGGATTTTTGCTCACCGTTCTTGTGATCATTTTGACCCCACGGGTGAGATCTTGCGTGGAGCCCCAGATCGAGGAAGATTATCAGTGGTCTTGTATGTCTTCCATTTCCTAATAATTGCTCCCACAGTTGATTTCTTCAAACCAAGCTGCTTACCTATTGCAGATTCAGTCTTCCCAACCTGGTGCAGGTCTACAATTTTGTTTCTGGTGTCCTTTGACAGCTCTTTGGTCTTGGCCATAGTGGAGTTTGGAGTGTGACTGTTTGAGGTTGTGGACAGGTGTCTTTTATACTGATAACAAGTTCAAACAGGTGCCATTAATACAGGTAACGAGTGGAGGACAGAGGAGCCTCTTAAAGAAGAAGTTACAGGTCTGTGAGAGCCAGAAATCTTGCTTGTTTGTATGTGACCAAATACTTATTTTCCACCATAATTTGCAAATAAATTCATAAAAAATCCTACAATGTGATTTTCTGGATTTTCTTTCCTCATTTTGTCTGTCATAGTTGAAGTGTACCTATGATGAAAATCACAGGCCTCTCTCATCTTTTTAAGTGAGAGAACTTGCACAATTGGTGGCTGACTAAATACTTTTTTTCCCCACTGTAATTGTTTTTACAGATTGATACTTGGAGTCAAATATCTATATAATATCGTCCCAAAATAATGTTGCAATATATTCCCCCCCCATCACTAATAATGAACAGAGATAGCCTTGTGAAACCAGCTTGATCTCGCGATCGCTCACAATCTGTTTCACTTCACGTCGAAACGTGAACACAGCGGGCAGTCTGCTTGACCAGGCTAGAACAGATTTGAATAGCAGTAATGCCATTGACCAGAGAGTTGGGCCTAGTTTCAGTGGGAAGTGAGTCGCTCCCAGTGACTATTAGTTGTCTAGTAATGGTAAGCCTTACCAAGTCGTCCTGTAAGTACCTAACCTGTGGTCCCTGTGTATATAGTGGAGGTGGTTGGCTCACGTGACGAGTGAGACTGTGTCTCAGCAGGTGGTCTGAAGAAGATATAAATTACTGAGGCCTCTACCTCTACCATCCTGCCCCTCTCTCTCTCTGGTAATAAGCAGTGTGTCTCAGACACATTCATCAGCCCTCTGAGTGTCTCTGTCTTACAGATTAACTCCTATTCACAGTTAGAGTAACACAAGAGGTCTCTCTGCTGCTCACTGATCGCTCAGCTTTTAACAGACACGGATTTGCAATTTTATATCACCTTTTAGACTTTGAGATCTGAGCGATTATGTGGTTAGGGACATAGAGCGAGAGAGAGAGAGAGCGGAAGATATAGAGTTAGAGATGGTATCTGTGGAGATCTGTTGAGGCTGCGGTGCTGGTCTGCAGTGCTGGTGTGGTTGGTTGGTTGGTTGGTCAGGAGATGCGTGAAGGTTGTTTGGTATGTTCCTGTACTCAGCCCTTAAACACTACCGTGATGATGATGATGAAGAAGACAACTTCCAGGTAGACAACCTGTTTTAGAACTTCTGTTGATCTAGAAGCTCTGTTCTACCTGTGTTTTAGAACGTCTGGTCTTCTACCTCCTGTTTTTTTCTGTTCTACTTCTGTTGTTCTAGCGCTTTTGTTGTGCCACTCCTGTGTTACAACTTCCATTTGACCTGTGTTCTGGAAGTTCAGGTCTTCTACCTCTGTTTCTAAAACACCTGTTGTCCTAAAATAGTTTCTAGCTGCTTTGTTCTTTCACTATGGGAAAACAACAGGACTACTAGGCCACTTCAAACCTGGTCATTCCCAGTGTTGTGTAATCTCAGCTCTCTGCCAGTAAACCACTGTACCGGGTACTACTCTGAGTTAGGAGGAGGTGAAGAATTTCTGCCTGTTCCTTTGTGAAGGGAAGGATTATTGGTGCTAATCGTCTGTGAGGCCCTGCGTTGTTTAGAACCAGGAACAAAAAGCTATCGGAACAACGGAACCCTGGAAATTAATAGAAAATTCTTCTGACATAAAGCCCTCGCTCTCGCTGGACGCTCGGCCGCCTGTCTCAGGAGAGTGAGAGAGTTTGTGGTTGTGAACGGACCGCTGCTGTTCACACACACTGCAGTCCCCTTGGCAGAACTAGCAGCTCTGGTCTAACACACAGCAGGATTTAGTCTGATTATATTTATTAGTTTATCAATCTGAATACTGAGCCTCCTGGATTAGGGGGTCACTAGGAGCTCCTGGCTGGCTAGTTTGGGGTGCCCCTGAGGGGAGCTTGGCTCTGTGGTTACTGGTTAGTTACCACAGCAAACATTAATTGGACTGCCTTTAACTGTGAAAATATTGTCTTGTATTATTTTGTGTTGACATGAGTTCAAATTGTATGTATGTTTGTTGAATGTTCAGGGTAAGTCAAATAAGCAATCAAGTAGACCAGCTACAGACCTGTTAGAACTGTACATTGGCCCATTGTTTCCCTACTATAGTGATCTCTGATACAGGGAGCCAATTTGTAACGTTGTGATTCATTATATTTCTGTCTCCTCTCTCCACAGTCCCAGAAATCCTGGATAGAAAGCACATTCACCAAGAGGGAATGTGTCCACATACTTCCAGTGTCGAAAGACCCCCACAGGTATCAATCAAATTTGTTTATAAAGCCATTTTTACATCAGCCGATGTCACAAAGTGCTATACAGAAACCCAGCCTAAAACCCCAAACAGCAAGCAATGCAGATGTAGAAGCATGGTGGCTAGGAAAAACTCCCTGGAAAGGCAGGAACCTAGGAAGAAACCTAGAGAGGAACCAGGTTCTGAGGGGTGGCCAGTCCTCTTCTGGCTGTGCCGGGTGGAGATTATAACAGAACATGGCCAAGATGTTCAAACGTTCATAGATGACCTGCAGGGTCAAATAATAATAATCACAGTGGTTGTAGATTGTGCAACAGGTCATCACCTCAGGAGTAAATGTCAGTTGGCTTTTCATAGCCGATCATAGAGAGAGAGAGTTGAAAACAGCAGGTCTGGGACAAGGTATCACGTCCGGTGAACAGGTCAAGGTTCCATAGCCGCAGGTAGACAGTTGAAACTGGAGCAGCAGCAGGTGGACTGGGGACAGCAGGTGGACTGGGGACAGCAAGGAGTCATCAGGCCAGGTAGTCAGTCCTGAGGCATGGTCCTAGGGCTCAGGTCCTCTGAGAGAAAAGAGAGAGTTAGAGAGAGCATACTTAAATTCCCACAGGACACTGGATAAGACAGGAGAAATACTCCAGGTATAACAGACTGATCCTAGTATGATCCTGATCCTTGTGTCTGTCTGTCTGTCTGTCTGTCTCACACATATCTCTCTCTCCCCTCCCTCCCTCACTCCATCCTTGAGTGTTTACTACCTGCATGGTGGGGTTAGTACACTACAATCTGTAATTACACTGAGTGTGTCAGTAAAGGCCAGAAGGTGAAACTTAACCACTACTGTAGTAATTAAGATTTGGTGTTAGGGCAGGGTGTAGCCCAACTACTAGGTTATCCTCCAACAGTCAGCCAGCCAGCCAGCCAGCCAGCCAAGGGCGTAACTTTGTGTTGGATATTGGAGGGGTCAGGGTAAATTGGTTCCAGTGTCAACACCCCTCTATGGGGGGTCCGGGGGCTTGGGAGATTTTATTTTATTTGCCGTGAAATGGTTGTTTCTGTTGAATTTCTAAGGGAAAATGCATGTAAAAAAAATCCTGATCATTTGGTCAATATACCCCAATCACAACTGCAAAAACCAATCTTTTTCTATATTACTTTAAACTGTGTTCCTACTCTTAACAGTTCGGAAAGTCACCACCTCACCCATTCTTTAACTACATTTGAATGTCAAAGCCCGTTATTCTATTTGTATACCGTTCGCCACGCTTGGCTAGTACATGGTCTTGACTAACTCATTTCTTATAACCAACTAACTTTTAAAAGCTGTCGAGTCCAGAAACTTCTTACAAAATCTAATTGCAGTATTAATTAATCAAATAATTCAGTGACAGTTGGATATATACAGTTGAAGTCGGAAGTTTACATACACTTAGGTTGGAGTCATTAAAACTCGTTTTTCAACCACTCCACACATTTTTTGTTAACAAACTATAGTTTTGACAAGTTGGTTAGGACATCTACTTTGTGCATGACACAAGTAATTTTTCCAACAATTGTTTACGGACAGATTATTTCACTTATAATTCACTGTATCACAATTCCAGAAGTTTACATACACTAAGTTGACTATGCCTTTAAACAGCTTGGAAAATTCCAGAAAATTATGTCATGGCTTCTGATAGGCTAATTGACATAATTTGAGTCAATTGGAGGTGTACCTGTGGATGTATTTCAAGGCCTTACCTTCACACTCAGTGCCTCTTTGCTTGACATCATGGGAAAATAAAAAAAAACCAGCCAAGACCCCGTAATTTTTTTTTAGACCTCCACAAGTCTGGTTCATCCTTGGGAGCAATTTCCAAATGCCTGAATGGTACCACGTTCATCTACAAACAATAGTACGCATGTATAAACACCATGGGACCACGCAGCCGTCATACCGCTCAGGAAGGAGACGTGTTCTGTCTCCTAGAGATGAACGTACTTTGGTGCGAAAAGTGCAAATCAATCCCAGAACAACAGCAAAGGACCTTGTGAAGATGCTGGAGTAAACCGGTACAAAAGTATCTATATCAACAGTGAAATGAGTCCTATATCGACCAAACCTTGTGGGGGTGCTTTGCTGCAGGAGGGACTGGTGCACTTCACAAAATCGATGGCATCACGAGGATGGAAAATTATGTGTATATATTGAAGCAACATCTCAAGACATCAGTCAGGAAGTTAAATCTTGGTTGCAAATGGGTCTTCCAAATGGACAATGACCCCAAGCATACTTCCAAAGTTGTGGCAAAATGGCTTAAGGACAACAAAGTCAAGGTATTGGAGTGGCCATCACAAAGCCCTGACCTCAATCCTATAGAACATTTGTGGGCAGAACTGAAAAAGCGTGTGCGAGCAAGGAGGCCTACAAACTTGCCAAAATTCACCCAACTTATTGTTGGAAGCTTGTGGAAGGCTACCTGAAACAGTTGACCCAAGTTAAACAATTTTTAAAGGCAATGCTACCAAATACTAATTGAGTTAAGATGTAAACTTCAGACGCACTGGGAATGTGATGAAAGAAATAAAAGCTGAAATAAATCATTCTCTCTACTATTATTCTGACATTTCACATTCTTAAAATATAGTGGTGATTCTAGGTTTAAATGTGGCTAAGGTATATGTAAACTTCCGACTTCAACTGTAACTCTTCAATATGGATCAAACATTAGACTTCAAAATAAACCAATCGTTGTGGCGTCATTCTCAAGCATTAGACTTCAAAATAAATCAAATCAAATTGTATTTGTCACGTGTGCCGAATACAACAGGTGTAGCCCTTACAGTGAAATGCTTACTTACAAGCCCTTAACCAACAATGCAGTTTTAAGAAAATACATTTAAAAAAATTAAAAAAAAAGAGTAAGAGATAAGAAAAATAATGAAGTAGCAGCAGTAAATAACAATAGCGGTGCTATATAACGGGGGTAACGGTTCAGAGTCAATGTGCAGGGGCACCGGTGTGCAGGTAATTGAGCTAATTATGTACTTGCAGGTAGGGTTATTAAAGTGGCTACGCATAGATAATAACAGAGAGTAGCAACAGCGTGGGGGTGTGCAAATCAGTATGGCGTCATTCTCAAGCATTAGACTTCAAAAATACTTAACATTGTCGTTCACCATCAAGTAAAAAACATACACATTGAATAACCGGTTGCAACCTTATATACAAAGGTGGGCATATAGTGGTACAGAGAGGGTTCAGCTCTTCACTCTCAATTCACTTAAATGCACCAAATTCCTGTTTATGCCCGTCACTGATGGAAATAAAATGTGGCCTTATTGTTTTCCTGTCTATGGTATCCGGCTTCTCCTGGTGGTAGGACAGACGGCAACATGGTGCAATCTGCTTTGTGTCATCGTTGATCACAGCCACATCTTCAACCTCCATGACAACCAAATGAAATCAGAATGCCAACAACAACATGTGTTATAACACTTGGGCTACAGTCAGCAAAGATGAGGAGCTGAACCGATAGTTACAATCTGTGTGCAGTGTAAATAGCTGTGCAATGTGTTTTACCAGACTGCCTTATAACTCAAATTCAAAATGTTTACGTGATGACCTGTTCGTCCTCACCCTGTGCCCCAACATGGGTGGCGCTCTCCCTCTCTCTGACTGTCTCTGATCCCTGCCATGAGAACCAAATGAAATCAGAATACAGGCAGCAGTCATTTTGTTATAGCACTTGGGCTATAGTCAGCAAAGATGAGTTGAACTAATAGTGCCTTATAACTCATTCTCACCTGATGATCTGTTCATCCTCTCGCTGCCTCAACATGGGGGGTGCTCACTCTCTCTATTGCCTGTCTGAACCCTGCCATAATCATATGACCAAATACCATTATCATATGGCAAAAATGTCTGGCCTTAACAATGATGGGGTTACCATATTAAGACGAATTAGATTCAGCGTTTGTTAGCTAAATGATTGATTTACTGTCTGACAATAAGTATAGCTAGCTAGTTGACTGCATAGTATCAGTCTATTGTGAATTGTTCAGTGTCTAGCTATGTAGCCATTCATTTACTTAGTCTACTGCACTCCTTCAATCTTATGTCCTGCACTTTTCTCGTCTTTGGTATTGGCACCTCCATTAAGCTACCGTTTCACTACGGTGACCACTGACTCACTGAGTGCTGCTCATTTGAAACTGCAGTTGGAAAGATAAAAGGGAAGGTCCAGATACTGTGCTAGCTTTGGTGCTAACTTGCTAACATTAGCCTAGCTAAAATAGCCAACCAAGCATTGCATCACTTGGTATAAAACAGTTTTTATACTATTATCTCATCACCAATAGTTTGCTAATTACACAACAACATAGGACTACATTTTAAACTTTCAAGTCATTTGTACATTGGAGCGCTCATGAATATAGCTTCCCAGGGCTCAAGACTATTCTTGATTCTGGAGCAGCACCGGAGACCGCGTCTTCCACCACCATCGACAAAGCACCAAATTATGGAATTTCTCTTGGAAGAATGGTTTGGCATCCCCCCACTAGAGTTCCAGACACTTGTAGAATCCATGCCAATGCGCATTGAAGCTGTTCTGGCGGCTCGTGGTGGCCCAATGGCCTGTTAAGATGCTTTATGCTTTCTCTCCATGTCTCCCATCCCACCCATGGCATTATAAACCAAAGCTAGCAGAGCGGAAACCAAAGCCTACTGGAGGCACGGTTCTTCAAATCAAACACAAGAGCAGAGAGAAGGGCCAGTGCCTGTTGCGCACCGCGTATCATCCACCTTGCACCTCTGAGCTGAGGCAGTCAGCAGTTTGAAGTAGCCTAGCCAAAATCAGACCATAAACACTTCCTTATGCCATTGAAACCAGCTTTCTTTCATTGTCCAGCAGCCAAAGACACAATCCTAGTCATATTAGCAACCCATGCTAGTTGTTGCATCTTTAGATCTCCCCTCTTTCTAAATGTGTGGTGTGCTTTTTAGTGTGTTCCAGCTACTTGCATTCTGGAACATTCGTGCAGAGCCTACTGCCATGTGTGCATTGTTGCGCTTATTATGTGAAGAAATAATAGTTTATCAACATTTTTAATCTAAACATTCTGATCTGTTGCATCAGCCTAATTGCTTTGTAATAATTATATGAATTTAGGATCTGTCGTCCCAGAACAGTCCCAGGGTCTGTTTTGAACCGTCCCAGACATTATCATTTTTATTGTCCCAGGACGAGAGGGACACCTTTTAATTTCGAGCCCTGTAGCTACGTCTCCTCAGCAAACAGCAGAAAGAGAGTGAGGTAGTGCATGCTGCTGAACTGTTACTGCAGGGCTGCTGCCTCTGGGGACCGGGCGCAACCAAAAGCGTTTTTGGCGTCTGGGGGATCCAATTGTAAAATGAGAAGCAGGTGTTGTTTTCTATGTTTATAATCTGACAATATAATATGCGGGTCTGACGTGTAGGCTAGGCTATGTGTGTTGTGTTTAAGGCTTGTATGAACTTGAAGGTCTTGTGACGCTTAGTACTGTAGTATTTCCTTCTTAAACTTGCTGGAATGTGACATTGCAGTGCTGGAATTCTACAGAGGTCCCGTTTGTACACTTTTCACACTACTGAACCGTGCTGACCTGGTTACAATGCTGCAACTGTGTTGGGAAAGACAATCTGAAAAGAAAACTTCAAGCAAGCACAGTACGGTTTGGGTTCGAGACAGTTTGAAAAGGGTGCTAGTGTGTGTGGTAGGCTACAGTCATTCAGTTAATTTTATTGTGAAGTACTAACAAAGGATTTCACACTGGCTATTTTTCAATCAATCGTTGCCATTTTACCCTCAGTGACACAGATTCCATCCCCACGCTCTCTAAAAGTAATGGTTCCCAACCTGGTGTGCCTTGAGGAACTCTCAGGTGTGCCGTGAAACTTTTTGGAATCTTGATTAAATTTTTAACACTTAGTTAAAAGTGACCAGTGGAATGCACATGGGAGCAGTGGCAGTCAGATAATACACTAAATGGCACATGGTTACATCTATCGTTGTTTCAAGTCCAGTGTGCTCAGGCTGTTACATTTGTATTATTTGAGGGGCGTGCATCAGGAGCAAAGTCATTTGTATCATTTACTTCATCTGTGAAAACCATTGGCACAGGCAAGTTTGATTAGGCTTAACCAGAGTCATTTATTTCTTAATATATGGCTCTGGATGTAGCTATGCCACAGCCTCTGCCAAAGAACCAAATGGATCATGGCTTTGTGTCTGTGGTTACACCTTTTACAATGCAGAAAACTGCTCATCTGTAGCCAAAACCATTCCAAACTAAATACCTATTTTACCGGAACTACATTTGATCATTTCTGGAGCAGGTTGCCATCATGAGTTTATCAAAACGAGAAAAAATTCTATCTATAAAAAAAAGGTTTTCACAGAAAATAAACAGCTATTTTCAGTTCTCAACAGAGATGTTAGATCGGGTTCAAGTCCGTGTTCTGGCTGTGCCACTCAAGGACATTGAGACTTTTCTTGAAGCCACTCCTGCGTTGTCTTGGCTGTGTGCTTAGGGTCGTTGTCCTGTTGGAAGGTGAACCGTCGCCCTAGTCTGAGAACCTGCTCCAGAGCGCTCAGGACTTCATCAAGGATCTCTTTGTCCTTCTGGAAGGTTCTCCCATCTGTACAGAAGAACTCCAGAGCTCTGTCAGTGCCCATCGAGTTCTTGGCCTCCTCCCTAACCAAGGCCCTTCTCCCCTGATTGCTCAGTTTGGCCGGGGCGGTCAGCTCTAGAAAGAGTTTTGGTGGTCCCAAACTTATTCCATTTAGGAATGATGGAGGCCACTGTGTTCTTGGGACCTTCAATGCTGCAGAAATTTTTTGGTACCCTTCCCCCAGATCTGTGCCGCTCTACGGACAATTCCTTCGACCTCATGGCTTGGTTTTTGCTCTGACATGCACTGTCAACTGTGGGACCATATAAAGACAGGTGTGTGCCTTTCCAAATCATGTCCAATCGGTTGAATTTGGTGGACTCAAGTTGTAGAAACAAGGATGATCAATGGAAACAGGATGCACCTGAGCTCAATTTAGAGTCTTATAGCAAAAGGTCTGAATACTTATGTAAATAAGCAATTTATGTTTTTATTTTTTAAACATTTGCAAAAGAAAATCGGTTCGCTTTGTCATTATGAGGTATTGTGTGTAGATTGCCAAGGATTTTTAACTTATTTAATCCATTTTAAAATAAGGGCTGTAACGTAACAACGTGGAAAAAGTGAAGGGGTCTGAATGCTTTCCGAAGGCACTGTATCTACAGTTGAAGTCAGAAGTTTACATACACCTTAGCCAAATAATTTCAACTCAGTTTTTCACAATTCCTGACATTTAATCCTAGTAAAAATTCCATGTCTTAGGTCAGTTAGGATCACCACTTTATTTTAAGAATGTGAAATGTCAGAATAATAGTAGAGAGAATGATTGATTTGCCAAGCATCAGCAGGAGTGGTGTGAAGTTCGCCGCCATTGGACTCTGGAGCAGTGGAAACGCGTTCTCTGGAGTGATTAATCACGCTTCACCATCTAGCAGTCCCACGGACAAAGCTGGGTTTGGCGGATGCCAGGAACGCTACCTGCCCCAATGCATAGTGCCAACTGTAAAGTTTGGTGGAGGAGGAATAATTGTCTGGGGATGTTTTTTCATGGTTCGGGCTAGGTCCTTTAGTTCCAGTGAACGGTATTCTTAACAAAAAAACGTACAATGACATTCTAGACGATTCTTTGCTTCCAACTTTATGGCACAAAGCGAGATCCAAACAGAAATGGTTTGTCGAGATCAGTGTGGAAGAACTTGACTGGCCTGCACTGAGCCCTGACCTAAACCCCATCGAAAACCTTTGGGATGAATTGAAACGCAGACTGTGAGCAAGGCCTAATCGCCCAACATCAGTGCCCGACCTAACTAATGCTCTTGTGGCTGAATGGAAGCAAGTCCGCTCAGCAATGTTCCAACATCTAGTGGAAAGGCTTCCCAGAAGAGTGGAGGCTGTTATATCAGCCTCCACTCTTATATTATTTTTACAATTTTCTACATTGTAGAATAATAGTGAAGACATCAAAACTATGAAATAACACATATGGAATCATGTAGTTACCAAAAAAAAGTGTTAAACAAATCAAAATATATTTTATATTTGAGATTCTTCAAATAGCCACCCTTTGCCTTGACAGCTTTGCACACTCTTGGCATTCTCTTAACCAGCTTCACCTGGAATATGCAGAGCACTTGTTTTTCCTTCACTCTGCAGTCCAACTCATCCCAAACCATCTCAACTTAGTTGAGGTCGGGGGGATTGTGGAGGCCAGGTTATCTGATGCAGCACTCAATCACTCTCCTGCTTGGTAAAATAGCCCTTACACAACCTGGAGGTGTTGGGTCATTGTCCTGTTGAAAAACAAATAATAGTCCCACTAAGTTCAAACCAGATGGGATGGCATATCGCTGCAGAATGCTGTGATAGCCATGCTGGTTAAGTGTGCCTTGAAATGTAAATAAATCACAGACAGTGTCACCAGCAAAGCACCTCCACACCATCACACCTCCTCCATGCTTTACGGTGGGAAATACACATGCGGAGATCATCCGTTCACCCACACCGTGTCTCAAAGACACAGCGGTTGGAACCAAAAGTCTCCAATTTGGACTCCAGATCAAAGGACACATTTCCACTGGTCTAATGTCCATTGCTCGGGTGTCTTGGCCCAAGCAAGTCTCTTCTTCTCATTGGTGTCCTTTAGTAGTGGTTTCTTTGCAGCAATTCGACCATGAAGGCCTGATTCATGCAGTCTCCTCTGAACAGTTGATGTTGAGATGTGTCTGTTACTTGAATTCTGTGAAGCATTTATTTGAGTCGCGATTTCTGAGGCTGCTAACTCTAATGAACTTATCCTCTGCAGCAGAGGTAGCTCTGGGTCTTGCATTCCTGTTGCGGTCCTCATGAGAGCCAGTTTCATCATAGCGCTTGACGGTTTTACAACTGCACT
Organism: Brachymystax lenok tsinlingensis; assembly: GCA_030435695.1. Classification (NCBI taxonomy): domain Eukaryota; kingdom Metazoa; phylum Chordata; class Actinopteri; order Salmoniformes; family Salmonidae; genus Brachymystax; species Brachymystax lenok. The sequence goes on along the minus strand of CM059800.1, from coordinate 26,204,963 downwards.
TGATGAAATTCCATATTGACTGACCTCCATGTCTTAAAGTAATGATGGACTGTCGTTTCTCTTTTGTTTTATTTGTTTAGTATCTGTTCTTGCCATAATATGGACTTAGCCCTATTTGGTAAAAGTCCATCTTCTGTATACCCCCCCCTACCTTGTCACAACACAACTGATTGGCTCAAACGCATTAAGAAGGAAGAAAATTCCACAAATTAACTTATAAGAAGGCACACCTGTTAATTGAAATGCATTCCGGGTGACTACCTCATGAAGCTGGTTGAGAGAATGCCAAGAGTGTGCAAAGCTGTTATCAAGGCAAAGGGTGGCTACTTTGAAGAATCTCAAATATATTTTCATTTCTTGAACACTTTTTTTGGTTACTACATGATTCCATGTGTTATTTCATAGTTTTGAGGTCTTCACTATTATTCTACAATATAGAAAATAGTAAAAATAAAGAAAAAACCTTGAATGAGTTGGTGTTCTAAAACTTTTGACCGGTAGTGTTTGTATATAATGTATGTATAATACTTATATTTTACTTCATACTAAATGTGAAGATGTGTTTGTTGATGTTGTTTCAGATGCCTTCCAGGATGTCAGATCTGCCAGCAGTTGGTGAGGTGAGTCTTTGGCCCTATTCTGAACTCTCAGACAGACATGAGCCCAGTGCTTGACTCAAGACCCTGGGACCTCCTCAATTCAACCAACCTCTTGTAAAATACTGTACTGACTTGAACAATAACTGGTAATAAAGTTCTGTGTGGAAGTGTAGCCTAGTCTCTATTGCACTCCACGCCTATAGTTCTTCACTGTATATAATACTGTATATAGTACGGTATCAGTTGCGGTCGGCACCGTTTAAGATGAGGAAGGACAATTTTTACAATAGTTTTAAGAGCATGGTGTTATTTCTATTACAGCATATTTGATGACTGTCATTCATATTCTATTCACCCAGCTCAATGTAACATCGTTTAGGTTACTACATTATACTCAAATTGTCCCTATACCCATCATGAGGTTGTTACAACCATCTTATGAATTAAAGTTTACAATGTAGGTGCACAGGTCGAGAGAAACATTTGAGTAATCAAGCTGACACACAGTGTCTCATTCAATACCACCTTGCACAATCTTGCCTGCATCTAGCTGATCTGGTGTGTAATTGTAATCATTAGTCCAATAGTTGCAAACGAGAGTTTCTATTGGACAAATTAATGTACAGTGGGGCAAAAAAGTATTTAGTCAGCCACCAATTGTGCAAGTTCTCCAACTTAAAAAGATGAGAGAGGCCTGTAATTTTCATCATAGGTACACTTCAACTATGACAGACGAAATGAGAAAAATAAATCCAGAAAATCACATTGTAGGATTTTTAATTTATTTATTTGCAAATTATGGTGGAAAATAAGTATTTGGTCAATAACAAAAGTTTATCTCAATACTTTGTTATATTCCCTTTGTTGGCAATGACAGAGGTCAAACGTTTTCTGTAAGTCTTCACAAGGTTTTCACACACTGTTGCTGGTATTTTGGCCCATTCCTCCATGCAGATCTCCTCTAGAGCAGTGATGTTTTGGGGCTGTCGCTGGGCAACACGGACTTTCAACTCCTCCAAAGATTTTCTATGGGGTTGAGATCTGGAGACTGGCTAGGCCACTCCAGGACCTTGAAATGCTTCTTCACGAAGCCACTCCTTCGTTGCGGGCGGTGTGTTTGGGATCATTGTCATGCTGAAAGACCCAGCCACGTTTCATCTTCAATGCCCTTGCTGATGGAAGGAGGTTTTCACTCAAAATCTCACGATACATGGCCCCATTCATTCTTTCCTTTACACGGATCAGTCAGTCCTGGTCCCTTTGCAGAAAAACAGCCCCAAAGCATGATGTTTCCACCCCCATGCTTCACAGTAGGTATGGTGTTCTTTGGATGCAACTCAGCATTCTTTGTCCTCCAAACACGACGAGTTGAGTTTTTACCAAAAAGTTCTATTTTGGTTTCATCTGACCATATGACATTCTCCCAATCCTCATCTGGATCATCCAAATGCTCTCTAGCAAACTTCAGACGGGCCTGAACATGTACTGGCTTAAGCAGGGGACACGTCTGGCACTGCAGGATTTGAGTCCCTGGCGGCGAGTGTGTTACTGATGGTAGGCTTTGTTACTTTGGTCCCAGCTCTCTGCAGGTCATTCACTAGGTCCCCGTGTGGTTCTGGGATTTTTGCTCAACGTTCTTGTGATCATTTTGACCCCACGGGTGAGATCTTGCGTGGAGCCCCAGATCGAGGAAGATTATCAGTGGTCTTGTATGTCTTCCATTTCCTAATAATTGCTCCCACAGTTGATTTCTTCAAACCAAGCTGCTTACCTATTGCAGATTCAGTCTTCCCAACCTGGTGCAGGTCTACAATTTTGTTTCTGGTGTCCTTTGACAGCTCTTTGGTCTTGGCCATAGTGGAGTTTGGAGTGTGACTGTTTGAGGTTGTGAACAGGTGTCTTTTATACTGATAACAAGTTCAAACAGGTGCCATTAATACAGGTAGCAGTGGAGGACAGAGGAGCCTCTTAAAGAAGAAGTTACAGGTCTGTGAGAGCCAGAAATCTTGCTTGTTTGTATGTGACCAAATACTTATTTTCCACCATAATTTGCAAATAAATTCATAAAAAATCCTACAATGTGATTTTCTGGATTTCTTTTCCTCATTTTGTCTGTCATAGTTGAAGTGTACCTATGATGAAAATTACAGGCCTCTCTCATCTTTTTAAGTGAGAGGACTTGCACAATTGGTGGCTGACTAAATACTTTTTTGCCCCACTGTAAGTTTATCCCCGTTTCGTTACATTTGCTCCAGATTAAGAACGTTTTTCGGCGGAATGAATACTCCATTGATCAAACGCAAATACAGTTCACTTTCATAGCAGCCACGTACAAAGAGCATGATCACTTTGCTCGTTAATTCCTCCTTGAATCTACGCGCTCTCTTCCTCTCACCTTTTCCCTTCGCTTGTGGGCTTCAGTGCACAAGACATCAGTTGTCTGTGACCAGGTGAAAAAACCTTTCCGTGCCAAACCTTTATCATAACCGTTAACCTCCACACATAGCCTACATCGTTGTCACCATATTAGTCAACATAGCTACTAGAACAAACGCGTTATTAAACCCGCTACAATTATGCAGTACAGTTTACAGTTAGCAAGCAGTTTAGCAGTTACACCGGTGGGCCCCGGTGGCAATACATTTATAAAACTTAAAGCTTACTTTGACTTGGAAAGGTTCCAGTGTTGAATAGCCATACCCAGCTAGCTAACATGGCATCCCTCTCTGTTTGAGCCAGGTGTTTTGTGTAGGCTAAACTAGCTAGCTGCATTCACTAGCTAAAGTAAAGGAATGTAAAAATATACAATGAATATAGTTTGTTCTCTCTATCTCTCTTGCTTCTCCTTCATTTTTAAAGAAATTAAATTGCTCATAACTGTTCAACTATTGTCTTTCTCTCTCTCTGAGTCAAGTACTCACCACATTTTATGCATTGCAGTGCTAGCTAGCAGTAGCTTATGCTTTCAGTACTAGTCATTATCTGATCCTTTGATTGGGTGGACTATATTTCAGTTCAAGCTGCAAGAGCTCTGATAGGTTGGAGGACGTCCTCTGGATGTTGTCATAATTACTGTGGCAGTCTATGGAAGGGGGTGAGATCTTTGAGAATCCTAGGTTTTGTATTGAAGTCAATGTACCCAGAGGAGGACGGAAACTAGCTGTCCTCCGGCTACACCATGGTGCTACCCTACAGAGTGCTGCTGAGGCTACTGTAGACCTTCATCGCAAAACAGTGTGTTTTAATCAATTATTTTGTGACACGTGAATATATTTAGTATAGTTTTATCTAAAAAGGATAACTTATTATTATTTATTTTTTATTCACTGAGGATGGTCCTCCCCTTCCTCCTCTAATGAGCCTCCCCTGTACTGTATATAGTAACCCACTGTATAGTACTGTGTATATAGTACTCCACGGTATAGTACTGTATGTAATACTCCACTGTATAGTAATGTGTGTGTATATAGTACTCCACTTTATATAGTACTATACTGTATATAGTACAGTTCTACACCCCAGTCCTGAAAAGAAACCATAACCTTCCAGGCTTTGCGTGTCATGAGGAACACATCATCCCTCTGAGACGGGCTGTATGGGAAAGCAGGACTTAGACTGCCCTGTGTGTGTGTGTCTCACTTTATAGAAATGTAGAGGGGTAAAGCTGATGATTCCTATGGGGCTCTGTGTCTGTGATAATATTTAGCTCTCTGTCTCCCCTCTTCCTCTAGATGCTGCTGTGGTCGGCTGGTACGGCAGCATGCTGGGTTTACAGCCAGCCTGGCCATGAAGTACTCAGACGTGAACTTGGGTGGGGGGGGGCAGAGGGTGGGGTGCAGCCGGAGTTGGAGGAGTGGACTGTGGACAAACACACACAGGAGAGCCCTACAGACGCTTACGGCATCGTTAACTTCCAGGGAGGGTCGCACTCTTACAGAGCCAAGGTAGGGTGGAGAGAAGCTTGCACACACACACACACACTCTCACATCTCCATGGTGGACCTCACAGAGACACACACTCTATAAGTGCTTGACTCAACAAACCAACCAGTGTCTCAGTCACATTGTGTATCTGGCCATCGCCACATATTTGGCTAATTAGTAGGTTTAATCTGGATGGCAAACCAGCTCCAAAGGTAAACATTATAAGACATCCATTGACCTGGCCTAGCATTCTGGAAACTATTCAGTGCCCTGAGCTGAGCAGCCTAGCCTGTCTAGTCTGCCTCCATAGCCAGCGGTTGAGTCCCAAATGGCATCCTATTCCCTATATAGTGCCCTACATTTTACCATGGCCCATTGGGCTCTGGTCAAAAGTAGTGCACTATGTAGGTAAAAAGGTGCCATTTGGGATGCAGACAACTATACACCACCTAGGAAAACACTTTTACCTCAGACTAACTTACTTACTTAGGCCTGTGTATTCCTTGCAAAACATACGCAATGTTTTTGATGAGTCACCTCCATCCCTTTTGGGCTAAACTAAGTGTTTTATTATTGTGGTTATTCTACATGAAGTAGGTGAATTTAATCACCATAACACCAGTTAATCTAATATTTTAGAAACAGAAGTGACTATAATATGGGCAAATCCCCCTCTTAAAACTACAGGTTTATTATGCCTTGGAAGTGAAGGGGTTGGGTGGCTGTGAGACTGAGAATATCCTTTACTGTACGTTCAGGACCGCTTTCCATGTCCCAGATTGACACATTTTAATGGAGATGATGTATCAAGCATGTCCATGTAGGGCCGGGAAATCGCCCCTCAAAGACCCAAGTATTGACATTAAGACATTATTAAATAATAATGTTGAGCTCAAGAGTTCAAACTTAAAATTAAAGATGGGTGTCTTTTGAAAGGACTACAGCATTTAGTTTGTACAAGTTCAATCTCTCCTTTCCTCCCCTCCTTTCCACTCCTCTCCTGTCCCCAGTATGTGCGTCTGTCCCATGACAGCAGGCCAGAGAGCATCCTGAGGCTGATGCTAAATGAGTGGCAGATGGAGCTTCCTAAGATCCTCATCTCTGTCCACGGAGGCATCCAGAACTTTGACCTGCACCCCCGAATCAAACAGGTGGTGGGGAAGGGCCTGATCAAAGCTGCTGTCACCACCGGGGCATGGATACTGACGGGAGGGGTTAACACAGGTGATACACATACACATGGGCATAGAAAAACGCACATACACACAGATTCGCAGATTCACACACACTGACATACTGTTATTACTGTTATTGTTCTTATTACTCAAAAGACACACAAGTCGGGTGTTCTGTCTTAGCAGAGTTGTGTGTCTCCATCCCAGTACTACTGGGACCTATAGACTGTGTTTAACTCATTATGGAGACCTAATGATAATGTTTGACTCCTTACTTAATGACAGTGTTTAACTGATTACTTAGTGGGTTAATTAACCAGACTGGTGTTTATTCTGACTGGTCCTAATAGTGACACTCAGCTACAGCAGACTGGTTGTCCAGACAACTACACTAGTCTGTTTTGATCCATTGCTTGGTGTTGATTGGTTGTATTTGAACCCCTGACCTCCAGGTGTTGCCAAACATGTTGGTGATGCGTTGAAGGAGCACTGTTCTAGATCGTCAAGGAAGATCTGTACAATTGGAGTGGCTCCCTGGGGCGTCATTGAGAACCGCAATGACCTCATCGGGAGAGACGTGAGGAACACACACACAAAAACACACACACACACACAAAAGTTTGTGTGGGGACCAAACAATTGATTAAAATCCTATTTTCCATAACCTTAACCTCTAAACCTAACTCTTAAACCTAAAATAGCCTTTTTCCCTGTGGGGACCGGAGAAATGTTATTTTCCTTGTTTTACTATCCTTGTGAGGACTTCTGGATAGTAAAACCAAAAACCGCACACACAAACAAGCACATCACAATACTTACTTACCCAGTATTAATTTTAAGTGGTCAAAAATATCTGCTGTCCAGTCAGAGTAAAGTGTGTGTATGTTCCAGGTTGTAGCCCCCTACCAGACGTTGCTGAACCCCCTGTCCAAGCTAAACGTGTTGAACAACCTCCACTCCCACTTCCTGCTGGTGGATGATGGGACGGTGGGGAAGTACGGAGCTGAGGTCGAACTACGCCGCGAGCTGGAAAAACACATCAAACTGCAGAGGATACACGCACGTAAGAGACACACACACACGAACCTGCAGCTGACACTTTTAACAATAAGCCATGAGAATTTTGGATTCTAGTGAATTACACACAATTTTGGGCTGTTCTTAGGCACAGCGGGAAGCGGAGTGCCGGGAAACAACCTTTGAGTGTGTTATTCATGATAATCCACAGGTTTGAGTGCCTTATTGCTTTTATACAATTATTACTAACATATTTAAAAAAAGATTAACAACATGTTTTCATAAAACAAAAAAATTGGTAAATTATTTTATTAATCTTTCCACCCAACGGTAGTGTCTGGACAAACCACAGTTGTGAGTTATATTTGTGGTTGCTTGCCAAAAGCACTGGTTGTTTGTTTTATTGACACATTAGCTAGCCAAGTGGACTGGTCGTCCGTTCTAATTGATAAAGGTTACTATGCAGGCTATCAATTTTTCCTTTGCTAGCTAAGCAACTAAAGCTAACACAATCACACCAAGCGGCTGGAATGACAGCAAAATAGCTACATTTTTGTTTGTTTCACATTTGTTTCTATTGCCATTTCTTTGGATATATCCATAATAATAATGCTGATGCATGAACAGGGCCGGCTTAGGTCGTTGCCTAGGGCGGCAGATTGACAAGGGCGGCATTTTCCGAGCTAAACTGACCAAGACGCACCTCCAACAACACATAACGCCTCACATAATTCTGCCCAAAAACAATGAAAACGTATCTCGCCCAATGACATGGGCTATTTAGGTGAGTGCTGATGCCACCCCATGATGAGGAGTGCCCACTTTGCCAAAGTCAGGGGTGCAAAATATTTAGCTTGTCCATTCCCAGCATGCCTCTCCAGGGTGCTGTTGGCGATGAGCAGAGCTGCGGCGCTCCATCAACACTCAAGTCACCTAACATAAATCATTTATCCTATAGTAGAAAGAGTAGTAACCTGTGGTTTTTCTGTTGCCTACAGACTGGAGACCATATTTATGACAGTGTTATGAGACCGACACTTTTTTTTTTACATCAAGCATGTCTCTTTGACCAAATAGCCCTATTAAATAAAAATGTAATTCGATATCCTAAAACCAAGATGGGTCCAAATAAAATAGACAATATGGAATTAAATTAGGCTAAATTAGGTTGTCCAGGAGTTTCACTCCGTGGGCTAAATTGTCATGAATCAATTGTAGGCCTATTTGTCAATTATTATTTTTTACGAGCTAATCATATCAAAGAAGAAAGTACTTCTGCATTTCCTGCTGTGTAAGCACATGGATTCTCACTGAAATGGGCTCATAACTCCTGATAAACTTGGGTATCTCATATGCAGATCATAAATAGACAAAATGATTAGTCTCAAGCCTTGGTCAGGAATCAGGATTAGGCTAATTAAACCAATGCATCTGCCTGTTTTACAAACGATAGTACATGGGTGGGCATTCATAAAATTGCATTGTGGGCCGTCACTGTAGGCTACACTATTCTAGTTTTTCTGGGATAGGAGGGGGGTAATTTTTTCTCGCCTAGGGCGGCAGGATGGCCAGGACTGGGCCTGCATGAATTCACCTGGCTCAGAGAAGCTGTCTGTCTCGTCCGGACATGTTCCTTCTCATTTTGCACGCTGAAGGTTGCATTCCAACATTGTTGCAGAGATTGGAGAGGCAGACTGCAGGGTTTAGACAAACCCCCACTGTTGCAAACCAAATTCTAAGCTAGAAACATGGGGAAATAATGTCAAGATGCTGTTTCCGGTAGAGAGAAAGTTTTTGAATTGCCTAGCTTGGCTGTGGGACAGTGAATGCTCAGTGATAATTCAAATAGCACTGTTAACAAGCATAACCTGTGGATTATCGTAAATAACTAGCGACTATCAACCAATTAGCATCCAGGATCCAAATGTAACAATTTATAATTATTTATTTCCGCCACAGGCATCTTCTCTGTGGCTGTGTGTTTAAGAGTACTTTGACACCTGAAGGCAATGTCTAAGAATTATGGTCAGGTCAAAAATTATTGGCACCCTTGATAAAGATTAGCAAAAAAAGTATATCAGTCAGTGGCTACCCTAGTTGCTGTATCTCCCCTGGCCTTTTCTGTCTCTGTGTGGTGGTTCTAAGTGCCAGTCTGTGACAGGGACAGTTACCAGAGACTGGCTATTATCACAGTAACCTTAGATCCCTTATTATTATAATAGCCCATACAGTATGTACACCCACTGTTATTATGGTGTGGCAGTCTGATGACCTGCTGAAACACCCTCTTAAAATGGAGCTTTAAGACCTGTCTCTCTCAATTAACCCTTTACTGGTTTCCTGTTGTCATCACAAACAGAGACCAATAGAATACAGGATCTAGATGAACATATAATGTTGATATTTGAGACGTTTCCAATGTTCTTTACAGCATATTTAGTGATCTTCTGACTTTCTCTGTCTCTCTCTTCCCCCCCCCAGGAATTGGTCAGGGTGTTCCTGTGGTAGCATTGATATTTGAGGGGGGTCCCAACGTAATTCTGACAGTGTTGGAGTACCTTCAGGAGACTCCCCCTGTCCCTGTGGTGGTCTGTGAGGGGACTGGGCGTGCTGCTGACATACTGGCCTACGTCCACAAACAGACTGAGGAGGGGGGGTGAGACATACACATTCCTCTAACAGATTGCACCACATATAATGGGGTTCCACAGGGTTCTGTGCTAGGACTGTTACTTAGAGGCATGATCGTGGATATAACTTCCTTTAACCCTTCAGGGGTCTACCTGACGGTGTGGAGACGGAAATCATCGCTACGATCAAAAAGACGTTCAACTTCAGCCACAGCGATGCTATGCACCTCTTCCAGACCCTTATGGAATGTATGAAGAGCAAAGAACTGGTAAGCACATGGTTAACTCACAGTTAATACATGGAACTCTATTCCACATCAGGTAACTGATGCAAGCAGCAGAATCAGATTTAAAAAAAACAGTATAAAAATACACCTTATGGAACAGCAGGGACTGTGAAGACACATGCACATAAGACACACACTCTACACACACGTACACATGAATGTTGTTTTGTAAATATGTGATAGTGGAGTAGTGGACTAAATGTATTGGGTAAAGTGTTCTGAAATGTCATGTCATGTAATACTTCAAATTGTATATAACTGCCTTAATGTTGCTGGACCCCAGGAAGAGTAGCTGCTGCCTTGGCAACAGCTAATGGGGATCCTTAATAAATACAAATACTGAATGAATTTTAAGAGAACGCTGAATCCTACAATGCGTAATGTGTCGTCTGTTCATAGTCTGATTCATATTAAGATACGGATGATACTGATAACGCTTATCGTTTTTCAGAAATACCAGAACGGATTGCATTACTTTAGATTTTTTTAATGACCCTGTGGGTTTTCTCTCCCTCCCTCTGAACGACAGATCACTGTGTTTCATATCGGCTCTGAGGACCACCAGGATATCGATGTGGCCATACTAAGGGCATTACTAAAAGGTGTGTGTGTGTGTGAGGCGTGTGTGTGATGGGTAACTTAATCTCAGTGTCCTGCTGTTTGACTGACAGAAGATCTGTGCCCATGACTCCTCTCTGACCTCTGACCTAGAGAAATGGAGAGGGCAAATGAAAAGATCATAATAGTAATAAAACAAACAGAAGGGCGAGACAGTGGGTTGTGTAGCCAAAGTTTTCACTTTTATGTTTTCATTTTGAAACTGATACTATAGACATGTTTTGAGAAGTCAACGCTCTCCTCCCTCCCTGTCTAAGTCTCTCTCGTCCTGAGCTCTCTCTCTTGTCCTGCTCTCTCTCGCTATCTCTCTCTCGTCCTCTGTTTCTCTCATTATCTCTTGTCCTGCGCCCTCTCTCTCTCGCGCTCTTTCTCTCGCTCTCTCACTTGCTCTCTTTTGGGGTTTCCCTGTGGGTCTCAGAGGGGCTTATTGCTAGATACTCCCAGGCCCCATTCTCACAACACATAAAGCTGTCCTCTTCTCACTTTTCTCCGTTCTATTCTATCCATTCTGGCTCTAAGACAGAGGGCAAGAGAGAGCTCTGAAAGGATAGGTATTCACATGAACTAGTCTGTCCCTGTGTATTCAGTAGTTATGTGTGTATGTCTAACTATCAGTGGTCTTCTGTCATTGAATAAGAAGTTGAGACAAAGGCAGCAATGTCTTCAAAGTCCACCCTGCGCAGCTTGTCTACCAGCTATGTAGATGGCATTTGATCCCGTAGTAGAGGAACCAGTCCAGTCAGTCAAGAGTTCAGGACATTCTGACTGAACATAATAGGAAAATATAAGCCTGTCAAACCAGCATTCGTCTTGGTCAACCAGTAACGCATCCTCAATAGACCCTAAAGCTCATAGTTCATTAGACCCTAAAGGATACATACACAAGCATATGGAAATACCTTTTAAAATAGCTGTCCAGTCTTTCCAGAGTTCTATGAAATATGACCTAGAATTAATTGTAAGTATGTTAAAAAGTAGCTTGTCTGTGTTTGAATGGTGTGGGCTGACCGCAACAACAGAATGGTGTGGGTGTAAATGGCTGATTAGCCAGCTCAGCCAACGAGCCATCTCGGTGAGAAGTCTCCTCTTAGAAAATATGAGACGTGTCTACTATGAGGAAATGGCAAGCATTTTTGAAACGGTCTGTTTGAGATTTTGTTTTAAAGTGCTTTCCCTGCAATTTATGCTTTGGCCACATGAGTATAAGTTAACAACATGATTTGGTACTTTAAGATTCCCTCCAGAAACACATCAGATGAACTGTAAGGTTACAGAGACATGTTTGTCAATATGGAAATGTCCCGCCTCCCACATCAGGATTTACAACCTGAAAATACGACTTGAACTTTAAACTTTACCAAAAGGAAATCTTGTAGGAAATTCTCTCTATGGTAGTTGTATTTGACTGTATATTAGTATGCACTATTGTTTTATTTTTAATAAGGTACATAAAACAAGTACACAAAGAAACAAGTGACAAGACCGAACAAGACAAAGTTCCCATCCCACCCACAGGACTTCCCCAACCCAAAGTTAGATTAGTAATTCACAATAGCAGTCTTTTTACAGAGTCATACGTTGATGAAAGAGCAAATATGTTTCTTTCACTCGCCCCATGCATGAGTCTTACATATATTTCCATGTTTATAATGTCCATGAATGATAGCAGCCACTGCTGTCTGCTTAAAGAATGAGGAGCCTGCCAACGGGAGGCTATAATATTTTGGTCGGCTGTTTAACCAGCCAAATATGTCACTGTTTTGACAGATAGGTCTAAAGTAGTGTCATCATTTAACAATAAAATAGATGGGGAACATTGTACATTTCTACCCATTATGTCACAAAGACCGGATGAAACACAACTCCAGAAAAGTAAAACCCCTGGGCACTCCAAACCATATGAAAACATGTGCCAGGAGCCCCCTGGGGGCACAGTCAGCAACTGGAGGCTTGTTATACTTTCATCCACTAGAATACTAACTTACTAACAAGTTGGTGTGTAACTCTGACTTCATGCATGGATTTATATGGATGATTAAAGTGTACATTGGATCTCTAGGTGGTGATTAGTATGGTAATTAACCTGTATTATTCTGTATGGTTGTTTCTGTATTGTCCTCCCCCTGGACCTGTTCTCTAAATCCTGCTGCTAAGTCAACAGGAAACACAGCATTAATGTGGCTTTGCCTAGTAATTAGTTTGTGTGTGTGTGTGTGTTGTATGTATGCTGTGGATGTGTGTGTGCTTACGCTGCTGCTACTCTGTTTATTATATATCCTGATTACCTAGTCACTTCTAACCCTATCTACATGTATATACTGTATTACATCAATTACCTCAACTACCTTGTAACCCTGCACATTGACTCAGTACTGGTACTCCTCGTATTTAGCCTCGTTTAATGTTTTTATTGTGTTACTATTTCCTTTTTATTTAGCAAATATTTGTCTTACTTTTTAACTCTGCGTTGTTGGTTTAGGGCTCGTAAGTAAGCATTTTCCTGTAAAGTCTACACCTGTTGTATTTTGCGCGTGTGACCAATAACATGTGATTTGTGTGCTGCTGCTCCAGGCACCAATGAGTCTGCGTTTGACCAGCTGGTTCTGACTCTGGCCTGGGACCGGGTGGACATCGCCAAGAACCATGTGTTTGTCTACGGACAGCAGCTACTGGTACGTCTATCTGTGTGTGGCTGGCTAGCTCTCTCTGTCTGTGTGGCTGGCTGTCTGTCAAGACTGCATCTATTATGAATGTGCTGTTCATCAGTATCAGCCTAAATGAAAAAAAGTCATTAAAACCCCAAATATCTCCTAAGCTAGCCACTCCAGAGTCAGTGGTCCTATATGACCCAAGGGACAGACTACAGGAAGGCTGACTAATCTGAACTGGTCTGGTGTATTTATTCAGGATATAGAAACGCTAAGTCACTTGTTAGTGCAGTCAATGTTGGAACCTTGTTGAGGTGTGTGTGTGTGTGGGCACGCAGGTGGGTTCGTTGGAGCAGGCCATGCTTGATGCCTTAGTGATGGACCGTGTGGAGTTTGTGAAGCTCCTGATTGAGAATGGAGTCAGCATGCACAGGTTCCTTACCATCACACGACTGGAGGAGCTCTACAACACGGTAGCACACACACACACAGCTCACCAATTTCACACACATACATGCAATGATGCTCCACAGGGCTCTATGCTGGTACCATTACTGTTCTCATCACATGTGCAACCTCTCAAATCTAACGTTTGATTCGTATTCTGTCAAAATAATTTCTAAACGGGTCTGTTTATCCATGGTCCTGCTGGGCATCGTGTTTTTATCTGTGTCTCTTCTGTTCCAGAAACAGTCCCCTACCAATCCAACGCTCTTCAACCTCGTAAGGGATGTTAAACAGGTACATCTTTGACTTCCTGTCAACCATTGATTGTCAAAGTTTGAATTAATTTGAAGAATAGTAATTGATGATGATGGTGTTGTTGATTAGTATGGCTCACTATGACTCGTATTCTAATTATTTCCAGGGTAATCTCCCACCTAACTACAAGATGACGTTAATTGACATTGGCCTGGTGATAGAGTACCTGATGGGCGGGACTTACAGGTGCAACTACACCAGGAAACGCTTCAGGATCATCTACAACAATCTCCACGGCAACAGCAGGGTAAGGGTTAACGGTTAGTGTTAAGGGTTGAAGATTAAAGGTTAAAACATAAGTTCGCTTCAGGGTCAAGGGTTAAACTCATTGTTCACACAGGTTATTTTGATCTTCCGGTTTCACTGATTGATTCACTTAGAGTAATAGTGAAAGTACTGTTCTCTATCTTTTTCTCTCTCTCTGTCTCTCTCCAGAGGTCAGGTCGCCACTCTGCAGGGCCTGGGTCCCACCTGAGGAAGAGCCAAGAGTCCTTCAGTATCCAGGCTGACAAGAAGGAGAAGACCAGGCACAACCACTTCATCAAGACTGCACAGCCATACAAACCAAAGGTACACACGCACAACATGGAGAGTCATATTTGAGAACACACTGGACGCTGGCTACGCTGACAACTTTGGGCTGTCCTGTGCTGTAAGGCTAGCAAGCATTAAAAATGACACCTCAACGGAAGAGAAGGTGAAGTAACTGAAGGAATGGGTGGCAGGTGTCAACATGCTTCTTAATGTAAAAAAAAGTATTTTGAACTCAGAATCTGCTATTTCAAAAATCCTCCCCAACCAGCTCCACTAATCCTGGGTTGACAGGCTGTTCCAGTTATAACAAGCACAAAATACCTTGGCTTCCACCTGGACATCTCACTCCGTGGGGACCAACACATTGACCAGGCAGTGAAAAACGCTTCAAAGCGTCTCTATTTCATGACTGTGACTTGTGTGATGGCAAGAAACGGCCTGTCCACTGATGACCTTGTGGAAATCTATACCACTGTAATCCGACCATGCCTGGAGTATGCCAGTGTGTTGCTGGTAGGCTGCACAAAGATGCAGCAAGCTGCACTGGATAGGGTACAGGAAAAGACAAGCAAGATAATAACAAAAACAGAGACATCCCACTGACCCTTCCACCACTACGGTCATGGAGAGAGCAAGCAGCAGTAAGATTGGTCACTGACATGCACCAACCTGACCACCGTCTACAGGATCTCCTACCACAGAGAAGGGGAGAGTACTGGCAGAGTCCTCCACAACCAGAACCAACTGTCCAGCATCAACGCAAGGACAAATAGGCTGACAATTCTACCATTGCCATCTGCCATCAGACTTTTTAATAGCAAAATGTGACACTTTAAACTGTAATTTCTTGTAAGATGGGACCTTTTTTTATTTAATGTAGTATCTTGTTTTTGAAGTATTGTCTGTAACTGCATTCTGCATTACTCTTGTTGACTGCGAGCATGCAAAAATCAAATCAATACCAAAACCCAAGGTGTGTGTGTGTATATATACACACACACACACACACACACACACACACACACACACACACACACACACACACACACACACACACACACACGATCAGCCATACAAACCCACGCCACAGAACTGAGCCATCAGATTACATTCAAATCCCCCTCTTGACACCCACCCCTCTCCCTCTTAGTTGGAGTCGGCAACAGACCAGTCCAAGAAAAAAGCCAAGGAGGAGATAGTTGACATCGACGACCCGGAGACACGCAGGTTCCCGTACCCGTTCAATGAGCTGCTGATGTGGGCCGTCCTGATGAATAGGCAGAAGATGTCTCTGTTCTTCTGGCAGCATGGGGAGAAAGCATGGCCAAGGCCCTGGTGGCCTGTAAACTCTGTCGCTCCATGGGCTATGAGGCCAAGAAGAGTGACGTGGTCGACGACACCTCCCAGGAACTCAAGGACTACTCCAAGTATGACACATTACACACCAAATAACTAGGACACTTCAATCCTCACTAATACTCAAGACTACTATAATATGTGACAGATTACATACTAATACTTTACGTACTCCAAGTATGATGCATTACTACTAGTAGTCACTAATACTCAAGGCTACTTGAAGTATGAGTATTACTGAGTATTAGAATGTAATGTATCAGACCATTTTTGTGAGTGAAGTGACAATGAGGTGCTGTGTTGCGGTGACTGATGATGATGTTTATGATGGTGTTTTCAATGAGTTTGATAGCCTGGTATGTGTGCGTCATGTTCGGAGGGAAGATGTCTAGAGTAATGTAGGTTTGATGATGATTATTATTCCATAGTGAATTTGGCACCCTAGCAGTGGACCTCCTGGAGCAGTCGTTCAGACAGGATGAAACCATGGCGATGAAACTGCTGACCTACGAACTGAAGAACTGGAGTAACAGCACCTGTCTGAAGCTGGCCGTGTCGTCACGGTTACGACCCTTCGTGGCTCACACCTGTACCCAGCTGCTGCTGTCAGACATGTGGATGGGACGACTCAACATGAGGAAGAACTCCTGGTACAAGGTGACACTGCCCAGCAATGCAGTGTGTGTATATACACACACACACACACACACACACACAATGGTGTTCCACAGGGCTCTGTTCTTGGATGGTTATTATCGATGTATTATAATGTTTTTCCAGGTGTTTCCCATTATCCTGGTCCCTCCTGAGTAAACATAAATAAACATATACAATAAATACATTTAAAAACTAAATAATATTAATATAATAATGTATATATCTCTAGGTGATCCTCAGTATCCTGGTGCCTCCTGCCATCCTCCTGTTGGAGTACAAGACAAAGGCAGAGATGTCCCACATCCCTCAGAGTCAGGACGCCCATCAGATGACCATGGAGGACAGCGAACACAACTTCCATAACACCACCGACAACATACAGATGGTCAGAATTAATATGACACAGAGTTCATTTATTAGCTATGAGGGGTAGCTCTGATGGTCCTGGGGTTTAGCTTTGAGGGGTAGCTATGATTATCCTGGGGTTTAGCTATGAGGGGTAGCTATGGTGGTCCTGGGGTTTAGCTATGAGGGGTAGCTATGATGGTCCTGGGGTTTAGCTGTGAGGGGTAGCTATGATGGTCCTGGGGTTTAGCTGTGAGGGGTAGCTGTGAGGGGTAGCTATGATGGTCCTGGGGTTTAGCTGTGAGGGGTAGCTATGATGGTCCTGGGGTTTAGCTGTGAGGGGTAGCTATGATGGTCCTGGGGTTTAGCTGTGAGGGGTAGCTATATGAGAGAGGGTTGGACTGCAGTTCTCTCTTAATTCATGGTTTCTTAATTTCTGGTGCTGTGGTCTGTTTTCAGTCTGCATGTATATACATGGACATATACATATGCATACATGTCTTTACAGTCTATTAAACAGGCGTTATTAAACATGATTCTTCTCCAGGACGTGTTCAAGGAGGCGAAGGCGGATGACAACGTGGAGGTGAAGGATGAGGCGGAGACACAGGTCCGCTCCCGAAGACTTCCTCTAACCAGGAAGTTCTACGCCTTCTACCACGCCCCCATCGTCAAGTTCTGGTTCAACACGGTATGAAACCCGCCCCTGGCTCTACCCCCTCCATGTGAGCTGACTAGCAGACACTCTGGGCCCTACTATGTTTAATGGTACAGCAGAGTTCTGACTACCAAGGTTCTCCCTGCAGAGCCGCTAAGCAGCTTTAATGGAAGGGATGTTTCCTTTCTCCTCGTGGGATATTTCCTGTATCCTGCCCAGTGTGTGTGTGTGTGGATGAGTTCGTTCTGCATCGCTTTGTGTCCCGGGTGGGTGGAGATTTCCCTTTTAGAAGCAATGTAATGTAATGGTCTTAAAATGAGCACAACTGGCCCAGTGTGTGTACTCTGAGACCAGGGAGGGCTGACATGAAGCGTGTTCGTGTTGAGAGGACAGAGGGAGGCTGGGGCGTGTGTGTACTTTTCCAGAGCTCTACCTCCCACCCCCTGCATACTTCACACACCAACACGCACCCTCAGGTGGTTTTCCAGGTGCCCATTTGCATGTCTTGCTAGCATCAGTCCTTAACATAGCTATAGCTTCTGTACCCAGATCAATGCTTATCTACCTCACAATCAACATCAACATAATTCTGCTGCCTGCCACACAATGATCCAGCTCTCACTGTGTATCTGTCACATCATGATCTCTGCTTCCACATAATAACCCTGCCTGCCTCAGTCAGCACCGATCCCAGGACTGATCAGTCTCAGTTTAGTCACGGCCCTCCAACAGCCACACACACCCTACCTAACCCCCGGGCCATAGTTAGAATGACTGATGTCTAGGGTGGGGGGGTGGGTCTGTATAATGGCTGAGAGGTGTTTTTTGAATGCTGTTGTTTCCTTCACTTCATGCTTCACTAGTCAGGCTCACAGTGTTCACCTCTAAAAAGACCTGGGGGTATGTCACAAAGCAGGAACAAAGTAGGACTGCTGATATAGGATCAGTTTAGCCTTTTAGGTCATAATGACCCCTACAGATCAACCTTTTTCAAACCTCTCCTCTGACGGCCCTAAACTAGCACACCGGTTTTACCTGGTCGAGGGCTTGATGATTAGTTAACTAGTTGATTCGGTGTGTTAGTTCTGGAATAGTTAAAATACATGGAATATCTGGGGGTCTCTGACAAAAGGTTTGAAAAGGGCTGATATAGATTTTAAATAAATAAGATTATATGGACGGGGGGACACTTTTTAAATATGGGCCCTGGGCATTGTCTTGGACAAGGGTTTAGTAACAATATAGAAGCATTTTCTATCAGCTTTACGTTTACCTGGTTCTTTCTGTATTAGAGCGTGTGTGTGTGTGCGTGTGTTAATGTAAGTGTTACCAGTATCGATACAGGTATCACAATACTACAATACCAGTATCACAATACTACAATACCAAAACAAACACAACGCAGACTTCACTCTGTGGTGCTGTTGTACAACAGTATGCGCTATAGATTGAGTCACATTTGTTTATTTTGCAGTGACAACATTAAGACTGTTTTCCTCAAGTAATTAAGTCTGCTTCATTTTTCCTTTCCTTCTTTACTTCCTAGTATCGCGGTACTGGTATCGTGGTAACCCTAATTTAAGGTGTATGTGTGTGTTGTGTGTCTCCTGGCTAGCTGGTGTATGTTTGTGGGTCTGTATAATAGCCTGTGTATGGTATGTAAAGGTGTGTGTTGTGGGTCTGTATAATAGCCTGTGTATGGTATGTAAAGGTGTGTGTTGTGGGTCTGTATAATAGCCTGTGTATGGTATGTAAAGGTGTGTGTTGTGGGTCTGTATAATAGCCTGTGTATGGTATGTAAAGGTGCGTGTTGTGGGTCTGTATAATAGCTTGTGTATGGCATGTTAAGGTGTGTGTGTTGTGGGTCTGTATAATAGCCTGTGTATGGTATGTAAAGGTGTGTGTGTTGTGGGTCTGTATAATAGCCTGTGTATGGTATGTAAAGGTGTGTGTGTGTTGTGGGTCTGTATAATAGCCTGTGTATGGTATGTAAAGGTGTGTGTTGTGGGTCTGTATAATAGCCTGTGTATGGTATGTAAAGGTGTGTGTTGTGGGTCTGTATAATAGCCTGTGTATGGTATGTAAAGGTGTGTGTTGTGGGTCTGTATAATAGCCTGTGTAAAGGTGTGTGTGTGTGTGTGTTGTCCCCTGGATAGCTGGCGTACCTGGGCTTTCTGATGCTGTACTCGTTTGTCGTTCTGGTCCGGATGCCCGAGTTTCCATCTCCTCAAGAGTGGGTGGTTATCCTCTACATATTCACCTCCGCCATCGAGAAGATACGAGAGGTACGCTAATGCTGCTCCCTACTCTCTACATCAATACGGTTATGTTCCAATTGGCACCGTATTTGCTATATAGTGCACTGCTTTTGCCATTTGGAATGGACCCTATGACTTCATTTGTTTTTGAAGGACAAGACACTTACCCAGCTATCTTTGGCTCTCAGAGGATTCAATACAATTGAGTTTAGTTCAATTTGCTTTAAACAAGGTCCTTATTCTTATAGTTGACAGTTTAAACAGAGAAGCACTGAGTCCCCATTCACGTTGATAGAATATCTCTCAATTTCTGGCACTTTGTTTCCATTGTTGATTTGATTTGAGCTCTCAGTTCACTGGATGCACTCATGTCCTATTGTCTGTTCTGTTTCTTTCTTTGTAGATGTTTATGTCTGAAGCTGGGAAGATTAGTCAGAAGGTTAAAGTCTGGTTCAGTGACTATTTTAACCTCTCAGACTTCCTGGCTATTGTCACCTTCTTTGTGGGCTTTGGATTGAGGATCGGAGGAGAGGATGTGCTTGTCCCAGGCCGGACTGTGTATTGCTTGAATATCATCTTCTGGTACGTGAGACTCCTAGATATTCTGGCAGTCAACCAGCAAGCAGGACCATATGTGATGATGATCGGTAAAATGGTGAGTGTTCTTTTTTTTCCTAATGCTTTACTAATCCAAATTCTTTTTCAACTGTCTAATATCAAATCAAATTGTATTTGTCACATGCGTCGAATACAACAGGTGTAGACCTTACAGTGAAATGCTTACTTACAAGCCCTTAATCAACAATGCTTTAAGAAGTTAAGAAAAATGTGTTAAGTAAGAAATGGATAAGTAGAAAAATAGAAAATTAAAGTAACAAATAATTAAACAGCAGCAGTAAAATAACAATAGCGAGGCTATATACAGGAGGTACCGGTACAGAGTCAATGTGCGGGGGCACCGGTTAGTTGAGGTAATAAACTCAGCATAAAAACAAATGTCCTCACTGTCAACTGCTTTTATTTTCAGGAAACTTAACATGTGTAAATATTTGTATGAACATAAGATTCAACAACTGAGACATAAACTGTACAAGTTCCACAGACATGTGACTAACAGAAATTGAATAATGTGTCCCTGAACAAAGGGGGGGTCAAAATCAAAAGTAACAGTCAGTATCTGGTGTGGCCACCAGCTGCATTAAGTAC
Organism: Brachymystax lenok tsinlingensis; assembly: GCA_030435695.1. Taxonomy (NCBI): domain Eukaryota; kingdom Metazoa; phylum Chordata; class Actinopteri; order Salmoniformes; family Salmonidae; genus Brachymystax; species Brachymystax lenok. The sequence goes on along the minus strand of CM059800.1, from coordinate 26,184,289 downwards.
TGCAGAGCATCTCCTCCTCATGGACTGCACCAGATTTGCCAGTTCTTGCTGTGAGATGTTACCCCACTCTTCCGCCAAGGCACCTGCAAGTTCCCGGACATTTCTTGGGGGAATTGCCCCTATCCCTCACCCTCCGATCCAACAGGTCCCAGACGTGCTCAATGGGATTGAGATCCGGGCTCTTCGCTGGCCAATAGCAGAACACTGACATTCCTGTCTTGCAGGAAATCACACACAGAACGAGCAGTATGGCTGGTGCCATTGTCATGCTGGAGGGTCATGTCAGGATGAGCCTTTAGGAAGGGTACCACATGAGGGAAGAGGATGTCGTCCCTGTAACGCACAGCGTTGAGATTGCCTGCAATGACAACAAGCTCTGTCCGATGATGTTGTGACACACCGCGCCAGACCATGATGGATCCTCCAACTCCAAATCGATCCCGCTCCAGAGTACAGGCCTCAGTGTAACGCACATTCCTTCGACGATAAACGCGAATCCGACCATCACCCCCTGGTGAGACAAAACCGCGACTTGTCAGTGAAGAGCACTTTTTGCCAGTCCTGTCTGGTCCAGCGACGGTGGGTTTGTGCCCATAGGCGACGTTGTTGCCGGTGAGGACCTTCCTTACAACAGGCCTACAGTCCAGCCTCTCTCAGCATATTGCGGACAGTCTGAGCACTGATGGAGGAATTGTGCGTTCCTGGTGTAATTCGGGCAGTTGTTGTTGCCATCCTGTACCTGTCCTGCAGGCGTGATGTACCGATCCTGTGCAGGTGTTGTTACACGTGGTCTGCCACTGCGAGGACGATCAGCTGTCCGTCCCTGTCTCACTGTAGCACTGTCTTAGGCATCTCTGATATTGCTCCTTCTGATATTTCTTAATTTCTTTTTTGGGGGATTATGTGTGTGTTGTTATTGTATTGCTAGATTTTACTGCCCTGTTGGAGCTAGAATGGTGTTTTGTTGATGGTGGTGTGAAACGTTGTCTCAGGCGCCGCTCCAGAATCTCCCATTAATGTTCAATTGGGTTGAGATCTGGTGACTGAGACACACCCTTTAAACCCCCTACGCTCCTTTGAGACTCCTAATTGGCAACTTGGCATTTTTATTTGGATGTTAATAGCTTAATTAACTCAAGAACCACACCTGTGTGGGAGCACCTGCTTTCAATATACTTTGTATTCCTCATTTTTGCCAGTTACTTTGTATTCCTCTTAATTTGCCAGTTACCTCTATATATCAACATGTTTTACATAGTGGCAATAATGTCTATGATAAGCAACATGTTTTGATAGACTACGGGGATCCAGCACCAGGTCTTTTCATTTTGAGGCGCCGTAGCTGTGAGTCCGGAAATTCTCTCAATATTTCCTGAGAACTTGGACGTTTATTCTCAGAACTTAGACCTGGTTAACTGCATGCACATGCCCTTAATATAGTGGTGGTAATGTCTCTGTTTTATATTGTTGTGATAATGTATAGGATAATGTATATATTCCTCTAGGTGGCGCTGGTGTTGTTGAGTATTGGCATGCCCCAGAAAGCCATCCTGTAATGTATGTATGTATGTATGTATATATTCCTCTAGGTGGCCAATATGTTTTATATTGTGGTGATCATGGCGGTGGTGTTGTTGAGTTATGGCGTGCCACGGAAAGCCATCCTGTACCCAAATGAGGAGCCCAGTTGGACGCTGCTCAAAGATGTGGTCTTCCAGCCGTACTGGATGATGTACGGGGAAGTGTATGCGTATGAAATCGACGGTAAGGAAGACAAGCCTGGTATAAATGACTACGATGGTAAGAGAGTTTTCTTAAGGATTCTCACCACCGCATGAGAAGCTGATTAGCACTGGAAATCAATCAAAAACCAACGTTTGGTCTAATTTTTTTTATATTTTATTTTACATTTATTTAACTAGGCAAGTCAGTTAAGAACAAATTCTTATTTTCAATGATTGCCTAGGAACAGTGGGTTAACTGCCTGGCAGAACAACAGATTTTTACCCTGTCAGCTCGGGGATTCGATCTTGCAACATTTCGGTTACTAGTCCAACGTTCTAACCACTAGGCTACCCTGCCGCCCCTAATCAATGCGTCCTGCACCGCACCACACAGTCACTGTGTTTAAAGTTATTTATTATTATTTATTTTTTTATTTAGAGTACAGAATGAGACCCTAGACCCTTGGTTGGATAGGCATATGTTTCACTATGCCTATCCAGTTCTTTCATAAGTAATCAAGTCCTCAGGAGGTAGGGGCTAGGAGTTGATTGTGGACACAGCCAGTCGGCCCCTGTTAGGGGAGGTATAGCCAGCAATAGTAGAGAACTGCAGCTTTTAACCAATCAGGGCTTTAGTTTAGATTGTGTCCAGATTTCTCTTGAGGCATGTCAAATGTAAGTGATTTGCTTAAAGAACAGGCACAGAGCTTCAAAATGGTACACTGTAGTTTGAGTAAACATGAGTCAGCATGGCACTGTCCTCCAGAAAGTAGGCGCTCTACTTAAACCCTGCTAAATTCAGGGCAGCAATGTTTTTGAGAGCTGTAGGAATACTTTTGCAGTTTTCCATAGCTTTATCTTTCCAAAAATCTGTGATAAAGATGATCTGTGTACTTACCAGAGAAGAGCCCATTCTGTTATAGACAGAAGCCTGTGACATGACAGACCAATCAGGGATCATATCTCGGCATACCCAACCTCTCCATTATCTCAGCCAATCATGACTAGCCAGGAAATATCCTGTCTTTCTCCCAGTATAGCTCAGTGCTTTCGCCTTGGCTAAACTAGGAACATTTGACATTTTTATTCATATTTACAAATCCAATACAAGTTTGTAATTAAGGCACATGAAAGTTCACATGTTCAAGAAGGCATTTCTGCAAAAAACCAAAAAACGTATTTTGAATCGGCCCTACTGTGGTAGGAACCAGCGTCAAATGCCTTAGATCCTGTAACATTTAGTAAACATTGTTGTACACATGGGGGTAAATCCTAACTTCCAGTTAAGGTGACTTTTCACTTAGTCACGCAATTATGCCAATAGGAGACTAAGTGACATTCAGATTTGCTGCATAGAGCACATTTGAGAAGATACATTGTGTAATATATAATAATCGCAGCTACCTGTCTCGCTCATCAGACTACGGGAACTCCACCCCAGTTGTGTGGGAGATACACCGGCTGTGGGATGAGACTACCTGTTGATATATAGAGCAGAATGTATACAGTAGCAGTAGATACTGTGCAGTAGTATGACATTTTATTCCACTAATTAGATGGTAGTTTTACTGACAAATTATGTTTACTCCTAGACAAAAAATATATATTTTCTATAGAGACATCAAAGACAGTAGAAAGCTTAATCTGGCTGTGCAAAACCAGTCCATGGAGCGTAGAGGTGTAGTTTGTGTGTTCGTGTGTGTGAATGATCTACACCTGTCACTGTGTGTTGTTTGGGATGTGTGTGATTCTAAGTGTGTGTTTTGTGTTGGGATGTGTGAAGCACCGTGTGTGTGTCTCTGACCCAGTCCCCTCTCTCCACAGTGTGTGCCAATAATAGTGATACGAATGTGAAAACCCTGTGCTCCACTTCAGTGTGGATCACTCCTTTCCTACAAGCGGTCTACCTCTTTGTCCAATACATACTGATAGTTAACCTTCTCATCGCCTTCTTCAAGTAAGACTACACACACACACAACGGTGTTCCACAGAGCGCTGTTCTGTGACCAATACTATTCTCATTATTCATTAATAACATTATCATGTTTTTCCCCAATTTTCTACATCACTGTGTATATCTATTTTTACCATCTCTCTTCTCAGCAATGTGTACCTCCAAGTGATGTCAATCAGTAATCTGGTATGGAAGTACCAGAGGTATCATTTCGTCATGGCCTACCATGAGAAGCCAGTCCTCCCTCCTCCCCTCATCCTCCTCTCCCACCTAGTCTCCTTCTTCTCCTGCATCTGTCACAAGAGGAAGAAGGACAGTCACTCTTACGGACCAAGTACGGGAACTACCATTTATCGCTCTAAATGCGGATATGATAGAACCACTTGGTGATCAGAGAGAACAAGAGAGGCCCTATTACTGAGCTCTGGGGGACACCAGTAGTATATGAACAGACTATAAAATGTATAGGTGTCTCAGGGATCTCTAGTTTATCAGCAAAAATATATGCAGCTACAATAAGTTATTTGAAAATGTGTACTAGTAGTTACATTGATCTGTAAAAGAGGTGAAATGCCTTGTTGAAACTAGAAAGCTCTTCATCCTCTCCCTTCCCATCTCCCCCTCTTTCCTTTCTTCCTTCCCTCCCTCCAGAGTTGTTTCTAACGGAGGAGGATCAGAAGAAGCTCCATGACTTTGAGGAGCAGTGTGTGGAGACGTACTTCCATGAGAAAAACGACCAGTTCCACTCAGGGAGCGAAGAGCGCATCCGCCTCACCTCAGACAGGTAACTGTTACCATAGTTATCATTCACCCCAGTTTTTATTTGACCCTTGCGTTGACAGTAACAGTTATAGTGTATATATAACATAAGAGGATTAGGAGGTTAAGTTCTCCTTTCTCTCCTCAGGGTTGAGACCATGTGTATCCAGCTTAAGGAGGTCGGTAATAGAGTGAACTTCATCAAGCGTTCCCTCCACACACTGGACTCTCAGATCGGCCACCTTCAGGACCTGTCTGCTCTGACCGTGGACACCCTGAAGACCCTGACCGCCCAGAGGGCCTCTGAAGCCAGCAAGGTCCACAACCAGATCACCAGGGAGCTCAGTCTGTCCAAAAACTTTGCCCCTAGCCTGGCCCCCACCCCCCAAGACCCTACCCCCCAATCCAAGGGGGTCAAACGCAGTGTGGGGGCCTACTTTGGTTCCTCCTTCCCCCAGGTGTCCGGGGTGGTGGTGGGGGGCAACATGGCTGATTCTCTGTTTGGGAGTGGGGTGGACCCAAACCCGCCACTGACGCTCAGTCCCCCAGAGCGGAAAGGAGACTGGGCTGGGCTGGGGCACCAAGCTACTGCTGCTATAGAGGCTGGATCCTCCAGGGGTGGCAGTGCCAGTCACAGTGCCTTCTCCCTCTGCCCCGCTCCGGCGCCCCCTACTGTCAGTCCTCCAGAGCTGCGGCTACGCGGCCACTCGTTCACCCAGTGGAAGCTGACCCATCCAGTGCATCTGGGCCTCTCCGACTGCCCCTCCAGCCTGCCCAGCGTGCCCTCTGCTAGGGCTGCTTTCTACGTCAGCTCTACCCCCTCCCAGCCCTCCGTCTCCAGCCACCCAGAACTCAACCTGGCTGGGCCAGACAAAGACAGAACCTCTGCTTCCACCTCTGCCTTTGCTGTAGAGTTTGGTGCGTTTGTTGGTAAGTATAACTGTGAGGAGAAAGACGAGGACACTAGCTGTGTGTACCCCACTGTTGTTGTTGTAGTGTCCAAGACTTCTGACATTGCTCGCCCTGTTTGCTTGCCTGCTTCCATTGAGAAACGGGAGGCAATTGGTGAGGAGGAGGGGAGGGGTGAGGGAGGGGAGAGGGCGAAAGGGAGGTGTGAGAGGGAGGGGAGGGCAGAGGGGGAGGGGTATGTGAATGAGGCATTTTCCGATGACGAGGGAAGACCCGAAGGAGTTCTGATGGATGGGCAGGGCCGAAATGCTGAGCTTCCATTGGCTCCTGAGACTGTCCGGCAGGCCGCCCCCTGGCCGCATGCCGGCGCTCACAGGAACAGACCCATCCCAGGCTGTGCCCAGGCCCCTGCAGTGGTGCCCAGGAGACCCCGCGGCCGTAGGACCAGAGAGGTGGGGTCCTCAAGCCCCATGGCCCAGCCAGGGTCCCCTCAGCAGGGGGAAAGAAGGACTGACGCCCCCCTGAGAAGTGACAGCAGGGAAACTACCAGAGACAGAGGTTTGAGTCTGTCTGAGTTTAAGTTGGCAGTGGGCAAATCTCAGATCACACTCTACCTTTCACCTGTAACACACCTTTTCCTAACCAGGGTGAAGTATGGTTGTTAGTGGTCTAACGGGGTGGTATGGGGTCTAACTAAAATGAAATAACCACAGGTGTGTTCGCAAAATTCCAAAACCCTGAGCATAACCTGACATGGCACCATGCTCAATCAAGACTTAAAAATAAACCAATCAGTATGGCACCATGCTCAATCAATAGACTTCATAAACTCATAGCAACAGCTCATTATCATTCACCAGTAAAACATAAATGTTCAATAACAGTCAATAAACGGTTGCAAACTTTAATGAAAAACCTGGGGTACACTTGGTGGCTTGCAAAAGTATTCACCCCCCTTGGCATTTTTCCTATTTTGTTGCCTTAACAACCTGGATTTTTTTTTTTTTTAAATGATGGGTTTGTATCATTTGATTTACACAACATGCCTACCACTTTGAAGATGCAAAATATTTTTTATTGTGAAACAAACAAGAAATAAGACAAATTTGCTTGAGCGTGCATAACTATTCACCCTCCCCAAAGTCAATACTTTGTCGAGACACCTTTTGCAGCAATTACAGCTGCAAGTCTTTTGGGGTATGTCTCTATTAGCTTGGCACATCTAGCCACTGGGATTTTTGCCCATTCTTCAAAGCAAAACTGCTCCAGCTCCTTCAAGTTGGATGGGTTCTGCTGGTGTACAGCAATCTTTAAGTCATACCACAGATTCTCAATTGGATTGAAGTCTGGGCTTTGACTAGGCCATTCCAAGACATTTAGATGTTTCCCCTTAAACCACTCGAGTGTTGCTTTAGCAGTATGCTTAGGGTCATTGTCCTGCTGGAAGGTGAACCTCCGTCCCAGTCTCAAACCTCTGGATTTGAAATTCCGAATCAGTTATACAGTAGCTGTGCTCGTTGTAAAGGTATCTAATTTTGATGATATTTCTTATATTAAAGCCTAACAGTCTGTTAAGTACATGTAAATCTCATGACCAACTACTCTTTCCATTTTTTAGGATGGCAATCTTCATCTGACTCCAAAGAATTTCCCTGTATTTAGCTCCATCCATCATTCCTTCAATTCTGACCAGTTTCCTAGTCCCTGTCGATTAAAAATATCCCTACATCATGATGCTGCCACCACCATGCTTCACTGTGGGGATGGTGTTCTCGGGGGTGATGAAAGGTGTTGGGTTTGCGCCAGACATAGCGTTTTCCTTGATGGCCAAAAAGCTCAATTTTAGTCTCATCTGACCAGAGTACCTTCTTCCATATGTTTGGGGAGTCTCCTACATGCCTTTTGGCGAACACCAAACGTGTTTGCTTATTTTTTTCTTTAAACAATAGCTTTTTTCTGGTCACTCTTCCGTAAAACCCAGCTCTGTGGCGTGTACGGCTTAGTGGTCTTATGGACAGAAACACCAATCTCCTCTGTGGGAGCTTTGCAGCTCCTTCAGGGTTATCTTTGGCCACTGTTGCCTCTCTGATTAATGCCCTCCATGCCTGGTCCATAAGTTTTGGTGGGCCGACGGTTTGGCAGGTTTGTTGTGCCATATTCTTTCCATTTTTTAATAATGGATTTGATGGTGCTCCGTGGGATGTTCAAAGTTTCAGATATTTTTGTATAACCCAACACTGATCTGTACTTCTCCACAACTTTGTACCTGACCTGTTTGCAGAGCTCCTTGGTCTTCATGGTGCCGCTTGCTTGGTGGTTCCCCTTGCTTAGTGGTGTCGCAGACTCTGGGGTCTTTCAGAACAGGTGTATGTATACTGCGATCATGTGACACTTAGATTGCACACATGTGGACTTTATTTAACTAATCATGTGACTTCTGAAGGTAATTGGTTGTACCAGATCTTTTTTAGGAGCTTCATAGCAAAGGGGGTGAATACAAATGCGTGCACCAGTTTTCTGTTTTTAATTTTTTTGAATTTTTGGAAAGTAAAAAAAAATCTTTTCACTTCACCAATTTTGACTATTTTGTGTATATCCATTCCATGAAATCCAAATAAAAATCTATTTAAAATACATGGCTAGGCCACTCCAGGACCTTAATGTGCTTCTTCTTGAGCCACTCCTTTGTTGCTGTAATAAAACAAAATAGGAAAAACGCCAAGAGGGATAAATACTTTTGCAAGGCACTGTATATATATTCAGAGCTCTGAAACTTTATATAGTCTTACTACGTTGCAGGCCTGTGCTTTTTATCTCAACAAGGACTAGATGAGGAAGCGCTTCTGTGCGTTTGTATTTTCTGGAAGCGGGAGTTCCAATGCAGGCAATGGTGGTCCTTAGCCAGTGCGGTAGTGGAAAACAGAGGGCTAGTGCTGCTAGTTAGCAGGATGATGTTTCTTCACAAGACTCAGAGGACACCCTAGAATTTCCTGGTATCTAGGGTTGCTATCTGAGCTCGATGTAAACTATTTTGACACACGGTAGCGTACATACAATATACATGTCTTGGCCTCTTATGGAGATGGCTTGCTATGCTAGCTAGCTGGTGTTGGAAAGCTAGCGGCTAATATTAGCTAGTGTTGCATCGTACCTTTTAGAAGGGACCCAAAGGAAACTGTAGAATTGCCAGTATCTAGAGTCGCTATCTGAGAGGTATACTACGATTTGAAACTAGACCTACTCAGACTTTTATAAGGCTAGCCAGCTTCACATTCCAGCCAAGGCTTCATCCATACTAAGGTGGATTTTGATCATGCAGCTAACGCAAGCTGGTTTAGAGGGGATTTCCACATAACACGATAATTTGGATAGCCACTCAAGCTTTCCCTTTATGTGGGTGCTAGAAGTTAAATATCAAGCGAGGTTGTTTCATTGCCCCCATCGTGTTATGTAGAAATGCACTGTCAGTATGTTTAACTACTCGTGTATACCGCAACGCTCGCCCTCGTGTGGGTGCTAGCAAGCTAGGTATCAACAGCCAATCCAGTAGGGACTGGAAGCTATACTGAGCTTTAAATTGGTCAAGCGCGCCGCGATATCGAAGTATTTGCATAAAGTTACGGTTTCCTCATCTTTGGTCCCACCCTGTTCACGTCCCTCGCCCATGCTCGCATCGCCCAACAGTCCCCCGCCCACTTAGCTTCTCTTCCATTGGACATGGCTTTTCGTAGTTTCATCGCCCACGTCACTTCAGTTAACTGAACGTGCATAAAAGGTTATTTATTAATATGTGAACGCCTCCAACTGGTAATTACCACATTTCTACTTGGTTATGAACGCATTAGTGCACTACATAGGGAGCAGGGTGTGATTTGGAATGTTACCTAGGAAGAGGTGCCTGGCTGTAGGGTGCTAGGATCGTCTTTGTAATTAACTCGTCGTTGTCTCTTTCAGATGTGTCTCTCTGTTTCTCTCTCTCTCTCTTGCTCCACCTGTCAATTATTATGTCAACCTTTTGTCTTGTCTAACGTCATTGTTGTGTTGGGGTGTTGGCCTCTGGTTGAAGGTGACAGGGTTGTGACTATCACCATTGATTGATTGATTGATTGGTTGAGATTTGCAATCCTGAATGTGTCTATTGGTTAAAGGGTTTGTCACATGGAAAGGTGAAGGTTGAGGTACCTACCCTCTGTCCGTCTGTCTCCCAGTGACTGTCCCAGAGGTCTAAGATGTTCTCACTAAGGCACAGAACCAGGTTTGGCCAACCCCTGACCTGGATCAGGGTTGGGGTCAATTCCATTTTAATTCAGGAAGTTATCAAATTGGAATTGAAATGAACCCCAACAAAAAAGCCTGCCACTCTGCAGCCTTCCAGGACAAGTGTTGGCCACCCTTGGTGTGATGCTGTCTCTGTATCTGTCTAACAGTGTTCCGGTCCTCCAGGTCATAAAGACAACCTGCGCCTGGACCTGCAGCGCTCCTTCCCCAGAGACATCTCCTCCACAGCCGCCTCCTCCAGACAGCTCAGCCCAGCCACGCGGCACAGGGAACAGGTGAGAGAGTATGTGGGATTATGTGTGTGTTCCTCCTCCTAGGTATTGAGGTAATTATTTACTTGCTCTTAGTTCCCGGTTGGGAAGTGGTTGTTGGTTGGTAGAATGTCAGTCAATGTTATGACCATTTTAAAAAACAGAACCTGTTCGTTCTAGTTTGGAGCAATGTATTTACATGAAACATCACAGAGACACTTCCACAGAACAAACCAGAATTCCTCAATGGCTTCCTGTCCAAACACATTGTCCCCCACAAATCCTAACCTTAACCTCACTGTGAAAAACAGGAAAACTGATCTCATTAGCAGATCCCAGTAGGAGGAAGTTGCTCCTAGATAAGGATGCCAGTGTGTCTTTCTGTCTACAGGGTCATCCTGAAGGCCAAGGTAATATGAGGACGGTCAACTCGTATGCTGGCTTCACTGAGTTTGACCGGAGTCCCTCCTTCCTCCATCCAGACTCCTGTAAGTCCAGGAAAATAGAGCTGTGCTGTAAGACACATGAATACACTGCAGAACCCTGACAAGACCTGGCGGAGGTCAACGACATGTATACTATGTGTGCTAACTGAAAGTGTCTTTGGTTGTTGTGTGTGTGTGCAGCTCTGAGTAAGAGAGAGAGGAGCGGAGTGTCAGCGGAAGACATCCTCATCCACGAAGACCCCAGAGCTGCACTACTACTGGTGAGAACTGTTCCATAACTATATGATGTCTCACACCCCTTCAGGTCCTGAAATCACTACTGACTGACTGTACGCCTGACTGACTGACTGACTGTACGCCTGACTGACTGACTGTACGCCTGACTGACTGACTGTACGCCTGACTGACTACCACTGACTGTACGCCTGCCTGACTGACTGTACGCCTGACTGACTGTGTGACTGACTACCACTGTACGCCTGACTGACTGACTGACTACCACTGACTGACTGTACGCCTGATTGACTGACTACGCCTGACTGACTGTACGCCTGACTGACTGTGTAACTGACTGACTACCACTGACTGTACGCCTGACTGACTGAACGACCGACTGACTGTACCACATCACTGTTACATCCTCAGAAAGCATGAGCTCCTGAGTTGGGAAAATCTTGTGCAATACACAAACACATGTCTTGTATTCAAGATTCTAAATGGCCTGGCTCCCCCTTCACTCAGTACTTTTGTTAAACAGAAAACCCAAACATATGGCAGCAGATCCACAATGTCCGCCATGAGAGGTGACTGTATAGTTCCCTTAAGGAAAAGCACCTTTAGTCAATCTGCTTTCTCTGAGAGCTTCCCATGTCTGGAATACACTGCCATCAGACACACATAACTGCACCACCTATCACACTTTCACCAAAAATATGAAGACATGGCTAAAGGCCAATCAGATTTGTGAACATAATCCCTAGCTGTGTATTACCGCTTTCTATGTTGTCTGTAGCTTGTGAGGTATGGAAACACTTCGTTGCTTTTATGGATTTTGTCTTGTTACTTTTTGTGCTATGTTGCTCTGTCTGCATGCTATGTCTTGCTTGTCCTATGTTGCTCTGCGGGTGCTCACTGCTCATCTGTATTGTAATTGTTTTTAATAACCTGCCCCGGGACTGCGGTTGAAAATTAGCCGGTTGGCTAAAACTGGCACTTTTACTGAAATGCTGATTAATGTGCACTGTCCCTGTAAAAATAAACTCAACGGACTGTACCACTGACTGGCATGGTTTCCTCTCTCCTCAGGAGAGGGCTCAGGTCAGCAGTCTGTAAGTACCTGACATGCATTCCTACCTTCATCCTGTTTTTTCAGCTGGGGTCAATTTATACTTACAGCCCTTGAAGAGTAGATGAATTCACCTACAGCCGTGGGTCTAGTAGATCTCTTGGTTGTTGATCAGTTCAGTGTTCCCACAGTTTGGCTCGTAACCCTGGGCCAAGTCTGGCTTACCGTTACCATGGTGACAGGAAACATGTCCCCAACACCGCTATTAAGGGGAGTGTGTGGTTGCCCATTTTTATTTTACTGTTATTTTACCAGGTAAGTTGACTGAGAACAAGTTCTCATTTACAGCAACAACCTGGGGAATAGTTACAGGGGATGAATGAGCCAATTGTAAGCTGGGGATGATTAGGTGACCGTGATGGTATGAGGGACCGCTTGGGAATTTAGCTAGGACACTGGGGTTAACTCCACTACTCTTACAATAAGTGCCATGGGATCTTTAATGACCTCAGAGAGTCAGGACACCCGTTTAACGTCCCATCTGAAAGACGGCACCCTACACAGGGCAATGTCCCCAATCACTGCCCTAGGCCATTGGGATATTTTTTTAGACCTGAGGAAAGAGTGCCTCCTACTGGTGCTCCAACACCCTCTGGTCTCCCATCCAGGGACTGACCAGGACCAACCCTGCTTAGCTTCAGAAGCAAGCCTGAAGTGGGATGCAGGGTGGTATGCCCGTAGTGTTAGTATGTGTTAATTAATAGGTGAACGGTGTTTTACTACTGTTCTACTGTATAGCGTCTGTGAGGCCATCTCCATTTTGAAGTAGTACTTTTTCTTCTTCTACTACTTCTATGAGTTGGTAAACAAACTGAAAGGGTGCATACTGCCACCTGGAGTGTGTTGTTGAACAGGTATAAAGCCAGTGTTGACGATCTACTGCCACCTGCAGTTATGGAATGTTTGCTCACAAGTATAATTCATTGTCTGATCCCTCCTGATGACCTGGAAGTCCCACTACTTTCAAATGATGGAAATCCTCAATGACAATGTCCATGCAAAGCAGGTTATTTCCCCCAAAAAATATTGAACCTTTATTTAACTAGGCAAGTCAGTTAAGAACAAATTCTTATTTACAATGACTACCTACCAGAAGGCAAAAGGCCTCCTGCAGGGACGGGGGCTGGGATTAAAAAAACATCACGACAAGAGACACCACAAAACTACATAAAGACAGACAACATAGCATGGCAGAAACGCATGAAAACACTGCATGGTAGCAACACAACATTACTACAACAACATGGCAGCAGCACAACATAGTAGCAGCACAAAACATGGTACAAACAATTATTGGGCACAGACAACAGCACAAAGGGCAAGAAGGTAGAGACCACAACAAATGTAATGATCTCTATGAGGTGGATGTTAATGTCCGTTGTGTGTTCTCTCTCTCAGCAGGGCACCAGGGGAGGACTCAGGAATAAATGGTATGTGTCCATTGGAACTTCCTGTCTCTACTATTACTGTAACTTGATTGTTCATCTCAGAGAAATAAATCAGGAACTGACTATTCACCACTCTATTCACCACTCTATTCACCACTCTATTCACCACTCTATTCACCACTCTATTCACCACTCTATTCACCACTCTATTCACCACTCTATTCACCTCTTTGGCTAATGATCTTTTCTCTCCTTCCTCTCAGCTGCATCATGTCTCTACAGACACGCCCACCTGGGGAGCAGGAAGGATTGTGAGTGGCTGTGAACTATCCCTTTAACTATTTCTAACTCACTGTGAACTATCCATTTAACTATGTCTAACTCATTGTGATGTGAACTATCCATTTAACTACGTCTAACTCATTGTGATGTGATCTATCCGTGTACCACTAAAATGAATTCCCCTCTTCATCTCTGTACTTTTACATTCTTATTCTCTTCCCTACATGCTTATTTCTTTCTTATTTTTTACTTGTACTTTTTATTAGCAAATGTCATGAGAGGAGAGCTTGCAAGTAAGCATTTTGTTGTGTTGTGTACACTTCCTGTAACCATGCATATCACACACGTTAGATTTGATTGGACTGGATTTGAATAACTGACTTTAACATTTGTATTTATTGTTATTACATTTTTTTAGCAATTGGTTCCCCTTTCAAGCCAATGGAAAGCTACCAATACTCAGGTGAGGTTTGGACCTTAAAGCATACTGTAGTCCGTCTCAAGTCACACCCTATTCCCCACTACATGGAATAGGATGTCATTTGACTACTGTAGCCTCCTCCTGCCAATGTTGTGTGTATTTGACTCTGTGTGTGTTTCCCTCCCTGTAGCTGTGGAGCGTAACAACCTGATGAGGCTGTCTCAGAGCATTCCCTTCACCCCAGTGCCCCCTAGAGGTAAGATACAGTATTACACACCACCTTCACCCCAGTGCCCCTAGAGGTAAGATACAGTATTACACATCCCCTTCACCCCAGTGCCTCCTGGGTCCATTTCATCAGGCACCACACGGAATCTGGGTTTCAATTTCTTCCACTGTGGTGGTTTCACGGACTGTGTACTACTGTCTGACTCAGCTGTAGTCTATCTAGTTGAAAGGACTGCAGTGTTTGGGTCAATTCCTTTTCAATTCAGGAAGTAAACGGAAATATATAAACGATGAGAGAGAGAACTCTCTCACCCCAACCCTGGAGAACTGGACAGGTGACAGTTGAGGTGACCCCACCCAGTCTGTTAGAATGAGGACATAAAGTGGGACATATCATGGCCAGTTAAGGGAGATGAGGAAGCCAGTTTAACCTATAAATAATGGTAATAATTTGGTGGGTGCTTATTTGTCCTATTTTTTTATTATACAGGTGTGAATTGGAAATGTGTTTTTGCATATCCCAACTCCCCCTGACACACCCAAACCAGTTGAACCTATAAACCATCTATCCTGTGTGGCTGTAATTCTGTATTTAATACACACCTACAATCTCTCTCTGTCTGTGTGTGCTGCTCTCTGTAGGTGAGCCAGTAACAGTGTATCGTCTGGAGGAGAGTTCTCCCAACACCATCAACAACAGCATGTCCTCCTGGGCTCACAAAGGTCTCTGTGCCAAGATAGAGTTCCTCAGTAAGGAGGAGATGGGAGGGGGGCTGCGACGTGCACTCAAGGTACAGTTGGTGTGTGGTCACTACATGTAACAGAGATGGAACTGAACATTGCTATTGGTTTGTTGCTTTTGTTGTTGTTGCATTGTTGTACAATAATGTATTTCTCGGGAGAACAATAAACTATAACTATTGTATTCTACTCTAGGTGCTGTGTACGTGGTCGGAGTATGACATTCTGAAGCCAGGTCACCTGTATATCGTTAAGTCCTTCCTACCAGAGGTGGTCCAGACCTGGCAGAGCATCTACAAGGAGGACACTGTACTGCTGCTCTGTCTCAGGGTAGAGGAGAACACACTCTCACACACACTGATATATATAATGATATATATAAAAATATATATATACACACACACACACACACACACACTGAGGGTACAAAACATTAAGAACGCCTTCCTAATATTGAGTCGTCCCCCACACACACACACACACACACACACACACTTAAATCTTTTGTCTCTCACATTCCCCCTCTGAATGGAACACAATCCATGTCTCAAGGCTTAAAAATCCTGTTTTAACCTGTCTCCTCCCCTTCATCTACACTGATTTAAAAGGTGACATCAATAAGAGATCATAGCTTTCACCTGGATTCACCTGGTCAGTCTATGTCATGGAAATAGCCAAGTTTTGTACACTCAGTGTGTTTGTTCCCTGGTTCATTCAAATTACTCAAAGCCCTGAAAGGAGGAGTATAAATATGTCTCTTATTGGCCAATACATAGTGTCAGCTATCCAGGGTTTACAGTGCATTCGGGAAAGTCTTCAGACCCCTTGACCTTTACTACATTTTGTTACAACTTTATTCTAAAATTGAAAAAATGATTATTTTTCCTCAATCTACACACTACCCCATAATAACAAATCGAAAACAGGTTTAGTATTTTTAGCGAATGTATTAAAAATTAAACAGTCACCTTATTTACATAAGTATTCAGACCCTTTGCTATGTGGCTCGAATTTGAGCTCCGGTACATCCTGTTTCCATTGATCATACTTGAGATGTTTATACAACTTGATTGGAGTCCACCTGTGGTAAATTCAATTGATTGGGCATGATTTGGAGTTGACAGTGCGTGTCAGAGCAAAAACCAAGTCATGAGGTCGAAGGAATTGTCTGTAGAGCTCCGAGACAGGATTGTGTCGAGGCACAGATCTGGGGAAGGGTACCAAAACTTTTCTGCAGCTTTGAATGTCCCCAAGAACACAGTGGCCAAACTGAGCAATCGGGGGAGAAGGGCCTTGGTCAGGGAGGTCCAGAGTTCCTCTGTGGAGATGAGAGAACCTTACAGAAGGATAAACATCTCTGCAGCACTCCACCAATCAGGTCTTTATGGTAGTGGCCAGATGGAAGCCACTCCTCAGTAAAAGGCACATGACCGTCTGCTTAGAGTTTGCCAAAAGGCACCTAAAGTACTCTCAGACCATGAAACAAAATGTTCTGGTCTGATGAAACCAAGATTGAACTTTCTGGCCTAAATGCCAAGCGTCACGTCTGGAGGAAACCTGGCACCATCCCTACGGTAAAGCATGGTGGTAGCAGCATCATGCTGTGGGGATGTTTTTCAGCGGCATAGACTGGGAGGCTAGTCAGGAGTGAGGGAAAGATGAACGGAGCAAAGTGCAAAGAGATCCTTGATGAAAACCTGCTCCAGAGCGCTCAGGAGCAAAGTCTGTGGCGAAGGTTCACCTTCCAACAGGACAACGACCCTAAGCACACAGCCAAGACAATGCAGGAGTGGCTTCGGGACAAGTCTCTGAATGTCCTTGAGTGGCCCAGCCAGAGCCCAGACTTAAACCTGATCCAACATATCTGGAGAGACCTGAAAATAGCTGTGCAGTGACGCTCCCAATCCAACCTGACAGAGCTTGAGAGGATCTGCAGAGAAGAATGGGAGAAACTCCCCAAATACAGGTGTGCCAAGCTTGTAGCGTCATACCCAAGAAGACTCTAGGCTGTAATCGTTGCCAAAGGTGCTTCAACAAAGTACTGAGTGAAGGGTCTGAATACTTATGTAAATATTATATTTCAGTTTTAGAATTAATACATTTGCAAACACTAAAAACCTTTTTTTGCTTTGTCATAATGGGATATTGTGTGTAGATTTGATGAGAGGGAAAAAAACGATTGAATCCATTTTAGAATAAGGCTGTAACGTAACAATGTGTAAAAAGTCAAGGGGTCCGAATGCTCTGTATATACTGTACATCATTGGCTTCACCTCTGTGTACACACACACACACTCTTCATAATTACACATCATTGCAGGACAACTATGGTTAGTTTTCCTTTTTAATATATGATCATTTCCACCACCCTCTCTTCCTCCATTCTATTCATCCTTCCATCCTTCTCTATCCTTCCTTCCTCTGGTCTATTCAATGTGGAAATATGGAAATAACTCATACACTGGTATCTCTCATTTGTTCTCTCTTGACAGGAAATTCAACAGCAGAGAGCTGCTCAGAAACTGACATTTGCCTTCAACCAAATGAGGCCCAAGACAATCCCTTACTCTCCCAGGTAAACTAACACACCAGAGCTATATGGCACATTCATTTAGCTGCTTGTTTTCATCTGCTAACCGTTAAAAATGTATGTCTTCTGACATTTTAAACATGAATTTCAGAAGACACAGTGCCCACCTCTCTCTGTCTCTGTGTGTGTGTGTGTGTGTGTGTGTAGGTTTCTGGAGGTGTTTCTGTTGTACTGTCACTCAGCAGGCCAGTGGTTCGCTATAGAGGAGTGTATTACTGGAGAGTTCAGGAAGTTTAACAATAACAACGGGGATGAGATTGTCCCAACCAACCTTCTGGAAGAGACCATGCTGGCCTTCAGCCACTGGACATACGAGTACACCCGGGGAGAGCTGTTAGTGCTGGACCTACAAGGTAATACTGACCTTCAACCCCGAACCTTTAACCCCTGACCCTTCAGTAGGGTTGCAAAGGGTCTGAAACTTGCCAGTAAATTTCCATATTTTTTTTATGTGGGATACACAAGGCAATTTTAGGTCTTGTGGCATATTTTCTTTAAACTATCCCCAATTCAATGGAATTGCAACCCTCTGCATGCACAGTGCATTCTTCCCCTCACATGTGCAGTGCACTCGTCCATCACATGTACAGCTGATTCTCAAGATCTTGCACACTAATGAGATGCTATTGTGCCCACACTACTACACTGTCTGAGCCAAGGACTACATGCTTACTGGTAAGTTTTGATTACAATACTGGGTGGGGTGAATATATTTTATGACATACAGGATTTTTTGTTAACTAGTAAATAGTAGCCTACAGCAAAGTGTTTAAATCATTTCTAACTTGTTAACACTTTCTGCTAGTTAGTTTTGCTACCATGTGGGTTTTAGCTTGCTTGTGCCTGCTAACTGAGGAGTGTTAATTCACCTGTTTCCATACATGTTTCATTTAAAAACATTTATCTTACAAAGGAGTTGTTTAATCTAACTGCTTAACTATTTATCTTTACATGGAATTGTATTTGTTTGTTTTTTTACTCATTTTCTTCTAATCTTTACAGGACAATGCCACAGGCACTATCTGATGTGTGGAGACATTACACTGCAGCTAAAGTAGAAGGAAAATCTCTGTACATTTGCAAATACTGTGCCAAATTATATGTGAAGAATGCAACAAAGATGCATAATCATCTGGCCAAGTGCATAAAGTTCCCTCAGCGCTCACAACAAGCAACCTCTGACAAAAGTCCCTCTACTATTCAAGGTGAAAACGATGAATCAGAACCATTATCGATAGCAAAAGCTCATGGTCCTCTTGGAATCAGAAGTTTTTTTTAACTCAATGGAGATTTCTGAATGTTCTTCGCCCAGCATACACCCCTCCAACCAGACATGCTTTATCTACTCATTTGCTGGATGCAGAGTTCAACTGAAGGTCAAGCAAATCATAGAGAAAGCAGACTGTATTGCAATCATCTCTGATGGGTGGTCGAATGTTCGTGGGCAAGGAATAATTAACTACATCATCTCCACCCCTCAACTAGTATTCTACAAGAGCACAGACACAAGGGCCAACAGACACACCGGTCTCTACATTGCAGATGAGCTGTAGGCAGTCATCAATGACCTTGGACCACAGAAGGTATTTGCACTGGTGACCGACAATGTTGCGAACATGAAGGCTACTTGGTCTAAAGTGGAGGAGTCACATCACATCCATTCACTGTGCTGCTCATGCATTGAATCTGCTCCTCATGGACATGGCACTGAAAACAATAGATACACTCTACAAGAGAGCCAAGGAAATGGTTAGGTATGTGAAGGGTCATCAAGTTATAGCAGCAATCTACCTCACCAAGCAAAGTGAGAAGAATAAGAGCACCACATCGTTGGGGTGGTGTTGTCATCATGTTTTACAGTCTCCTGGAAGGGAAGGAGTCTCTCCAAGAAATGGCTATATCAGTCTGCCGATATGGACAGGCCCATCAAGAGGATCCTCCTGGATGATGTATTTTGGGAGAGAGTGGTAAGCGGCCTGAAACCTATAGCAGTAGCCATTGCACGGATTGAGGGAGACCATTTCATCCTGTCTGATGTTCAGACTCTGCTTGCAGATGTAAGAGAAGAAATCCGTACTGCCCTGCCCACTTCACTCTTGCTCCAAGCAGAGGAAACTGCAGTTCTGAAATACATCAAAAAGCGTGAAGACTTCTGCCTGAAGCCCATACACGTTGCAGCGTACATGTTGGACCCCAAGTATGCTGGCTAGAGCATCCTGTCTGGTGCAGAGATCAACAAGACCTATGGTGTCATCACCACCGTGTGTCTCGCCACCTTGGCCTGGATGACGGCAAGGTTCTTGGCAGTCTGTCAAAGTACACTTCCAAGCAAGGGCTTTGGGATGGAGATGCAATATGGTAGTCGTGCCAACATCTCATCAGCCATCTGGTGGAAGGGACTTTGTGGATCTGAGGCTCTTTCCCCTGTTGCCTCCATCATCCTCCAAATCCCACCGACATCAGCTGCCTCAGAGCACAACTGGTCCTTGTTTGGGAACACACACACCAAAGCACACAACAGGCTGACCACTAGAAGGGTTGACAAATTGGTGGCCATCTGGGCAAATTTGAGGCTTTTTGAGCCTGACAACGAGTCATCCTCAACAAGGTTGGAAAGTGACTGAAGATGAGGCCTCAGAGTCTGATGTTCAAGGGGTGGACATTGAGCAGGTCCAGGGAGAAGACATGGAAGCCTGAGGGGAAGACAACCAAAGCTTTAGTTTCTAGATTATCATTTTACAGATATATGTTGAAAACGTTTTTGGGAGATGCGATAGATCATTGGGGATCATTCAATATTCCCTTTTGTTGTTCAGTGAAATCATCCCATGTGAAGAGTCAACTAATTTAATTAAAGTTCAATTCGTAACTGAATTGTTTTTTTTATTTCTATTGGAAGGATTTAATCATTTGCAATCATGTCTACTTATGATAATGTAAAATGTATATGTTTCTGTCTCCATATGGTAAATATATCCAATGCAAAAACATCTACATTTATTAATATTTAGTATTAATATTTAGTATTAATATTAATTATTCATATTTAGTATTAATTTGCATATATTCCCGTTAATTCCCATATATTCCCGTTAATTCCCACGGAAACTTTCCACCTGAATATTCCCCAAAATGTGCAACCCTACGCTTCAGTGACTGGACATATGAGTACACCCAGGGAGAGCGGTTAGTGCTGGACTTAAAAGGTAATACTGACCCCTGACCTCCAACCCCTAACTTTTAACCCTTGACCCTTCAGTGACTGGATATAGGAGAACACCAGGGGAGAGTTGTCCTGGGCTGGTCAAAATCCTGTAAATACAAGTCTCTCCCATTAGTAACTGCTATCTCTATGTTTGTGTTTTAGGAGTGGGGGAGATTCTGACTGATCCGTCTGTCATAAAGAGTGGAGAGAAGGGGTGTGTAAACCTGTTTTCTGTTCTCACATTCAAAAATCATGTTTCACTTTGTTGTAAAAACTTTGATAACACTCCCATTCTATTTTATTCCATAGATCATACAACACAATAGTTGGACCTTTTAGAATGCTCACATAATTAATAATGTTCTCTTGACTAATCTGTAGGTCATATGACATGATATTTGGTCCTGCCAACCTGGGAGACGATGCCATCAGAAACTTCCAGGCCAAACACCACTGCAACTCTTGCTGCAGGAAACTCAAACTTCCCGGTAGGGAATTCTCTCTCTTTCTTTACCGTTTGCATCAGTGTGTCCATTACTATGGAGACGAGGTGAGCTTATCTGTTGCTATAGGGACAGAGGACTGTGGGTGAGGGGGGACAATGCATATTCAAATATAAGGCTCTAGGACAATGGAGTAGTGACATTGTTATTTCACCTTTATGTAGTAGATGGATGCCTGGCTGTCTGCCTCATCTCTCTCCTCCTCCTGTGTCTGTTCAGATCTGAAGCGGAACGAGTACACGCCGGACAAACTGATGCTGCCTCAGGACGAATCACACGACCCCGGAAGCGGGACCCGCCACTCAATGAGGCTCATGCTCTGATCCTACAGGACACAGCCAGAGAGAAGAGGACGGTGCAGTTATTCTATTGGCCAATACCAGAGAGGAGGAAGGAAGAAGTAGTGCGCACACCTCATGGCTATAAGGCATCCATCTTTTGTCAAATTAGCGTCAGATTTGACTTTTCATAGCAGGTTGTGAGAATGATGTTAATGTTAGGAAAAGATTTAGGGTTAGCAAAAATATATATATACTTTTTACATTAATTTGACAAAAGCTGGATGAGGTGGGTCTAGCCATGACCCACCGCATCCAATCAACTGGAAGATCCACGCCTGTTTCCATGGAGACAAATGCATTCATGCAGAACTGTGTTACTTTTGTATCTGTCCAACCAATGCCAATCAACAACCAAGATGATTTTTGAAAAAATGTGTAAATGGGGAACAAAACTTTTTAAATATGTTTTTTACTACAGGTTTATATGTTATGAGTATGTGTGTGTGTGTGTGTATATATATATATATATATATATAAATGGCTATCAACAGGTACAATATCATTGCATAAAGAGTACTTATTCTGAACTATGAAAAGTTGCCTTGTATAAACTAAAGTGCATTGTCTGTTTGTAGTGCAGGACTGTAAGGGTCAACCTGCGGAGATACAATTTGCAACACTTTATACAGAATGTCACCGGATACTTTTTTATAAATGTAAAATACATGTATTATTATGGCATTAGTGGTTCATATTTAATGAGAAGACACATGAATTTGAAAATCTTGTAAAATATGGGCAGATTGCAATGCAACTTTTACAGTACATATGTAATAATTGTATTGTGTTGAACTCTTCTGAAATGTGTCCACTGAATATTGCTGATTAGTTTTTAAATGTTACAATGCTGGTACTATTATTGTTATTTCTTTGTCATCACGTATTGTATGAGCAAATACCAATCTAGTGTATCTTATAGATACTTATATCTGCTACTGAGCAGAAGCAGATGCTGTTTTATTCAGGGGAGTGTAAGGGTCTATTACTCTATACATGTTCTACTGTATAACATTTTAAACTAATAAAATGAACAAATTAGTTATGTCGCATTCCTTGTACAGTATGATGCTGATACTGTCTGGTGGGAATGAGGCCCCCACATTCTTCAATAAGACTGCAGCTGCAGACACACCCACAGAGAGAAACACTCTCTCTCTCACACACACACCTGTTGATGAGCCAGCTGATAAAGAACCCAGTAGCCAACAGTTATTCATCAGTTACCTGTCTGTAACCCAACACCATTACCCTACAGTTAGAAGCTCTGGATAGGAACTCTGCATATTTCATCCTTTTCACAAACCTCATCTCCACCTACATCTTTAGCAGTTTAGGAACATCGATCAACAGTGATTAAACTTTTCTTGGTGTTGTCACATACAAAGTCCAGTGGAAAGCAACATTGTGTAAAATAATAGTATGTACAGTAATATGTCCATTTTACATCCACATAGCTGTTTTGGTGGTGTTGAAGATGGAACTGCGTCACAGCTGTCAAATCCACAAGTGGCTCCTGGCATTATACCTGAGCTGGACATTGCCTTGCCTGCACGGAGTTAAGTTCCAACGCTGTGAGCTGTAATCTACATCTCGATTAGGATGATAAAATCTTTATTTCGTTGAATGATTTTTACATTTGAACGTAGTTATTTCTATATAGCCTACACTTTCTTGTTCTGAACTTCTAAAGCGAATGGGGGCAGGTGTGGCTTCATGAAGATGCCAGAGCAGCTGCTCATCGATTTGACAGTTCCACCACCAAGTCATCCACTATGCGGGTGTCTGCTATCGCTGGTTAATGCTCTGATTGAATCTAGGCCTTAGTAGTAGTAATAAGTTAGCAGTAGTAGTTATTAGTAATAGTAGGCTTCCATATGTTTGTTGTTTTTATGTCTTATGAATTTGTAGTTTGCAAATTTCTGTGAAAATAGACCAATGCTTTTTCATCTTTGGCCAATAGAGAGCAGAGTACAGTATTTTGAAAGTCTGTTGGTCAAATAGCAGAATTCTTTTTTTTAACCACTTCCTGTCTAGGCTTGATAAACCAGTCTACTTGTTACCTGGAAGGGCGTGGTTAGATGGGGGCCAGTGAATCTGCAGTTTACTCACCTTGTTCGTAACAGTGCTACCTGCTCTCACTTCTGTCTCTTTCCCATTGCTCACACACAAACACACAAACAGGTCCTAGAGAGGAGAAACTAACAAGAGAGAAGAATCATGACTGTGGAAGTCCACATAGAATATTGGTAAGTTATTGTTTAATGTTTTACTACATCTGTTAATGTCTACTCTAAAATGTTATTTGGAGATCTGTTGTTATACCAAAGAAAACAGTGTGTTGGTGTGGAACCAACAGACTTCATATTGCCTCAGGTTATTGATTTAAAGAGACAAAAACAAAACATTGACATGATTTTCCACTTAGAGAAACTCATTTACATCATCAGTCTAACTTTTTCCAATGTTTTACTAACCTCTCCATTTCTATTGTCCCATGTAAAGTTATAGATATGACATGCGATGCGCAGCCTGTGTGTGTGACGGTGTGTTTGTGTTGTGGTCTGCAGTAGTGGATGAGGGTACGAGTCTCGCTATCAGGACCTAGCATCTGCCATCAAGCGGAACGTTCCTGATGCGACGGTGACGGGAACCACGGGACGGCGCTGTAAGTTACATAAACAGCTTGAAGTTCCCCTGTCAGATAGTGACGTCACAGCTGTGCTTTACACACAGAACGACATTACAGATCCCATCGGACTTCAACTGACTACACTCTGATGGTCCTTCCACTAGATTTTATCAATACCTCAGTAGATTATTATGTTCTATTCTAACTGCTCATGGTTTGTCCCACAGCCAGTTTCGAGGTAACAGTGAATGGTAAACTGGCCTACTCTAAACTGGAGGCAGGAGGATTCCCGGACACCAAGGAGGTGGGTGTTATTTCTGTTCTAACCATCAGGTGGCACCATACTCAATGTATCTTCATGTATTGTCTGAGGTAAAGCCACAGTATCTGAACCTGAACAGTAGTTCAGAAGTGTTAAATCAGGGAGCATGGATAAAGCATGTGATCCAATCCCAGCCAAGTCATATTATTTATTTAAGCATTTCATTGTACTGTATAGTATACACCACGTGTATCCTGTGCATATTATATGACAAATATACCTTCATTTGATTTATCTCCTACGTGCTCTCTCTGTAACATGTGCTCTACTGTCTGACCAGTTGGTGGCGATGGTGAAGGAGGTGAGCCGCGGAGGAAAGGTCGAGAAAGTGAAGAAGGATAATAAGTGTGTTCTCCAATAGATGAGTGGATATTGAGAGAGAAGGAGAGTGTTTTTTAAGATCCTGGGTCCTGATCTGATTCTATTAATGATTGTTCACAATGAAACTAGGGATGTGCAACATGATGAAGTCTACAGTCATTTCAACTCTGTGATCTGAGGGAAATACTCTCATCCTGTGTCTCTGTTTTATACTGTCATGTCTTTTTATGTTATTCCTTGTCTGTTTTTCTTTCGTTATACAGACAAAGATATTATAGACTGACTAGCATTTAGTTTTACATTCTAGAAATGATATTTTACTCAGTGTAAACCTCTGCAGTTGTATAGGCTGTACGTGTATTTTTAAATGATCAAATAAATTCAATGAATCAATTCGTATTGAGTTTGTGTGTTGGGAGGGTGTTGTTGGACATTTACTGGTGTTGTTGTGGTGTTATTATTGGATGTTGTGCCAGGCAATCTTTCCCATCTTCACTTTGCCTCTTTCACTTTCTTTCTACCGGGTGTGATGATGAAATAGATATACTGCCTTGGCCTTTATAGCCGTCAAGGGATTTGATTTGCTCTTATCTGATTTCGTGTGTAGGCCAAGACTGAATTCTATCCCCAAAAATGTTATTCCTCTGTGTGTTATATGATTGTAGAGGTACAAAGTCTTTAGTTTTAGTTTTTAAATGGCTATATAAAGATGACAGTTTATTATCAAACTTGTGATAGAGATCACACTTCAGCCAAGAGGGGAATTTAATCCAGTTGTGATGTGGGAGAGAGAATTACCACTCTGCCATCTGGAGTTCTACTACATTTTACCACCACTGTATTCCATGGAACTTACAGCTGATTTATTATTCATTCTATCCACTCTATTAGCCTCCGTCAAACGCACTTTAAACTGTAATACATCTGTTCTGTGATATCCTCCAGCATATTGGAGAATATTCTAGAATCTGACCCTTTCTACCCCTCTGGCCCCCATCTAACCATGCCCTTTCAGGTAACAGGTGAACAGATGGATAGAGGGAGAGTCACTCAGCTTATCTGTAACAGTGCCCACTTGCTCGCACGCACGCACGCACGCACGCACGCACGCATGCACACACGTCCCAGAGAGGAGAAACTACCAATAGAGAAGAATGTCTGTGGAAGTCCACATAGAATATTGGTATTTTTTTATTTTCTTTGGCCAATAGAGAGCAGAGTACAGTATTTTGAAAGTCTGTTGGTCAAATAGCAGAATTTTTTTTTTTTTAACCACTTCCTGTCTAGGCTTGATAAACCAGTCTACTTGTTACCTGGAAGGGCGTGGTTAGATGGGGGCCAGTGAATCTGCAGTTTACTCACCTTGTTCGTAACAGTGCTACCTGCTCTCACTTCTGTCTCTTTCCCATTGCTCACACACAAACACACAAACAGGTCCTAGAGAGGAGAAACTACCAAGAGAGAAGAATCATGACTGTGGAAGTCCACATAGAATATTGGTAAGTTATTGTTTAATGTTTTACTACATCTGTTAATGTCTACTCTAAAATGTTATTAGGAGATCTGTTATACCAAAGAAAACATCAACAGTGAGAGTGTACAAACTGCCTGAATGTGTTGGTGTGGAACCAATAGACTTCCTATTGCCTCAGGTTATTGATTTAAAGAGATAGTTTGCAGACAAAAACAAAACATTGACATGATTTTCCAATTAGAATAACTCATTATTTAGATCAGTCTAACTTTTACCAACATTTTAACTACCCTCTCCATTTTTGTCCAGTGTAAAGTTATAGATATGACATGCCATGTGCAGCCTGTGTGTGTGTGACGGTGTTTTTGTGTTGTGGTCTGTAGTAGTGGATGAGGGTACGAGTCTATCAGGACCTGGCATCTGCCATCAAGCGGAAAGTTCCTGATGCGACGGTGACGGGAACCACGGGGTGGCGCTGTAAATTACACACACACACAGCTTGAAGTTCCCCTGTCAGATAGTGACATCACAGCTGTGCTTTACACACAGAACGACGTTACAGATCCCATCGGACTTAAACTGACTACACTGATGATCCATCCATTAGATTTGATCAATACCTCAGTAGATTATTATGTTCTATTCTAAATCCTGGGGAACCCCCTGAGTTAACTTTTCTTGTTGCCCTAGCACTACACAGTTGATTAAAATAATCAAAGCTTGTTGATGAGTTGGTTATTTGAATCAGCTGTGTAATGGTAATGCAAACATCAAAACATGCACCCGAGGGGGGGGGGCCCAGGACCAAGTTTGGGAAACCCTGCTCCAGTAGATGAGTGGAGAGCAAGAGGGAGAAAGGAGGATAAAAGGAGCGAGGGGGAGGGCAGTGTTTTTTAAGATCCTGGGTCCTGACCTGATTCTATTAATGATTGTTCACATTGAAACTAGGGATGTGAACATGGAGAATAGAGTTTATTTTTTATTTAACTAGGCAAGTCAGTTAACTTCTTAGGGAGCGGCAGCAGAGGTGACTGTTTTGGAGAGTCTGGCTTGCCCAAAGTAAAATGCCTGCCACTCAGGCCCAGAAAATAGGATATGCACATAATTAGTACTATTGGATAGGAAACACTCTGACGTTTCTAAAAGTGTTAAAATAATGTATGTGAGTATAACAGAACTGATATAGCAGGACAAAACCCGAGGAAAATTCATCCGGATTTGCAGTTTTTTTTTGTACATGACCTTTTTGTCAAGGCTGCCTATTGATTTCTATGTTATCCAGGACTGAGACTGCAGTACCTATGGATTCCACTAGATGTCAACAGTCTTTATACAGTGTCTGGAGGCTCTAGCACTAAGCAGAACAGATAGGAAGAGGAAGTAGTGAAGGGATCACATTTGTCAACAACGTTTGACGGGCGCGAGATTGTGAGCGCGCGCCCCACTTTATTTTCCTTTCCTATTGTTCACGTTATTGTCCGGTTGAAATATTACAGTAAATATACATAAAAGGATACCTAAGCATATATTAAATTGTTTGATTTGTTTGTAGAAAGTTTATAGGTATAATTTGAACGTGTTCTCTTCACGGTTTAATGGGCGACTCAACGGTGGATTTTCTGATCATAACCTGAGATTTATGGATATGATAAATGACTTTTATAACAAAAGAACCATTGGATGTCTTCGTTGGACACTTGGGAAGCCCTCAGCAGAAGTTCTTCGAAAGGTAAGTGATATTTTTTAGCTCTTATATGGGTTTTCTGTGACCCGCGCTGGATATGAATTTATGCTAATGTGGGAAATATGTGGTGCTATCCTCAATCAATCAAATGTTGTGCTTTCGCCGTAAAGCCTTTTTGAACACTGTGATATTGCAAAGAAGCAGAGCTTTTGATGACTATGCAACACTTGTATATTGATGAATGTTTAATAATTCCCTAAGTAGTTAAGAACCAATTCTTATTTACAATGATGGCCTACCCCAGCCAAACCTGGACAATGCTGGACCAATTGTGCGCCGCCCTATGGGACTCCCAATCACGGCCGTTTGTGATACAGCCTGGAATCGAACCAGGGTCTGTAGTGACGCCTCTAGCACTGAGATGTAGTGCCTTAGACCGCTGCACCACTCGGGAGCCCCCTAGAGTAATTTCAACGGTCTGTGATTTAAGGAAAATACTCTCATCCTGTCTGGTTTATACTGTCATACAACGTTGTTATTCCTCTGTTTTTCTTTCATGATACAGACAGGGATATTATATTAGACCAGCATTTAGATTTATATTCTACAAGTTATTTTCTACTAATATAGATCTCTGCAGTTTTACATGTATTTTTAAATGATCAAAGAAATTAAATCAATCAGTTGGTATAGAGTATGTGTTGGGAAGGTTAGGGGAGCAGGGCACACACACCCACTGCACTTTACCAGGTAACATCCACACACTCCAGCAGCATCACACACTGGCCTACCAGGTGACAGTAGTGCGTGCACCACGGACAGATAAAATCTCACACCGCCTGAGATCAGAGCACCCATCTACCGCAGGCGTCCAGTCCAGATCCTCATCTACCAATCTATCTCAATCCTTTGCTCTTTTTCTCCTTTATCTTTCCATCCCACCAGGTTCAGAATTATCAGAGATGGAAATAGCTGCTCTATACACAAATCAACATCCTACTGCTATTACACAGTGACACACTGGCAGTGCCAGCAGTTGTGTAAAGTACTTAATTAGTACTTTAAAATCTTTTTACTTAAAATAGTTTTTTGGGGGGTATCTGTACTTCACTTTCCTATTTTTGACTACTTTTACTTCACTACATTCCCAAAGAAAATAATGTACTTTACCACATACATTTTCCCTTACACTCAAATCTAATTTTATTTGTCACATACACATCGTTAGCAGATGTTAATGCGAGTGTAGTGAAATGCTTTCTGCTTCTAGTGCCGACCATGCAGTAGTATCTAACAAGTAATCTAACAATACAACTACCACCTTATACACACACACAAGTGTAAAGGAATGAATACGAGTATGTACATATAAATATATGAACGAGCAATGGCTGACCGGCAAAGGCAATATGCAGTAGATGGTATAGAGTACAGTGTATATACATATGAGATGAGTAATGTAGGATATGTAAACATTATATAAATGGCATCGTTTAAAGTGGCTAGTGATACATTTATAACATCCAATTCTTAATTATTAAAGTGGCTAGAGATTTGAGTCGATGGCTGAACGGCATAGGCAAGATTCAGATGGTTTAGAGTACAGTGTATACATTTGATATGAGTAATGTCAGATATGTAAACATTATATACAAAATTGTTTAAAGTGGCTAGTGATAAATTTGTTACATCCAATTTTCTATTATTTAAAGTGGCTAGAGATTTGTCAGTATGTTGGCAGCAGCCACTCAATGTTAGTGATGGCTGTTTAACAGTCTGATGGCCTTGAGATTGAAAAACAGCTTCTGTCTCTCGGTCCCAGCTTTGATGCACCTGTATGGACCTCGCCTTCTGGATGATAGCGGGGTGAACAGGCAGTGGCTCGGGTGGTTGTTGTCCTTGATGATCTTTTTGGCCTTCCTGTGACATCGGGTGGTGTAGGTGTCCTGTAGGGCAGGTAGTTCACCCCCGGTGATGCGTTGTGCTGTCCTCACTACCCTCTGGAGAGCCTTACGGTTGTGGGCGGAGCAGTTGCCATACCAGGCTGTGATACAGCCCGACAGGATGCTCTCGATTGTGCATCTGTAGAAGTTTGAGTGTTTTTGGTGTCAAGCCGAATTTCTTCAGCCTCCTGAGATTGAAAAGGAGCTGTTGCGCCTTCACCATGCTGTCTGTGTGGGTGGACCATTTCAGTTTGTCCGTGATGTGTACGCCGAGGAACTTAAAACTTTCCACCTTCTCCACTACTGTCCCGTCGATGTGGATAGGGGGGTGCTCCCTTTGCTGTTTCCTCGATCAGTCCACGATCATCTCCTTAGTTTTGTTGACGTTGAGTGAGAGGTTATTTTCTTGACACCACACTCCGAGGGCCCTCACCTCCTCCCTGTAGGCCGTCTCGTTGTTGTTGGTAATCAAGCCTACCACTGTAGTCGTCAGCAAACTTTATGAAACTCAATCATCAAGTTTGCTGACGACTACAGTGGTAGGCGTGCTTGGCCACGCAGTCATGGGTGAACAGGGAGTACAGGAGAGGGCTGAGAACACACCCTTGTGGGGCCTAGTGTTTAGGATCAGCGGGGTGGAGATGTTGTTTCCTACCCTCACCACCTGGGGCCGGCCCGTCAGGAAGTCCAGGACCCAGTTGCACAGGGCTGGGTCGAGACCTAGGGTCTCAAGCTTAATGACGAGCTTGGAGGGTACAATGGTGTTAAATGCTGAGCTGTAGTCGATGAACAGCATTCTTACATAGGTATTCCTCTTGTCCAGATGGGTTAGGGCAGTGTGATTGTGATTGCGTCGTTTGTGGACCTATTGGGACGGTAAGCAAATTGGAGTGGGTCTAGGGTGTCTGGTAAAATGGAGGTAATATGATCCTTGACTAGTCTCTCAAAGCACTTCATGATGACGGAAGTGAGGGCTACGGGGCGATAGTCATTTAGCTCAGTTACCTTAGCTTTCTTTGGAACAGGAACAATGGTGGCCCTCTTGAAGCATGTGGGAACAGCAGACTGGGATAAGGATTGATTAAATATGTCCGTAAAACACACACGCTCTGAGGACACGGCCAGAGATGCCATCTGGGCCGGCAGCCTTGCGAGGGTTAACACGCTTAAATGTTTTACTCACGTTGGCTGCGGTGAAGGTGAGCTCACAGGTTTTGGTAGCGGGCCGTGTCGGTGGCACTGTATTGTCCTCAAAGCGAGCAAAGTAGTTGTCTGGGAGCAAGACATCGTGGTCCGCGACGGGGCTGGTTTTCTTTTTGTAGTCCGTGATTGACTGTAGACCCTGCCACATTCCTCTCGTGTCTGAGCTGTTGAATTGTGACTCTACTTTGTCTCTATACTGATGCTTAGCTTGTATGATTGCCTTGTGGAGGGAATAGCTACACTGTTTGTATTCAGTCATGTTTCCGGTCGCCTTACCCTGGTTAAAAGCAGTGGTTCACACTTTCAGTTTTGCGCGAATGCTGCCATCAATCCACGGTTTCTGGTTGGGGAAGGTTTTAATAGTTGCTATGGGTACAACATCACCGATGCACTTGCTAATAAACTCGCTCACCGAACAGCGTATACATCAATGTTATTGTCTGATGCTGTCAGGAACATATCCCATCGAAGCAATCTTGAAGCGTGGGAATCAGATTGGTCGGACCAGCGTTGAACAGACCTGAGCACGGGCGTTTCCTGTTTTAGTTTCTGTCTATAGGCTGGGAGTCATGGTCAGATTTGCCGAAAGGAGGGCGGAGAATGGCCTTGTATGAGTCACGGAAGTTAAAATAATGATCCAGGGTTTTCCCAGCCCGGGTCGCACATTCGATATGCTGATACAATTTAGGGAGCCTTGTTTTCAGATTAGCCTTGTTAAAATCCCCAGCCACAATAAATGCAGCCTCAGGATATGTGGTTTCCAGTTTACATAGAGTCCAGTGAATTTCTTTCAGTGCCGTCAATGTGTCAGCTTGAAGGGGGATATTGTCACGAGAATTTTGTTCTCAGAACTATTATATCAAATCAGACTATAACTCTATCGGTTTCCTGGAGTTTGTAAAGCTCCAGTTATAAGAAACAGAGTCCCGAACTGCAATGGTCAATATTTTATTCAGAGAACTTTCTAAATTCACAATGGGAACACAGTCTTTTATATGTACATACAATTTAACTCCACCCCGCTTTAGGGGGACTGTGTTTTACATTTTACAGCTTATCACTTCTAAACAGTTTTCTAACCGTTTCCCCCCCTCCCTGCATGGGGAAACCGTTTTCCTGTTGTTGATTTCACAGTTTACATTCTTTTTGCATAGATACAAAAATAAGACAACACCCTTTTTGCAATTCTAACTAAGCCAAACACATTTTATACAGTTTAGGTGTGGAAATAATTTAGTCATTACTTAAACATACAAATTTCCCTATCAGATATATGCGGCTGTGATTGTAAATCGAGGAGAATTCTCTTGGTAGATAATGTGGTCGGCATTTGATTGTAAGGAATTCTATGTCAAGTGAACAAAAGGACTTGAGTTCCTGTATGTTGTTATGATCACACCAAGTCTCGTTAATCATAAGACACACACCCCCGCCCTTCTTCTTACCAGATAGATGTTTGTTTCTGTCGGCGCAATGCGTGGAGAAACCATGTGGCTGTACCGACTCTGACAACGTGTCATGAGTGAGCCATGTTTCCGTGACGCAAAGAACGTTGCAGTCGCTGATGTCTCTCTGGAAGGCAATCCTTGCTCGGATTTCGTCTACCTTGTTGTCCAGAGACTGGACATTGGCAAGTAGTATACCTCGGGAGCGGTGCGCAATGTGCCCGTCTATGGAGCCTGACCAGAACACCGCCCCGTCTCCCCCTCCTCCTGCCGTTGTTTTGGGTCGCTGGCTGGGATCCAGTCTATTGTCCTAGTTGGTGGACCAAACAGAGGATCCGCTTCGGGAAAGTCGTATTCCTGGTCGTAATGTTGGTAAATTGACGTTGTTCTTATATCCAATAATTCCTCCCGGCTGTATGTAATAAAACTTAAGATTTCCCAGGGTAACAATGTAAGAAGTAATCCATAAAAAGAAATACTGCATAGCTTCCTGAGAACGTGAAGCGAGGCTGCCATCTCTGTCGGCGCCAAGAAAACATACTAGTTACATTTTTAATGCTTATCAGGACAGGAAACTGGTCCAATTCACACAGAAGAAAATCCCTGTTCATCCCTACTTCATCTCATCTGGCAGACTCACTAAACACAAATGCTTTGTTTGTAAATTATGTCCGAATGTTGAGTGTGCTGTTTGCTTAATATAAGGAATTTGAAATTATTTTGAAACTTAAGTATATTTCAGCAATTACGTTTGATACTTACAGTGGGGGAAAAAAGTATTTAGTCAGCCACCAATTGTGCAAGTTCTCTCACTTAAAAAGATGAGAGAGGCCTGTAATTTTCATCATAGGTACACTTCAACTATGACAGACGAAATGAGGAAAAAAAATCCAGAAAATCACATTGTAGGATTTTTTATGAATTTATTTGCAAATTATGGTGGAAAATAAGTATTTGGTCAATAACAAAAGTTTCTCAATACTTTGTTATATACCCTTTGTTGGCAATGACAGAGGTCAAACGTTTTCTGTAAGTCTTCACAAGGTTTTCACACACTGTTGCTGGTATTTTGGCCCATTCCTCCATGCAGATCTCCTCTAGAGCAGTGATGTTTTGGGGCTGTTGCTGGGCAACACGGACTTTCAAAGATTTTCTATGGGGTTGAGATCTGGAGACTGGCTAGGCCACTCCAGGACCTTGAAATGCTTCTTCTGAAGCCACTCCTTCGTTGCCGGGCGGTGTGTTTGGGATCATTGTCATGCTGAAAGACCCAGCCACGTTTCATCTTCAATGCCCTTGCTGATGGAAGGAGGTTTTCACTCAAAATCTCACGATACATGGCCCCATTCATTCTTTCCTTTACACGGATCAGTCGTCCTGGTCCCTTTGCAGAAAAACAGCCCCAAAGCATGATGTTTCCACCCCCATGCTTCACAGTAGGTATGGTGTTCTTTGGATGCAACTCAGCATTCTTTGTCCTCCAAACACGACGAGTTGAGTTTTTACCAAAAAGTTCTATTTTGGTTTCATCTGACATTCTCCCAATCCTCATCTGGATCATCCAAATGCTCTCTAGCAAACTTCAGACGGGCCTGAACATGTACTGGCTTAAGCAGGGGGACACGTCTGGCACTGCAGGATTTGAGTCCCTGGCGGCGTAGTGTGTTACTGATGGTAGGCTTTGTTACTTTGGTCCCAGCTCTCTGCAGGTCATTCACTAGGTCCCCCGTGTGGTTCTGGGATTTTTGCTCAACGTTCTTGTGATCATTTTGACCCCACGGGGTGAGATCTTGCGTGGAGCCCCAGATCGAGGAAGATTATCAGTGGTCTTGTATGTCTTCCATTTCCTAATAATTGCTCCCACAGTTGATTTCTTCAAACCAAGCTGCTTACCTATTGCAGATTCAGTCTTCCCAACCTGGTGCAGGTCTACCATTTTGTTTCTGGTGTCCTTTGACAGCTCTTTGGTCTTGGCCATAGTGGAGTTTGGAGTGTGAGGTTGTGAACATTATACTGATAACAAGTTCAAACAGGTGCCATTAATACAGGTAACGAGTGGAGGACAGAGGAGCCTCTTAAAGAAGAAGTTACAGGTCTGTGAGAGCCAGAAATCTTGCTTGTTTGTATGTGACCAAATACTTATTTTCCACCATAATTTGCAAATAAATTCATAAAAAATCCTACAATGTGATTTTCTGGATTTTTTTTCCTCATTTTGTCTGTCATAGTTGAAGTGTACCTATGATGAAAATTACAGGCCTCTCTCATCTTTTTAAGTGAGAGAACTTGCACAATTGGTGGCTGACTAAATACTTTTTTTCCCCACTGTAAGTATATTTAAAACCAAAACCAACATTAAACACCCATACACACCCACCTGCAACACAGCTACTGTAAGAGCAGATGTCAAACTCACAGCACAAAAAAAACAGAATGAAGCCCAAGAGAATCAAACAATTCATGCACTACTTCCTGTCTAGTCTAGTGGCTATTGACATGACATGCCCAGTGACATTCACTGTCCCCTGTCCAGTCTAGAGCTAACATAATTTACTGTCCCCTGTCCATTCTAGTTATTCACTGTGTAGCGGTATGTATTAGAGAGGGGTAAAGAAAGATTTTATTCTGGCGCCAGGCAGGCATTAACCACGCCGAAAGGAAAATAGTAGAATAGAGAGAGTACCGCTACCAGACCCACACACATCAGCAGAAGAGACTGCCTAGAGGGTAGCCTGTTTGCCAGATATCCAGTGGAGAGAAAAGATAAGACACACCATATAAAACCCACGTCACCTGCACAGGAGTAACCCTAACAATGATACCTCATACAATAATAATAAATGGCAGAGCAATTGAACAACTTCATAGAAACAATTTACAAGAAAGAACCCAGTCATCAACATTAGAGGATCTGCAATAATCTGTATTACCTTCCAGTGGAGGAGTGCAGAGGGTATGAATGTGGGGGTGTTCATAGACAAATCAAAGGCCTTAAAATGTCCAAAATCTTCTTGGCCACATGTCATTAGTACCACACCACCTCAATACAGTTCAAATACAATACACAACTTGCAAGCAACCTCCCTTTTAACTAAAATGTCAATACCAATACTTCTGGCAGGGCAATAATAGTCCAGCGCTAATGAACATCAACGGGAAGTGCTTTTGAAAAATAGAAAGTCTGCTGCAGTGTAAAGCACTGGAACAAGAACGAGAGGGAGAGAGATCTTAGCTGTTGACTTCAGTACCGTCTGATGGTTGATATGTCCAAGCTTCGCAACAATGTTGCTACTAATCCATGTGATCCATAACCGGTGCGGTCCCAAACGATAACCACAACTTAGAGCAGTCATCCGATGATTGAGTTAAACACTTTATAAACTAAACACGCTGAAAATTAACAAGGACTTCTGCAGCACAGCACACACAATCAAACTGTCGCGCCAACCAAGAGCTTCCTTTCAGAGAGCTGAATAAGCTGTCTTTATCTACTCCTTCCTTACTGCTGATGCGCTCTTAAAATGGCAGCGCACGGTGAAGGCTCCATGCAGAATTTCGCCACAACTGTCACCTGTCCAGTTTAGAGATACCAACACAGCATGACTAGCATCCGTCCCCAGCCCAGACATCTGCCGCTCAGTGGTCATTCTGCTGCTACTGGGTGTCTAAGGTCAGTGATCATTCTACTGGGTGTCTAAGGTCAGTGATCATTCTACTGGGTGTCTAAGGTCAGAGTTTAACATGTTTTGCAAACCCCCAGACTTCTGTCTGACTCCCTGCCTCTCCCTTCCTCGCACTCTCTCCATCCTGGTCTCTCACCAATTCCCCCTCCCAGTCTCTCCCTTCGCTTGTTTTTGAGATCCAGTCTCGAGAGTCCCATCTGGAAGCCAGTAAGGATGTCCCCCTTCATCAGTAATCCATCATCTAAACAGACAGGGTGTCAATAGAACTAGTAATAACTGGGCATTAATATGTCAGCCAGTTTCCCATGATGAACCACAGCAGTGACAGGCTGCTGTTATTCTACTGGGAGAAAACATGTCAACAGGATATAACAAACAGTCACACATTGACAACCTCAGTTCAGCTCTCAGCCATGTGTATGTTGTGTCTTCTATGGTAGGAAATCAGGTCAGTCTCAGTGTTGCATGTTCTGAGAGGCCGAGGGCAATGCAGACCCTTTGATGTTTCAGATATACAATGGCTGGTCTCACGCTTACCTCCATCACTCACTCCGGATTCCCACCTCCATCACTCACTCCGGATTCCCCCCTCCATCCCAGAGACTATTGTTGACATAAAAACAGTCACAGCCATAAATCTACTCTGGGGCAGAGAGACATTGTATGGGAAGCAGGGTCAAACTCATTTGCAAGGTTTGCTCGGGGTGAGTGCCGGCTAGTCAGAGAGCAAGGCTTGTGTGTACAGTGGGTCAGCAGACATAGTGCTGATAGTATAAACAGATGAGAGAAAGTAGCAGAGAATACTGCTATTCCCATGGCTCGGGGGGGGGGGGGAATAAAAAGTGTGTATATCAGATGGAAAGCCAAAATCCGGCATAGCAGAAACTACTAGCTATAATTGTGACAGACTCTTGAATAATAGTCTCAGTCACTCTCTGATCTCATCTTGATAGCTAGTTGTTTGTGTTATTTCAGAGTCAGTCACTATCTGATCCAATCTTGATGGGGCAGGCCTCATGCGCCACATCTTGTCTCTCCGATACACTTCTCAGAATAAAAGCACAGACTTGTATCTTCTTACACAACTGCAGCTTCTTAGAAGGCTTGCTGTGGCTACGTGTAGAGAATAGCAGTAGCCGCAGCTTTGTATGTGACGGTGACCAAAGCGCAGAGTGCCATTGGTTGAGAGGTGTCGGTCTCTGTCCGTACGTCTTATCCTGGTAGACAAGGATAAGACAGAATGGTTACGGCCCTGATCTAATCCCGCCCCCTCACCAACAGAGACCTCATTGCTGTAGCGTCACTGAGCGTAGGACTGAATTCTCTGGCTAGGAGAAAGCGCTGGCTGATATTTCTAAAATTCACCAGAAATACATTTAGTAAAAACTTGAGACAAATGTGACTCCGTGAAAGACAAAGTTGTGTTTTTCACAGCAATGGCTGTGTTTCTTAGAAGGCCTGCTGTGGCTGTGTAGAGAACAGCCGTAGCCGCAGCTTTGTATGTGACGGTGACTAAAGTGCCGAGTGCCATTAGTTGCATCTAAAATAGCAGTAGCTGCAGTTGTGTAACAGGATACTAGTCATTGCTTTCATTCTGAGAAGAGTATCGGAGAGACAAGATGTGGAGCATGAGGCATGCAACACTAATATGGGGGAGATGAGGGGTAGCGTATAGGCTGATAAACACACACTAACCACTTAAGTGACAGTAACAAGAACTCAAAAAGGAGTCCTGAAGCCATAGTGGAGTGTGTCAAAGTGAAACCAAAAGGACTCCTGGACAGTGTCTTTACCATCCTGCAGTCTCACACTCATTTCACAAAAGACAGTACTATAACGCCATGACAAACTTTTTATTTCGAAAAAGACAAATAAATATAAGTCATGCACTATAGGGGACAGGGTGCATTTGGGATGGGATGTCTAGTCAATTGGTCTGAGGCAGA
Source organism: Brachymystax lenok tsinlingensis (assembly GCA_030435695.1). NCBI lineage: Eukaryota > Metazoa > Chordata > Actinopteri > Salmoniformes > Salmonidae > Brachymystax > Brachymystax lenok. The sequence continues at coordinate 26,146,273 of CM059800.1, read as the reverse complement.
CATGTTTAATATCATCTCACACTGTAGCACCACGGTCTGTAAAGCCCTGAAAAACTTGACATACCATCTCAGGTCACAGAGATGGAAACCTACAGACAGACCAAGGAGATTTAACTGCAGGCCTGGAGGACCTAAACACTTCTGGTTTTCATTCTTTCTAATCAGAGACGGGACATGTGTACTCTAGCCAATCAATCAGTTACCAGGTAGAAAAGAATCCTGCAGTAATGTGGACCTCCGGGCCTGGAGTAGAATAACCCTGTGTTTTTATAAACCATAAATAGACGTCTAACATGACAAGGCAGAGAAAACGGTAAAAATTACAAATTAACAATGCAATCTGCCAAGTGTCAATGCAAAGCTGGCCACTGTTTACATTGTTACTTCATATAAATATAATATATTAATGTATGTTTATTACACTAAAAAAAAAAAAACTTGCCACACACACATGAAGTAGAAAGGCAAGAAGGACATTAATAAAAACAAGTCAGGCCACTAAGCAATGGACAAAATGATGGAGTTTGTCCCAAATGCCACCCAATTCCTATATAGGGCAGGGATATTGAAATCTGGACAGCCAAGCCAGTTGATTTTCATTCCTCCCCTCTTACCAGGGACGGCTTTAGACCTGAGACACCAGTTGGGTGCAATTAATGATCAGGTAGAACAGAAAAGCAGGACTACTTCAGAACGTCAGGCTTGGATTTGAGTAGCCCTGATAGGGATGAAGTCACCATTTGAGAAGCAGCCATCGACATCTAAATGGGCATCTTTGTAGCTGCACGTCAAACAGAACGCAACCAACCATAGTAGTCCAGTTGTGTTCAACACAACATGTGGTCCCTGTGCACTCGCTTTAACAAAATACTATATTTTAATTACATAACAGCGGAAAGATATGCAAACTAATAATATTCACATATTCCATTATTTCAGAAGGCATTTAGTTTGCTGTGGTACAATCTCCAGGTGTGACTGAATAATAGAGTTGGTAATAGTTGAAGGTATTACTGCGGGCTGAAAGATGTGGAAACATTCCGTTGATGAATGAAACAACTAAACCATGTAATGGAATTATGCTTCAGTGTGACACATGGGCGTAAATCACGAGGGGGTGAAGGGGGACATGTCCCATCCACTATTCAAAAAAAGATATTTTGGCCCCAAGTTATCCTCACCCCCCCACCCCTCATTTTCAAGACAGTGTCTCACCCCTGTTGTGACACCATATAACCCATTAAAGACCTACCACACTGCCATCACTTTGAAATGAGGCTGATGATGCAGTAGGGCTTGTGCTGTGTGTTAGCGGACCAGGAGGAAGGTTAACCCTGCGATGCCCACGCCAGCAGCAGCAAACAGGGCAGTCTTCATGGACGAGTCCTGGTTTACCTCTCTTGCTGTGTGGAAGAACTTACAGAAGCCCTCCTAGAAGAGAGGGGATTAGGGTTAGAGCCATAGATTTTATTGAACACTTATTCAGGTCAAGATGGTGTATCAAAGGACCAGGCTAGAGATCAAAATAAGGAAGTTAAGAAACTTGGTTCAACACTGCTCAAAAAGCCCCATTTCCTCTGGTGTTCTCAGACCGAGACAGCTTCCTGCGGACAGTCCCTGCTAGAACAGACTTGTGTCGTGATTAGTAAGGCCCATTTCAAAATGTGGTTTTGTTCATCAGTCTATTTGTTGTACTGATCCAGACCCAGGTGGTTGTGTTCATCAGTCTATTTGTTATACTAATCCAGATCCAGGTGGTTGTGTTCATCAGTCTATTTGTTGTACTGATCCAGACCCAGGTGGTTGTGTTCATCAGTCTATTTGTTGTACTGATCCAGACCCAGGTGGTTGTGTTCATCAGTCTATTTGTTGTACTGATCCAGACCCAGGTGGTTGTGTTCATCAGTCTATTTGTTATACTAATCCAGACTAGTATTTGAGTATTAACAATTGTTGTGTGCTTGGAGGTCACTAGACTGTTACGTTAGGGACAGTACATATGGCTGTTGGGACCAGCTGGCTGGGGGGGTTAATTCACAAAAGCAGTCAACAAATTGAGCTGCAGCTGTGTTGTTGCTACCCCAGCTCTTCACAGCACTGTTGTTTTGGAGTACCCCAGTAACCCCACTACCCCAATCCACTTTATATGACTATACTGGCTGTGTGTCTACCTTGTACAAACCCTCCTCTTTAAAGTGACAGGTAGATCCTGGACCTCTGAGACAACCAGGGTGTATAGTCAACACCACAGTCAAATCACTGAGTGAAGAGTTATACATTTATAATCTACTGTGACGCATAACAGCATACTGACATGGAACACATTACAAGTCAAACACCCATTTCTAATAAGCATAAAAAAAAGAAATTTAGGGCCAGTTCCCCAGACACATTAAACATTTTCAAATGGGAATTGGCCATTGAGCTTGCTCTTTAATCCAGAACTACATTTAACCTTTTACAGTAATTTAGTAGACGCTCTTATCCAGAGTGATTTACAGGAGGAATAAGGGTAAGTGTCTTGCTCAAGGGGACATCAGATTTTTCACCTAGTCGTCTCTGGGATTTAAACCAGCGACTTTCTAGTTACTGGCCCAACATTCTTAACCGCTAGGCTACCTTCCCCCAATTTTGTCCCATTTCTTGTAGCATAAAAATGCTGTGTTTTAAACAGTCATTCCTGGGTTAGACCTGAACATTGTGTTGGTAGCACACACACATTCCAGACATTCTTGGCTCATGCCACTGACTGGCAAACAGAGCAAGCAGCAGCCACATAGCAAGAAGCCACAAGGTGTCTGAATCATAGACATTGACTATAGAAGGTGTCATTATCCAACTGCTTCTCTTAGCTTGACAGAGAGGACTAGTGCTGCTGATATGAGCCCAGATTCCCATCTCTAATTCCCACCAGCTTAGTCAATTATCCTGTGCGTGCATGCACGTACGTGTCCATAAGCGCATGTGTGATGCTCACTGCTCAAACCTACCCAGCCTTTGTTCTCCAGCATCCAGTCACTCTTCTCCTCTCCTAGGTAGTCTGCTATGGTCTCAGCCAGCGCCCTGCAGCTCTCCTTCCCCCCCAGCCCCATGCCATTCCCCAGCGCCTGGTCCGTGTCCTCCCCCTGTAGCTCTCTAACCAGCACACCAGTGAAGGTGAACAGAGAGACCACCCTCCCCCAGTTCATCTGTCCGTCTCCCACCAGCTCCTCCATCACCCTCCTCAGACTGGCGCAGGGGTCCGGCCCGCATTGGCACAGGAAGCTGTGTGCTAGGGCGTGGAAGCGGGCCCGGTGCTTGGCCTCCATGTCCCGGGCCTGGCGCCGCATGGCTACAGCCGAGTCGCTGGGAGGAGGACCGGGCGGGGCTTTCCGGGACCCACTGGCAGGGATAATACTGCAGACAGACAGGTAGTCCTCTGCTATAGCCAGGGTTTCTTTCCACAGCCCGCATGACATGGTCTACAGGAAGACATACATCAACATCACATACAATTAATACATTATCTATAGCCTATATATCAGAAAGGGCCTCTGCTATAGCCAGGTTTTTTTCCCAAAGCCAGTACAACATGATAAATAGAGGAAACACTATCAATACATTATCACATGCAGTTCATTTCTCACAGCCCACACTACAGGGGCTAGACTCTAGAGGAAACATGATCAATATCCATATAGTTAGGCCTTAAAGGTAATACATTATACAGCAGGCTTCCACAACCCATCCAACACGGTCTTTTGGAAACAACCTCAATCTAATCCCAAAGAGGTGACATCCTCTGAGCAATACCAAGAAGAGGCTTGTATTCAAAACTGAAAGCTACGTTTCCCAATGAGCTGCATAGACCACATAACAATATGATGCAAGCAGCACAGTGACTTGAGGTTAACACTGATGTCTAGTCTTGGACCTGCTTGAACTAATCCGTAAATATAAAGGTAAACAGTTGGCTAGGTAACTATGTAACTAGCTAGCTAAATAACTGGCTATGTGAGCAAGCCAGTCAAGTCTAACTTAATTAAGAGCCCTTGCAGTCTGGATTGATTCGGGAAGTGTCATGAATGAAACAAGGTTGTAGCTAGTGCTAATACGTTAGCTAGCTGCAGTACCGTATACAGCAAACTGAATTTACTTAAATTGACATATTTGTACTTGCTAGCTAGCTTGACTGTCAAATCGAAGGCAAGTCACACAATGATACATCGCAATCTAGCTAGCTAAGTTAGCTATCTAGCTAACGTTGTGGTTGGATTGTTTTACATTTTCTTGTCAACATCGGAAAATAAATAAGCAGTCTTGGTTTGGATATGAGTAAGCAAGGCTTCTCACAAATGCTAGACATTTCTGGCTAACTAGCGTACTACTGACACACAAAGGACCAGAGAAACCCAGACAGCGAACAACGTCAGTGACTCAAACCGCATCGATCCATTCCCTCAGTCTGTAAAACCGAAGCTTGACTAACTTATTCAAGAATAGTTCGAGTTGAAGAGAAGAATAAATAGCATATTCTACGTAGGAAAAAGTTAACAAAAATCTCACCCTCCCAGCGATCAGACTGCTTTCTCCACGTACAGACGGAAGGAGGATCGTTGTCATCAACCGTATTTCCGCCTCACCAGGCTCTCGCCAGACTTTATACTCTCACTATGCAACGTCACAGAAATGGCATTTCCCTGAATTGTATTACTGTCGTTCCGCTAGAAGAGAATCAGATGTAATGGAAATAACGTTACCTGTCTCCATATCATCATCCTCTTCGTCCTTTCCATCATAACCATAGCATAAAATAAACTTTTAAGACACAATTAATCAATAATTTAAATCAAATGTATTTATTTCACAAGAAGACTATGATTACAAATGAACAATACTTCAAACACTCCCTCTTTCTCCCTCTCTGGCTAACCACAGTCTATGGTCTGATTGTATATAACAGTAGTATTGCACTTTAGATCTGAGTGAGAGTTACACTCTGGGCAGACTGACTGACTGGTAAACTACCGACTGGTAAGCAGGTTTAAAGGGGGACTAGGGAGCATTAAAGCGGCAGTGAATTTGCGTCTATACAGGACAGTCAGTACTGCATGGCATTGGCTAGGACCTGCTGTAGAGGAAAACTGTGCTCAACTGACTTTAGTAATACAATAGTAATAATAATTGTAATACTGCTAATAATAAAGCTTTAGGAACTCATTGACCTGATGAGCATTTGGTATAGTCCAACTTCAGTCAAATAAATAGTCTCTGTTTGTCAAACCTAGATAGTTTATTATTGTGTGTGTGTGTGTGTGTGTGTAACTGAATAGAGTTTCTATAGGCAGACTCTTTCTGCAGCAGGGTGTGCTCCATGGGCACTCTGGGTCGACTGGTCACATGACTCTGGTCCTGACCCTTAACCTCTGACCCCTGACTTCCAGGGGTTCGGTCTCGCTCTGATGACATCACAGCAGCTCTAGGCCCAGATCTGTCCGAGAAAGAGCACAGAACATCAGTAAATCACATTGCATTCAATAAGACGTTTAACTTGTCAAAAAGTATATTACAGTAACCCGGTTCAGACCCCACAGAGCATGCAGCAGCAGCATAGTGACAATGAAAAACTCCCTGGAAGGAAGAGATCTTGATAGGAATCAGATTTTCCTTTGTCAGACCTGTGTCTGCAAAAATGACTCAAATGTAAGTGAGATCACCGGAGGGAAGACCATGGCTTTGTTATTATACTTCCACGGACATTAATGAAGAACAACTACTACAGTATCTCTCAGTGGTGGTTTCTGTGTCCTATATTGTGGCTGTGCCTGTAGTGGAAAACAGAAGTATGTACTGTGGGGATAATCTGATGCATGACTCTGCAGAACCAGGGTTTTCCACAAATAGGGACTCTCCCCCTCTCTCTAGCCCAGGTTGTATCACATCCGGCCGTGATTGGGAGTCCCATAGGGCGGCGCACAATCGTCATTGTAAATAAGAATTTGTTCTTAACCGACTTGCCTAGTTAAATAAAACATTTTTTAAAAATAAGGTGTTGTCCCTCCTTGTTTCATCTCCCTTTCGACCCCCCTACCCCTCCCTCTCGTGTCTCACCCGTAGAGTGTTGTCCCAGGACCCGGAGCAGAAAGCGGTTCCATCAGGAGAGACTCTGAGTGAGCTGACTCTGTTCTCATGACCAAACAGGATGGATACTCTGGTCCCCTTCAGGACGTCCCACACATTGATGGTGTAGTCATTATAGCCAGCAAACAACAGACGACCTGGAGGAGGGGTGGAGAGAGAGAGAGCGAGAGAGAGAGAAAGAAAGATGGATACAGAGATAGAGGGGTAGAAAGGGCCAGATTCTAGAATATTCTCCAATATGCTGGAGGATGTCACAGAACAGATGTATTACAGTTTAAAGTGCGTTTGACGGAGGCTAATAGAGTGGATAGAATGAATAATAAATCAGCTGTAAGTTCCATGGAATACAGTGGTGGTAAAATGTAGTAGAACTCCAGATGGCAGAGTGGTAATTCCCTCTCCCACATCACAACTGGATTAAATTCCCCTCTTGGCTGAAGTGTGATCTCTATCACAAGTTTGATAATAAACTGTCATCTTTATACAGCCATATAAAAACTAAAACTAAAGACTTTGTACCTCTACAATCATATAACACACAAAGGAATAACATTTTTGGGGATAGAATTCAGTCTTGGCCTACACATGAAATCAGATAAGAGCAAATCAAATCCCTTGACGGCTATAAAGGCCAAGGCAGTATACAGTTGAAGTCAGAAGTTTACATATACTTAGGTCGGAGTCATTAAAACTTGTTTTTCAACCACTCCACAAATTTCTTGTTAGCAAACTTTAGTTTTGGCAAGTCGGTTAGGACATCTACTTTGCATGACACAAGTAATTTTTCCAACAATTGTTTACAGACAGATTATTTCACTTATAATTCACTGTATCACAATTCCAGTGGGTCAGAAGTTTACATACACTAAGTTGACTGTGCCTTTAAACAGCTTTGAAAATTCCAGAAAATTATGTCATGGCTTTAGAAGCTTCTGATGGGCTAATTGACATAATTTGAGTCAATTGGAGGTGTACCTGTGGATGTATTTCAAGGCCTACCTTCAAACCCAGTGCCTCTTTGCTTGACATCATGGAAAAATCTAAAGAAATCAGCCAAGACCTCAGAAAAATTATTGTAGACCTCCACAAGTCTGGTTCATCCTTGGGTGCAATTTCCAAACGCCTGAAGGTACCACGTTCATCTGTACAAACAATACTACGCAAGTATAAACACCATGGGACCACGCAGCCGTCATACCGCTCAGGAGGCGCATTCTGTCTCTTAGAGATGAACGTACTTTGGTGCAAATCAATCATTCCCAGAATAACAGCAAAGGACCTTGTGAAGATGCTGGAGTAAACAGGTACAAAAGTATCTATATCCACAGTAAAACGAGTCCTATATCGACATAACCTGAAAGGCCGCTCAGCAAGGAAGAAGCCACTGCTCCAAAACCCGCCATAAAAAAGCCAGACTATGGTTTGCAACTGCACATGGGGACAAAGATCGTACTTTTTGTTCTCTGGTCTGATGAAACAAAAATATAACTATTATATTTAAGCAACATATTTAAGCAACATCTCATGACATCTGACAGGAAGTTAAAGCTTGGTTGCAAATGGGTCTTCCAAATGGACAATGACTCCAAGCATACTTCCAAAGTTGTGGCAAAATGGCTTAAGGACAACAAAGTCAAGGTATTGGAGTGGCCATCACAAAGCCCTGACCTCAATCCTATAGAACATTTGTGGGCGTAACTGTAAAAGCGTGTGCGAGCAAGGAGACCTACAAACCTGACTCAGTTACACCAGCTCTGTCAGGGGGAATGGGCCAAAATTCACCCAACTTATTGTGGGAAGCTTGTGGAAGGCTACCCAAAATGTTTGACCCAAGTTAAACAATTTAAAGGCAATGCTACCAAATACTAATTGAGTGTATGTAAACTTCTGACACACTGGGAATGTGATGAAAGAAATAAAAGCTGAAATAAATAATTATCTCTACTATTATTCTGACATTTCACATTCTTAAAATAAAGTGGTGATCCTAAATGGACTAAGACAGGGAATCTTTACTATGATGAAATGTCAGGAATTGTGAAAAACTGAGTTTAAATGTTTTTGGCTAAGGTGTATGTAAACTTCCGACTTCAACTGTATCTATTGCATCATCACACCAGGTAAGAAGGAAAGTGAAAGAGGCAAAGTGAAGATGGGAAAGATTGCCTGGCACAACAACATCCAATAATAACACCACAACAACACCAGTAAATGTACAACAGCATAATTGTAAATCTGTTCATGATCGGGGACCAACGGATGTTTAGTTGACTCTAGTCTCTGTTGAGAGGAAGCTAATAAAGAGGTATTATTTGTCAAACAGTTGCTGACTATTGTCCACATCTTACCACTAAGAGAGAAGTCGACACTGGCGGCTCCAAATATTATGCTGTCTTTGGAGTAGATGGACACCTCCCGATCAGCCCTGAGATCAAACAGACGGCACTGGAACACACACACAATCAATGGGGCATTTTTATTAAAATGTTTTATTTAACCCATCACATGCTAGTTGTTGTTTCTGTCTGTGCTGTGAACTCAAAGGCCCAGCATATTTCCTCATGAGAGACAATAAAGTTACATTGTAATTTTCCCATGAGGTACAATAAAGTTATATTGTAATGTATTGTATTTTTGCTCCTTGGCCTGAATAACACTTCTTAAAACTATACAAACCTGTGTAGTAATGTAAAACAGTGGGATGCTTTGACACATGTACTGTATGATGTGAAAGAGTGGTCTTTAACCAGTGACATCACAGTAAGATAACAGAATCTCTGGGAGAGAATCGATTAACTCAACGGTGTTATTGAGACAGAGTGTCCGACTGCCACACACAACACACAGAATCACATCAAAGGTCCATCATCTGTCAAGTGTCCCCCTATCCCTTTATAGTGCACTACCTTTGATTAGAGATTTTTGGTGGCAACTCTATGTGGCTTTGTTCAAGAGTAGTGCACTAAGTAGGGTGTATAAGTGTGCTATAAGTGTGTTATAAACTCACGGTAGAGTCGTCAGAAGCAGAGGCAAAAGCATCGCCACTGGGGTAGTACCTTGGAGAGAGAGAGCGAGAGAGAGGGAGAGCGAGAGAGAGGGAAAGAAAGAGAGAGTGTAAGAGGAGTAAAGAGGTTGATGTGTGACACTAAGCTGTATGAAGGGGTGGCAGGTAGCCTAAGGGGTTAGAGCGTTGGGCCAGTAACCGAAAGGTTGCTAGATCGGATCCCCGAGCTAACAAGATAAAAATCGGTTGTTCTGCCCCTGAACAAGGCAGTTAACCCACTGTTCCTAGGCTGTCATTGTAAATAAGAATTTGCTCTTAACTGACTTGCCTGGTTAAATAAAGGTTAAATAAAAAACACTAATAAAAAGGGTTGATGGATGCTGTTAGCTGTACTGTAGAGATTATGTGGATACTATAAGGATATGTGATCTGTAGGCAGTGAAGCTGTATAAAGAGTTAGGGTTGATGTGGATGCTGCTACTTACTTGACACAGTTGATGTCAGAGTCGTGGGTATCAAACGACTGGACGTTCTGCCCTGAGCGCAAGTCCCAAACGTTAGCCTTCTTATCAGAACCCTGAAACAAACAAACAGACTTTGTTATGTTGGGGGAAGAGAGAGAGAGAGAGAGAGAGAGAGAGAGAGAGAGAGAGAGAGAGAGAGAGAGAGAGAGAGAGAGAGAGAGAGAGAGAGAGAGAGAGAGAGAGAGAGAGAGAGAGAGAGACACACACACTGACCCCGGAGACGAAGGTGTTTCCAGTCTCAGAGGGGGCGAGGTCTAGAGTGAGGACATCAGCAGAGTGACCGTGGAAACTCTGCAGCAGCTGACCACTCTCCACGTCCCACAGCGCACTGGTACCGTCACCACTGGACGTCAAGATCTACACACAGCAACACAGTTTATTAGAATACTGAAACACACACAATGATGTATTCTTAAACATGGGGCAGGCAATGTGTGATCCTACTACCCCTTTGTGGTAGTTTGGTGTAATATAACTAATCTACGGCCATTACACAGAGCTGGTTAAATACTGGGGTGTACCCAGCTAGCGCACAACGTTCTGAGAACCATATGTTTCTTAGAACTTGGTGAGTGAGTGGTTGTCCCATGCTTATTTTGCATACAACTTTCTGGGAATGGTGCAGGATAGTTGCTTGGCTTTGAACATTCTCAACACATTCAAGGAACTTGACAAAAAACATTATTATATTTCATTACTTTAGCAGAACGTTTCCTAAAAGTTCAAACATGGTTACATTTCATTTCAATTTTGGTAATGTTCTTGACATTGGGAATGTTCTCAAATAATTAAGAGAACATTAAGAAACAAATTTCTTCTGTGTGAATTTCAGTATTTCCTACAGGCTTCCTCATGGCTCTAAAGTTCTCAAATTGATCCGAGAACGTTACCATAAAACTACAAGAAAACGTTTGTAACGTTCAGAGAACATTCTAAGAAAGTTATTTAAAAACATAAACATTCTGTTCTCAGCATCAACAGAACTCTCTATCCTCTCTTGTTAAGTGTGTTCAAGTGTGTTGGCCACGCCCATTAATTGGCCACACCTTATCTTAATGAGTGCTTCTTTCCTTTGAAATGGGGTCTGTTTGAATAGACAAAAATGAACAGCTTTGTAAGAGTTATAAAAACATGGCATGCTACCTCCATCCTGGTGGGGCAGTGGACTAATTCCATGGATAGAGAACATTGGATTATAGGTTCAAATCTCATTGATGCAGTGTCACAAAAATAAATATGTTTGCATGATAAATGACTAAGGAAATGCATTTCTATGTCCATTCATGCTTGGACTTCAAAAAAGTTAACCCAAAATAAGATAGCAGTGTTATTAAATGTCTTATTGAAACATTCAGTGAAAGTTAAGGAAGTTATTCTAAAACCTCCAAATAACCTATGTCTATTCTCACAGTGTTAAGAAAATGTTCTCACAACCTCTCTACAAACTAAAAATAAACATTCCCAGAACAGGCTAAATGTTATTTTCTGTTCTCAGAACGTTTAAATAAAAAAATCTGTTCTACCGGTCAGGAAACGTATGGCTTCGTTCTCGCAACCAACGTGAAACCAAAAACATACATTCCTACAACTTTCAAGGAACCAAATGTGCTAACTGTGTATTCACTAGGAACCAAATGGTTGATATGAAACATCCCCCTGTCAGTCAGACGAAGATATGAAACATCCCCGTCAGACAATAAAGATATGAAAGTGAGACTGAACTGAGATTGACTGGGACAATGTAGTCTTGACTCTCCACAGCCCTGTGCTTCATTACACACACACACACACACACACACACACACACACACACACACACACACACACACACACACACACACACACACACACACACACGTCTTCACAGCTCAACACCCACCAACAGACCCCAGTGCATTAGGGAGACATAGATTGTGTGTGTGTGCCCTTAGGTATGGGTTTTCAGCTCTGACAGATAAAGGCCTCTTAATGTCTAGCAATACACTCACAATGGAGGGCCATCTCTCTCTCTCTCTATGGGCCACTTCTCTGTTTCCTCTCCTCTTCTGTCTCTCCTCTCACGCTTTCTCTCATCAACCTCTCCTCATCCCGCTATAATTCTCCACAGTTCCTCTCCTGTCTAGCAGAGATGAATTATTAACAGCCTTAACCATCTAATATTTCCTTCCTTCTATTCCTCCCTCCCTCTATCCATTCTCTCCTCCTTGTTCTGAAAATCTCAAATCAATTTCCTTCCCTCTCCTTGTTGTGTTGTGTGTGTCTATGTCTGTGTGTGTGTGTGTGTGTGTGTGTGTGCGTGCATGTATGTGTGTCTAGTCCCTAACTTGCATGTCAGAGTTGGTGAAGGTGCAGCCGGACAGGTAGTTGGTGTGCATGGCAACCGACTTCTTCTTGGCCGCCAAGTTCTCGTCCTTGTCCAATGAGAGAGGGTACACCGAACACTTATTATCCAATCCCCTGTCAGACAGAAAGACAGACCGACAGACAGACAGAAGAGAGAGAGATTTGTAGGGCGTTACTTTAACATGAAGCCCTCAAGCCAATACCTTTCTTGGGGCTAAGGGGTTAAAGGTCAGAGGTTAGGGTCAGACATACCCACAGGCGATGGCACAGCCAGAGGGGGCGTAGGCACACGCCATCACCCACGTAGTCGGCATGGTCACTGCATGTTCCTAGAACACAGTGTGCATATACATTAATGTAAATAAGCCTGGTTAAGACCGATCCACCATGGGACTGGATTAGGCTGCCACTAGTGCACTCACACACACTCAGGCTGCTTTTACTAACCTTATTGGTGGTGAAAGCATCCCATACGATGACCTTCCCATCCTGGTAGACAGAAGACAAGGAGAAGAAGCATACAGTTCACATGGACATACAGGGAGAGATGACCATTAAATGGCTGGTGAGAATAACATGTTCAGTGTGTCTGAGGATGGAGGAGGCAGGGAGGGAGGAATGAAGAAGGGAGGTGGGAGGGAGGAATGAAGACGGGAGGATGGAGGAATGAAGTGGAGTCCGGAAGTTCAGCACCATGGACCCCGGTTGTGACCAAAACACACTAATTACATTAGAATAGAAGGAGGATAGAGGGATAGGGTGGAGAGGGAGGAGAGAAAGGGGAGGGAGAATCGGGGGAGAGGGAGAAAAGGGGAGCAGTTCATGGCAAAAATGTGAGATGGTGTGTGTATTTGTGTGTATACCTGTGAGGAGCTGACAATGCGTCGTTTGTCTTTGCACCAGTCCATACAGAGCACCTTGTTGCCATGGCCCTTCAGTGTCCTCCGAGTCTTCATGTTTAACTCACCAAGAGCTTCAGCCTTCTCCGCTACCTTCTCCACTACACACACACACACACATGGTTAAAAACTCTAGTAATGACAATGAATTGTCGTGTAAATTAATAGATAGGATCTTTATTTGATCACCCTGTTGCAGGAAAACTTTCCTGCAATGCACTGTATTAACTATATTCTGGTAGCATATCTAATGCGGTTTCATCGCCACGGGCAAATCTCTGCACGCCTGGAAATTACATATCAGATGATTTTTGGAATGAATATCAGTCCATTCGTTTATAATAACGAATCTAATAACAGTTTCTGCATAACTTTCATGTTTGGGGTACAGTCAGTAAACATTTAGTGCATCGCGAGGCCCCTCTCCCCCATTAAACTCACACTCCACATCGTGCAGCTTCTTCCGCTCCTCCTCGAGCTTCTTCCTCAGCGTCTCGCTCTCCGCCTTCAGCGACTTCAGAGTCTCGCCGCTCGCAAGGCCCTGGCACGCCATCTTTAGAGGAGAGGAGGAACGAAAGAAGGGAACGGGGGAAAGGAAAGGGAACGGCAAGAGCAGATGTTTTTAGTTGTCTGCCTTCCTACAGCTGGTGCGTATTCATTACGCCGATTCTGTTGCAAAACGTTTTTTAAACGGAAGCAAACGGAACAAAACCGGGAGAGACCTACCTGAATTTGTCCAATATAAACTCTCGTTTTTGTTTGGACTAATGAATATGCCCCTGATGCTTCTGCCGCGCTGACGTGCTCATTCCCTCTCTCTCTCCCGCTCGCTCTCTCCCTCTTTCCCTGTCTCTTGTCTCACTCGCTCTCTGGTAAGACTCTACCTCTCTCTCTCCATCTTTCTATATCTGTTTTTCTGTCTTTGGTAATAATTGCACTGAATACATTTCCTCTACTAATATTCATTTAAACACTTGACAGAAAAATCAAATTTTCCTTATTTTATTTTAACACATTGCAATGAGTTTCCTTGTTTAAATGTATGTTATTTTCCTTTGAAAGGTGTATTTTCACCTATAGTAGGCATATTGTTGTTTAGAGAAGTGAAAGACAAGGTTACTATCAGTGTGGATGAGCTGCCAGAGAGAAGGGAGTAAAGATAAGATGAGGCAGTGAATTTATCCAGGCATGGTGTGTATGTGTATGTGTGTGTGTGTGTGTGTGTGTGTGTGTGTTGAAAGAGGCTCTCTGCTACTGTATATCAGACAGATAGGGAGGCTGCATTCTCAGATGGGGCCCTCTCCAACCCCCTAAAAATACATCTTGAATCTCAAATCTACCCCTAACCCCTGGGCATTTGTGAAGATCTTAAAGGATTGTATTGGTCCAGGATGGAGCAGTTAGATTGGTTAGAGTCAGAGTTTAGAGGTCAGGGGTTAAGGGACGTACAATCTCCATGCATAGTGAGCAGTAGTTGATGGGTTCAGTCTTGATGTATAGATTCATCAAGGGGCGGTTCTCCGAGCAGCTGTCACACGGCCCGAAGGTGATGGCCAAAAACGTCTGGTCACACATGGCTGCAGCTGGTCAACCACACACCTGTATAGGGGAGAAAAGGAACACAGTGTTAACATTCAGGTATGAGAAATAACACAAATACACACTGTTATCCATTCACCTGAAGGGAACATTGCTATTTTGTGTGTGTTTGTGTGTGTGTGTGTGTGTGTGTGTGTGTGTGTGTGTGTGTGTGTGTGTGTGTGTGTGTGTGTGTGAGAGAGAGATGGAGAGAGAGAGAGCTAGAGAGATAGGGAGAGAATGTGTGTATGTGTGAGTTAGAGAGAGATAGTGAAAAACAGACCGAGCGAGAGGAGAGAGGGAATGAGTGAGAGTGTGTGTGTGTGCTGACAGCTGTATTGATGATAAGCAGTGGGGAATCTCCCTCCTGCCTGATCCTGCTCAGAGAAGGGGAGAGCAGTAGGCCTATTTTGGGAGATGCATGCACACACACGCACACACACGCACTTGGATGTACATTATTACACCATGTGTATAATGGTGGGGATCGGTAACTGCCACTGATAGTGATAGTCTGGGGAATGAATCATAGACATGCAGAGCTGGATATGGACCTGCAATATAGACAGTGCAGAAATAGAACAGATAAATAATGACCTGCAATATGCACAGTGTAGAAATAGAACAGATATATAATGACCTGCAATATCTATCTGTTCTATTTCTGCAGTGTCTATTTTGCAGGTCATTATCTATCTGTTCTATTTCTATAGTGTTTAATGAACTGCAATATAGACAGTGTAGAAATAGAACAGATAAATAATGACCTGCAATATAGACACTGCAGAAATAGAAGAGATAGATAATGACCTGCAATATAGACACTGCAGAAATAGAACAGATAGACAATGACCTGCACTATAGACACTGCAGAATTAGAACAGGTAGATAATGACCTGAAATATAGACACTGTAGAAATAGAACAGATACATAACCACAATCTGGTACAGACAAATACTGTAGAAATACATAGTTGGCTGTAACATATACATAAGGGTGGAGTTATGCATTACACACAGTAGAAATAGAACACTGCATTACACACTAGAAATAGAACACTACATTATACACTAGAAATAGAACACTACATTATACACTAGAAATATAACACTACATTATACACTAGAAATAGAACACTGCAATCTACACACAATACCCCATAATGACAAAGTGAAAACAGTTTTTTAGAAAAAACAGAAATACCTTTTTTATTCAGACCCTATGCTACGATACTCGAAATTGAGCTCAGGTGCATTCTGTTTCCATTGATCATCCTTGAGATGTGTCTACAACTTAATTGAAGTCCACCTGTGGTAAATTCAATTGATTGATTGGGCATGACTTGGAAAGGCACACATCTGTCTATATAAGGTCCCACAGTTGACATTGTATGTCAGAGCAAAAAACCCAGCGACAAGGTCGAAGGAATTTTCCGGAGGGCTTAGTTACAGGATTGGGTCGAGGCACAGATCTGGGGAAGGGTACAAAACATTTCTGCAGCATTGAAAGTCCCCAAGAACACAGTGGCCTCCATCACTCTTAAATGGAAAAAGTGAGCAATCGGGGGAGAAAGGCCTTGGTCAGGGAGGTGACCAAGAACCCGATGATCACTCTGACTGAGCTCCGGAGTTCCTCTGTGGAGATGGGAGAAGCTTCCAGAAGGACAACCAGCTCTGTAGCACTCCATCAATCAGGCCTTTATGGTAGAGTGGCCAGATGGAAGTCACTCCTCAGTAGACAGGCACATGACAGCCCACTTGGAGTTTGCCAAAAGGCACCTAAAGGACTCTCAGACCATGAGAAACAAGATTCTCTGGTCTGATGAAACCAAGATTGAACTCTTTGGCCTGAATGCCAACGTCACGTCTGGAGGAAACCTGGTACCATCCCTACGGTAAAGCATGGTGGTGGCAGAATCATGCTGTGGGGATGTTTTTCAGCAGCAGGGACCGGGAGAATAGTCAGGATCGGAGCAAAGATGAATGGAGCAAAGTACAGAGAGATCCTTGATGAAAACCTGCTCCAGCGCTCTCAGGACCTCAGACTGGGGCGAAGGTTTACCTTCCAACAGGACAACAACCCTAAGCACACAGCCAAGACAACGCAGGTGTGGCTTCGGGACAAGTCTCTGAATGTACTTGAGTGACGCAGCCAGAGCCTGGACTTAAACCTGATCGAACATCGCTGGAGAGACCTGAAAATAGCTGTGCAGAAACACTTTCCATCCAACCTGACAGAGCTTGAGAGGATCTGCAGAGAAGAATGGGAGAAATTCCCCAAATATAGGTGTGCCAAGCTTGTAGCGTCATACACAAGAAGACTCTAGGCTGTAATCGCTGCCAAAGGTGCTTCAACAAAGTACTGAGTAAAGAGTCTGAATACTTACAGTACCAGTCAAAAGATTGAACAAAGCTACTCATTCAAGGGGTTTTCTTTATTTTTACTATTTTCTACATTGTAGAATAATAGTGAAGACATCAAACTATGAAATAACATATGGAATCATGTAGTAACCAAAAGTGTTAAATCAAAATATATTTTATATTTGAGATTCTTCAAAGTAGCCACCCTTTGCCTTAATCACAGTAGCCACCCGTTGCCTTGATGACAGTATTGGCCAACTGGAAAGTGTTACTGACATTTTCAACCTGTCCCCGACTGAGTCTGTAATACCAACATGTTTCAAGCAGACCACCATAGTCCCTGTGCCCAAGAACACTAAAGCAACCTGCCTAAATGACTACCGACTCGTAGCACTCACGTCTGTAGCCATGAAGTGCTTTGAAAGGCTGGTCATGGCTCACATCAACACCATTATGCCAGAAACCTTAGACCCACTCCAATTTGCATACCGCCCCAACAGATCCACAGATCAATCTCTATTGCACTTAACACTGCCCTTTCCCACCTTGACAAAAGGAACACCTATGTGAGAATGCTATTCATTGACTACAGTTCAACACCATAGTGCCCTCAAAGCTCATCACTAAGCTAAGGACCCTGGGACTAAACACCTCCCTCTGCAACTGGATCCTGGACTTCCTGGCGGGCCGGCCCCCAAGTAGTAAGGGTAGGGAACGCTTATCCTCAACACAGGGGCCCTTCAGGGGTGCGTGCTCAGTCCCCTCCTGTACTCCCTGTTCAATCATGACTGCATGGCCAGGCACGACTCCAACACCATCATCAAGTTTGCCGATGACAACAGTGGTAGGCCTGATCACCGACAACGATGAGACAGTCTATAGGGAGGAGGTCAGAGACCTGGTCGTGTGGTGCCAGGACAACAACCTCTCCCTCAACATGATCAAGACAAAGGAGATGATTGTGGACTACAGGAAAAGGAGGACCGAGCACGCCCCCATTCTCATCGGCGGGGCTGCAGTGGAACAGGTTGAGAGCTTCAAGTTCCTTGGTGTCCACATCACTAACAAACTATCATGGACCAAACACACTAAGACAGTCGTGAAGAGGTCACGACAAAGCCTATTCCCCCTCAGGAGACTGAAAAGATTTGGCACGGGTCCTCAGATCCTCAAAAGGTTCTACAGCTGCACCATCGAGAGCATCCAGACTGGTTGCATCACTGCCTGGTATGGCAACTGCTCGGCCTCCGACCGCAAGGCACTACAGAGGGTAGTGCGTATGGCCCAGTACATCACTGGAGCCAAGCTTCCTGCCATCCAGGACCTCTATATCAGGCGGTGTCAGAGGAAGGCCCTAAAAATTGTTACGACTCCAGCCACCCTAGTCATAGACTGTTCTCTCTGCTACCGCACGGCATGCAGTACCGGAGCGCCAGGTCGAGGTCCAAAAGGCTTAACAGCTTCTATCCCCAAGCCATAAGACTCCTGACCAGCTAATCAAAGTGCTACCCAGACCCCTCTTTTACACTGCTGCTACTCTCTGTTTATAATATATGCATAGTCACTTTAACTCTACCCACATGTACATATTACCTCAATTACCTCGACTAACCGGTTCCCCGCACATTGACTTATTTTACTGCTGCTGTTGAATTATTTGTTACTTTTATTTTCTTTTTTTTTCTTTAACATTTTTTTCCCCCCTTAACTTCTTAAAGCATTGTTGGTTAAGTGCTTGTAAGTAAGCATTTCACTGTAAGGTCTACACCTGTTGTATTCGACGCATGTGACAAATTAAATTTGATTCGATTTGAGTAATAAAAAAGAATTGATAAAAACCTGTTTTTGCTACGTCATTATGGAGCATTGTGTGTAGATTGATGAGGGGAAAAAACAATTTCATCCATTTTTGAATCATGCTGTAACCTAACAAATTGTAGAAAAAGTCAAGGGGTCTGAATACTTTCCAAAGGCCCTGTATATAGTATATTGTGGGCTGTAAGACATACACAGTGCTGGAGATATACACACAATTGTAGAAATATAACTATATTATTAGGAAGTTAGTAGCTGCCATTGTGCCGTTGAGCAGGGCACTTGCTGCTATATGGGAAGGGCCTGTAAGTAAGCATTTCACTGTTAGTCTGTACCTGTTGTTTACATCTGACAACAAAAATGTGATTAGATTAGAATATAACCCCTACATAGCTCCAGGTTGACCTTGTGTTCCTCCCACAATTGCTATTTTTGTTCCTGTCTTGTCTGCCTATTGTCTGAACCATGGGTCTGAGGGTTATACTACAAAGCAGGTTCAATCAGTTAGCCAGCTAACTTTGATAAACAACTATTGGTTTTCTGGTTTACTAAACAATAAACTCATGATCGGCCTTTGGGTTTTAGAGTAAATTAGAGTAGTAGACCACGCCCATTTACAAAACTAACATGAATATTTCTAAATATTTAGGTAAGTTAGCTGGCTAACTCATTGATCCTAGGTTGATATGTAGTATATTCGTTATATGCTAGCCATGTGACTATTTTGATCAGTAGCCTTAGGAATGCAGGATGCGCTGCTCCCAACCCCCAGGACAGCACAGAAACACATTACAACATACAGACACTTCCCAGGAGCACAGGGTCAACCACAATGCAGCACCGCTGGAGCTATGTGGGGGTTATGCAGGAGCGAGTGCCTTGCTTGAGGTCTCAACAGTAGTGGATGGTACCCACAAACTTCCTATACTACTGTACACTGTTCCGTACTGTACTGTACTAACCACATGCTTAAAATAGAGACTGAGAAATAGGCTTTACTGTTACAGTGCTGATAGTGATCCACCTAACACTAAGCCCTATACAGTCTATTTATGGCTTTTCAGTGGTTTATCAAATTCTCATTCAAAGTAATATCCTAAATACATACTGAAGACCATGTATATTGAATTATAACTAAGTCAACACCTTGTCATTATTTAAAGTCAGTCAATCTCATATTGTACGTGCTTACAGACCTGATATGCCTTAAATAGAAAAAACATTGCTGACCAACTGTTTCCAACACAACTGCATGACATCATCATAACAAACATATAATATAGTTCTTACCTAACGAGGGAAGTTGGTTTGTCTGTCAGACGGTATGCTATCCTGAGGAGACAGTGTTTTCCAAGGTTAGTTAGTTAGAGGATTGAAGGCCAGGGACAGAGAGGGAACACTAAGCTACTTACCAAGGGCTTTGACCAGGCCACAGTATTACCCTCAAGTACAGACCAGGGGCACGGCCCAAATGCCACCATATCCCCTTTAAAGTGCACTTCTTATGTCCAGAACCCGATGGCCTGGTCAAAAGTAGTGGACTAGAAAGAGAATATAGTTCCATTTGGGACGAAGCCCAGGGTATTAGGACTGGATAGAAGCCGTCCCTAATCACTGGTCCAAGGTCAGATTGTTTCACATCCACTAATGGTAAATGTTATTGTTGGTGGTAAGGTTATCTGATCCTAGATCTGTTGTTAATAAGGGCTGTATAACTTGTTCAGGCTATAGGTCAGCTAGCCACTGGACGGTCTGAGGGCAGAAATAGTTAACGTATTTAATATGAACTTAAAGCTAAAATTCCATGGCAGAATATTTATAAGTAAGACAATAATATAATAACTGCTATTATTTTCATAACCAATTCATGACCACAGCTTGCCTTTCGCTTTGGACAAAAAAGAAACAAATATTTCCAGTGCTGAATTCCTTTATTTGTCTTTTACAGGGTTTGACAATTGAAACTTATTCCAAGTTTCTTAATGGTGAACACATTCACTAAGTACAGCTACCAGGAATTATACACACAGTCCAGTTCTCCTGATGTACACATGGCAGGAGAGAGGAGAAAGAAGTGAATAGAAGCGAGGAGATGGAGAGGAGCAGAGTTCTACATCTCTAGTTTTAAGATCATTAGATCAATGAGATGTGTCGGTTAGTGATGATGTCGTGACTTGATATGATACTTTAGCATTGACCTCAATTGTCAAAACCATAAAAGGGAGATATTAAGTACCTATTTTAAGAACCATCTGGAGATGTTAAAATGTATATCTCAAATGAGGTGAAGACCGGTCGTACCACAGAGTGACTACATAAACAAGCCTGTCTGAGGCCCACAGTATGTACAGAGTGGGACACTATAAGGGGAAGGGGAGAGCGGGAAGAGTGGTCCATCTACACTGCTTAAGAAGGCTAATCATAGAAATGGACTAAGGGTACATACCAAATGTCACCCTATTCCCTATGGGCCCTGGTCAAAAGCTGTGCACTATATAGTGAATATGGTACCATTTGGGATAGTCACTAAGACTATAGCCTTCTACTGTGTAAATTACTACAGCTATATGACCTCTCTGGAGTAACATAAACCATATGATGATCACAAAGGAATTATAATAATATAAGATAGGTTAAGGGCAGACAGAGCTAACTTTATCAGCGTTTAATAAACTTGTTCAGTAAATATTTCAAAATGTGCATCTAGACAGAAAGCAAAACAATCCTTCCATCCCAGCCTCTGAAAAAAGATCTAAGGACAACTTGTCAAAACATTCAAGAATAATGTTACTTTTTAAAACAGACAGGAGATGGTAGTGTTTTTAAAACAGTAGTTGTGTAACAGACAGACACAGACAGGAGATGGTAGTGTTTTTAAAATCATATGTAAGGCTTTGTCCCAAACATGAATAACAATGAAGTCATCCTATATGTATGATCAACAAACATTCACAAGGGTAAAACCTGCAGTATTGCCAGTATCATTTTCCAGTATCGTCCAAGCTGCAGACATGCATTTTAGATCTGGTATCACTATACACATGTTGAACAACCTAGCACTTATTCTGAAAAATCCTTCATTAAAATGTAACGCAACAAATGTAACGTAACAAAAAGGCAATTTTTAATTTTTATACAATACACTCATGGTGGTCCCAATAATAAATATAGGATTATTAATTCAATTGCACCACAAAACAAGTATAAACATGAACTTGACTCCTACATCAATGATAGTAATAATAATATGTTTTTCTGGGTCGCGTGTCTTTCTATAGGCCAGGGACCAAAGTTCAAAGGGTCAGGGTTGGCAGGCAAATAAAGATCACTGTAAATAATAAAGTTCACGGTAAAATAAGGTTTACGGTTAAACAATAAGGTTGATGGTTAAATAAAGTTGATGGTTGATGAGCAGTTAGGGTAAGGGTGAACACTGATGGCACAAGTAAGGAAGAAAGGCAACGATGATGATAAATGTATTTCTAGCCTTTCTATCCCCAGCGGTCGACCAGTACGAGAGGTTAGAAGGGCCGTAGTGGTAGTGAATAGAATGTTAGTAGATCTTCTTTGATTCTATAGAACATCTAGCAGAACGTCTGGTTCTATAGAAGCCACAGTCATGTGACCTAGTGTCCAATGTCGCCCTCTCCTGGTCACAATCTGGTGCTGAGTAACAACATGGCTGTTTTCTCTAAAAGTAGAGCCATGAAAACAGACTTGGCTGATGTTGGGACACAGTGAAGAGGGGGCTGGGGAGACAGTGAAGAGGGGGCTGGGGAGACAGTGAAGAGGGGCTGGGGAGACAGTGAAGAGGGGGCTGGGGAGACAGTGAAGAGGGGCTGGGGAGACAGCGAGAGGGGGCTGGGGAGACAGTGAGAGGGGGCTGGGGAGACAGCGAGAGGGGGCTAGGGAGACAGCGAGGGGGCTGGGGAGACAGCGAGAGGGGCTGGGGAGACAGTGAAGAGGGGATTGGGGAGATAGTGAAGAGGGGTTGGGGACACAGTGAAGAGGTGGTTGGGGAGACAGTAGAGGGTTGGGGACACAGTGTAGAGGGTTGGGGACACAGTGAGAGGGGGCTGGGGAGACAGTGAAGAGGGGTTGGGGACACAGTGAAGAGGGGGCTGGGGAGACAGTAGAGGGGTTGGGGACACAGTGTAGAGGGGTTTGGGACACAGTCAAGAGGGGTTGGGGAGACAGTGAGAGGGGTTGGGGAGACAGTGAGAGGGGGCTGGGGAGACAGTGAAGAGGGGTTGGGGACACAGTAAAGAGGGGGCTGGGGAGACAGTAGAGGGTTGGGGACACAGTGAAGAGGGGTTTGGGACACAGTCAAGAGGGGGTTGGGGAGACAGTGAGAGGGGTTGGGGACACAGTGGAGAGGGGTTGGGGACACAGTGGAGAGGGGTTGGGGACATAATAAAGGGGTTTGGGGACACAGTGAATGGGGGTTAAGAGTTTGAGTAGGTTAGGTTTCTGTACAGCACTCTGTGACATCAGCTGATGTAAGGGGGGCTTTATAAATAAATTTGATTTGGTTAGTAGGGAATGAAAGAAGGGGGTTAGAGTTAGAGTAGGTTAGAGTAGAGACTGTAGCCAGGGCATGTAATAGTTTGTCTACAAAGCAGTGATTTCGTTTCTGGAGTAAAGCTGGCATGACAGCATTATCATACAGGCTGTAGGGAAAAACATTCAAGACATGGTTGATATTGAGTCTAAATGCGATGGATTATTAACTACAGTAAAACAGACTGGCTCAGTGGTTTAGTAACACACACAACCTCCTTTTCAAGGCTATAATACTGAAAGTAATACCTATAGATCTTGTCCATCATAATCTACAGAGAGTGGAGCAGAGAGAGTGGTGGGGTGAGGACATGTAGATATGTAGAAGTGAAGATATGTAGTAGTTGGCACTGCAGGAGTTCCAACTTTTTTGGTCCCTCTATACCCATACCTATATAAACTACTCGTCCAGTCTAGCCATATATTGCAAGTCTAATCCTCTATCTATTTCAACCTCTGTTCCAGTCTAATCCTCTATTTCAACCTCTGTTCCAGTCTAATCCTCTATTTAAACCTGTGTTCCAGTCTAATCCTCTATTTCAACCTCTGTTCCAGTCTAATCCTCTATTTCAACCTCTGTTCCAGTCTAATCCTCTATTTCAACCTCTGTTCCAGTCTAATCCCCTATTTCAACCTCTGTTCCAGTCTAATCCCCTATTTCAACCTCTGTTCCAGTCTAATCCTCTATGTCAACCTCTGGTGCAGCGGTGCTGAAGTGCAGATCTACTAGAGAAGAAGGTTACACAGGACAAAGCTACGGCAGAGAGATCTTAAAGCACAATACATCATGAGCTAAACAAATAAGAACCTACATTAAATAGCGCTAATTAAACGATACTACATAGTTCATCTGCTATAGACATAATGATAATGATAATACTATAGGACTCTAGTCATCTTTCCATGGCCATACTTCTCTCCGGCCTGGATAGCTGGAGAGATAGGCCTACATGTCTATGGTATCCATGTTTTCTGTCTGCAAAGAAAAACGTATTTTAGGGAAGGGAGTGGAATAAATGTAATAAATAAAACACCCTAGCGTGATAAATATATATATTCATATTTATATGTATTTATATATGTATAAAGAGTATGGTACAGACAACGGGTACTGCACCTGGCTTGACTGTGTTCAGTGGGTGAGTTGATAACGATGTACTCAGAACTGAAGCTAGCTAGATAACTGTAGAAGCGCTAGCGTCCTATCATAACACAACAGATGCTAGCTGAGCTTAGCTGAAGGAGCTAGCTAGCTGTGATGCTAGCCCTGGACAGCTAGCTTTAGTGTACCGTAATACATTCCTATGGGAGAACCGGACTGCTAGAAAACACTACACTATTGAGAAGAGAACACAGAGGAGAAAAGAGGACTGGGGGAACACGGTACTAGGCCTTGAATGGGGTTGTAGGTGGGGAGTGTAGCTCAGTAAAAGGGGGTTAGATAGGAGAAAAGGTGGCCTGTAGCGGTGCATTCTCTTAGAGTTGAGCATTTATACACGTGGAGGAGGATGGGCTTTCAACTACTGACATAAAGACTAGCGTAGGGTGGAAGCTGAGCGTGTGTGTGTGTGTACTGTATGTAAGTGTTTGGATGTGTTAGGAAGAGAATGGTTTGTGTATGCATGTGATTGCATGTGCACCTATGTATAGCCTATCTATTAGTCGTGTGTGTGTGTGTGTGTGTTAGACGCGGGTAAGGAAGGCTAGGTTGAGGGAGCCTGGTATTTGAATAGTCTCCAGGGCCAGAGAGGAGGGGTTGAAAGGGAAGGTGACTGGGTAGATGATCTTAGTGTCCATCAACAGCTGAGGAGTTTCACAGCGGTCCCGCAAACGAGTCTGACAGAGAGAGAGGGAGGGAGGGAAAGAGTGGGAGAGAGAGAATATACACATTAGTTACAGTTACTTATATAGACAGACAGACAGACAGACAGGCAGACAGGTCTTACCTGTATGGTTCGTATGAAGGTAACAGACACCCTCTCTTCAAACTCGTTGACTGGAGTGTACAGGTTCAACACCTTCACAATCTGGGAACACAGAAACACAGAGGCAAACTTCATTAGTTGAACCTTGAACTATTAACTCAACTGATCCCCTGTCCCCTTCTCCGCAGTGATTGGGCTTGACTGGTAAATTGAGTACCTGAGGGCTGGGATTGGTTAGTTTAGTACATGAGCAGTATAGTGAGCTGTGATTGGTTACCTGAGATGTGGACAGGCTGTTGCACATGGAGCAGATAGCCTCGGCGTCTTCGTCCGTCTTCTTCTTGACTTGCAGCAGCTGAGCAGCCTGAATCAGAGGCTCCAGAGTCTCCTTGGCTCCACACAGCATCAGAGACTTGTCACGCAGCCACTCCTCCAGCTGACTCACGTTATACCTGGTACACCATATTATATACACGTTACACACACTCACTCTATAAAACACATTAGACCCAGTCTGTCTATACATACTAACACATGACAGGCTCTCTGAACCGACCTGATCTGCATGCCTTTGCTCCAGGAGCACATGTCTTTACGCAGCAGCAGATTGTTGAGAGTCACAGCTCCAATGATGTAGAACTGCTGCTTCACAACCTGGGGTCAGAACACAACCAAGGGTCAGGGTCAGACACATGCACGCACACAGGGTCAGACACATGCACGCACACAGGGTCAGACACATGCACGCACACAGGGTCAGACACATGCACGCACACAGGGTCAGACACATGCACGCACACAGGGTCAGACACATGCACGCACACAGGGTCAGACACATGCACGCACGCACACACACACACGGACACGCACCTGTTTAATGAGTTCAGGGTCGGTGCCGTGCTGACACATGGTGGAGTGGAAAGCGCTGAGCTGGCGTAAGATGGTTTCCAGCGTGTAGGTTCCCTCGTCAGCGATGCTCGATGTCCGTTTACGCAGACCGGTCGGCTTAACCCCCGACACACCCTGGATAGTCTCATGCTCCAACATACCAGAGACTGGGACACACACACACCAAACACGTTAGTGTTTGGATGTTCACCTGCCCACACACCACACACAGTGGTGCAGCGGTCTAAGGCCCTGCATCTCAGTGCAAGAGGCGTCACTACATTCCCTGGTTCGAATCCAGGCTGTATCACATCCGGTCGTGATTGGGAGTCCCATAGGAAGGCGCACATTTGGCCCAGCGTCGTTCGGGTTTGGCCGGAGTAGGCCATCATTGTAAATAAGAATTTGTTCTTAACTGACTTGCCTAGTTAAATAAAGGTAAAATTAAATTCAATAAAAACACACACACAGTGTGGCGTACTCACCGATCATGGGCTGTAGGATGTTCTCCATGCATTTGATGAGCTGCTGGTAGATCTGAATGGCCAGGTCACTGAGGACCTGACGGTACTCAGCCAGGTCAAAGTTAGACAGGCAGTGATCATTCTGCTTAGGAGTGTTGTGCTTCATAAACGACTGCAGGAACAGAGAGGAGGAAGAGACAGAAACAGATACAAACACACAAGTTGGAGCAACGCAAGAATAAAGTGCGTCTGTGTTTTAGGGTGTACCTCCGCTGTACTGTTTCAGACTGTGTGTGTGTGTGTCTCGGTCTGTAAGCATTTGTTTGAGTATTTGTGTGTGTGTGCTGGGTCCGGTCTCACCTCATCTCCGCTGTACTGTTTGAGACAGTGTAGGAAGCGGCAGGTGTTGGACAGCCAGAAGGAGACCGTCTCAAAGTCATCCCCCCGTTTCTGACAGAGATAAAGTACAATATAGTTACTAGTGTAATTACAGTGTTACTACACAAGTATCAAATAAAATCACATTTTATTTGTCACATACACATGGTTAGCAGATGTTAATGCGAGTGTAGCGAAATGCTTGTCCTTCTAGTTTCGACCATGCAGTAGTATCTAACAAGTAATCTAACAATTTCACAACAACTACCTTAAGGAATGAATAAGAATATGTACATATAAATATATGGATGAGCGATGGCCGAACGGCATAGGCAAGATGCAGTAGATGGTATAGAGTACAGTATATACATATGAGATGAGTAATGTAGGATATGTAAACATTATATAAAGTGATATTGTTTAAAGTGGCTAGTGATAAGAGCAACTTAATGTAGTGTTACTGACATCATAGGGTGTGCGCCCCAAATGACATCCTTCCTATACCCTTATAGTGCACTGCTTTAAACCAGAGTCCTAGGCACCTTGAGAATCTTCTTGATGCTGTTGATGGTGGAAGTCAGCAGCGTCCTGACCTTCTGGTCATCGTTGACATAGTCAGCATGCCTCAGACACATGAAGAGGATGTAGGCTGGGAGGCCTGGGATCAGATTCACCGCTACACCACGAGGCTTCAACTCTGTTAGAGATAATTGATTGTTGCAATAGACTATTGGATTATCTATGTATATGCCTAAATCTATGTATAAACAGAAAAACTTCTCTCTAACACTCATAGAGAGGTAGAGAGAAAGAGGTAGAGAAAGAAAGGTAGAGAGAAAGAGGTAGCGAGGTAGAGAGAGAGGTAGAGAGAGAGAGCAAGGTAGAGAGAGAGCGAGGTATAGAGAGAGCGAGGTATAGAGAGAGCGAGGTATAGAGAGCGAGGTATAGAGAGAGCGAGGTATAGAGAGAGAGGTAGAGAGAGAGAGCGAGGTAGAGAGAGAGCGAGGTATAGAGAGAGCGAGGTATAGAGAGAGGTAGAGAGAGAGAGCGAGGTATAGAGAGAGAGAGGTAGAGAGAGAGCGAGGTAGAGAGAGAGCGAGGTAGAGAGAGAGCGAGGTAGAGAGAGAGCGAGGTAGAGAGAGAGCGAGGTAGAGAGAGAGCGAGGTAGAGAGAGCGAGGTAGAGAGAGCGAGGTAGAGAGAGAGAGAGGTAGAGAGAGAGAGGTAGAGAGAGAGAGGTAGAGAGAGAGCGAGGTAGAGAGAGAGCGAGGTAGAGAGAGAGCGAGGTGGTGAGAGAGAGATAGAGAGAGAGAGAGATAGGTGGTGAGAGAGAGTTAAAGGAGAGTGCAAGATTTAGAATGGTTAGAGGTCAGGGTTATAGGTCAGAGTGGAGGTTACATACCCAGTATGAGGTTCTTAACCAGTTTCAGCTCATCCTCCTTCTTGTACTCCAACATTCCCTGGAAGTCTTTCTCACGACGAGGAATGTTCACCGGACGGACCGTCTCTTCAACCATCTGACCCGGAGATATAGTCTCAACCTGGCCAGCTACACACACACACACGTTTAGGTACACATACACAAGTTCAGGTCCAACAGACACCGATCTACATAGACGGTCAGGAACGTCTCCTTCCTCACCTCCCATTTCTCCAATCTTCTTCGAGAACACCTTCAGCTGTTTCTTAAGCTTACGGATAGTCTTATCCTGCTTCTCCAGCTGTTCCATGAGGTCCTGAGAGAGAGAGAGAGAGAGAGAGAGAGAGAGAGAGAGAGAGAGAGAGAGAGAGAGAGAGGTTGGCAGTAGTTGATCAGTTTATCAAAGCGAAGGGATCAGCGGTCAAACAGGAAGCGGACAATGGTCAAAGTTCAGACAAAAAACAGGCTTCCTTACCCAGTGGGTTTGAGAGAGAGAGGGGGTTGATTTAAAATAGGGGGTATTTATTTGGTCCTCTGTGGTGTTAGAGAGAGAGGGGGTGGTAATTTGAAACAAGGCCTGGCTGTGTGTTAACAGAGAGAAGAGGTGCTGGGTTTAACATATTGACCTCCTGTGTGAGTTAGAGAGAAGAGGTGCTCTGCTGGATTTGTCTGTTGTGGGACACACACTGCTGCAGAGTTAGATTAGAAATCTGACACACACCAAACTCTGTTAGTGGTCACACACGTGCAGAGAAACACACACAATGTCCTTAGACTCTACATACAACCATCCGTCGTAATATGTTGACTTTGGCGGTGCGATATGCTGTTGGATCCTCAGTCCTCAGCATCTCCTGTTAGGTGATATCCACACACATCAGAGGGTATTCTCACAGGACACACACATCTGGGTGGTGTCGGGCACACACGCCCCCTCAGTAAAACAGTAACTATCACAGTACCACTAGCGACCAATAAGGGAAGTGCTGGTTGATGGCACCAGGTTGTCTTTGGTGGGGCCAGTGATCTTGTATGAGTATGTGTGTGTTTTTTCATTCATCTATGACCTTTTGAATGCTTAAATCATTTCGTAAAAGTATTACAATTTGTGTTTTAAAATGTGTGTGTGCATGTGTGCGCATGTGTGTGCACGTTTGCATGTTTGTAAGCGTGTGTTACAATGGGTGTACAAAACATTAAGGACACCTTCCTAACATTGAGTTTCCCCTCAGAACAGCCTTCATTTGTTGGGACATGGACTCTACAAGGTGTCGAAAGTGTTTCACAGGGATGCTGGCCCATGTTGACTCCAATGCTTTCCACAGTTGTGTCAAGTTGGCTAGATATCCTTTGGGTGGTGGACCATTCTTGATACACACAGGAAACGGTTGAGTGTGAAAACCCCAGCAGCGTTGCAGTTCTTGACACAAACCGGTGCGCCTGGCACCTACCACCATACCTTGTTCAAAGGCACTTAAATATTTTGTCTCCCCCATTCACCCTCTGAATGGCACACATACACAATCCATGTCTCAATTGTCTCAAGGCTTAAAAATCCTTCTTCAACCTGTCTCCTCCCCTTCATCTATACTGATTGAAGGGGATTTAACAAGTGACATCAATAAGGGATCATAGCTTTCACCTGGATTCACCTGGTCAGTCTATGTCATGGAAAGAGCAGGTGTCCTTAATGTTTTGTACACTCAGTATATGTGTGTGTGTATACGAGTGTGTACACGTGTCTGTATACTATGTGTATGTGTGTGTGTATATATGGTGCGTGTAAGTGTGTAACGTACCAGGTTTTCGTTAGTGAGTCGTGTGATCTCATGCTGTAGACTAGCCTCTATGCGTGCCTCTGGTGGGAGCTGCAGGTTCTGGGCCAGCAGCTGTTGTTGACGGTTATTCTCCTCTTTAACACTCTGTAACTCGCCTCACAACACCTCCACCTCGTTGTCATAGCTACGCCGCTGCTGCTGCATCTGGCCCTCCAACAGTCTGAGAGGAGGGGATGGAGAGAGAAGAAGGAGAGAATAATTCTTAGAACTACTATAGGAGGTTGGGAAAGCGTGAAGGAGAAAATATGGGATGGAGGGAGCAAGAGCAAACAGCCCCACACCACCACTGGTCCACACACACACACACACACACACACACACACACACACACGGTTAACCTGTTGGTCTCCTTTAACCCTTCATATACCAGCCACAGCTCTCCGTCCTCATTCAGCCTATGGAAGTCAGCAGTGGGGGATCTGACAAACAAACACAAAGGAAAGAAAGGGAACAGAAAAAAGGCTAAATAAAAAGGGGGATGAGGGATTATGGTGGACAAGAGGAGGTGGGGTGGTGGTGGACTAGAGGACGTGGGGTGGTGGTGGACTAGAGGAGGTGGGGTGGTGGTGGACTAGAGGAGATGGGGTGGTGGACTAGAGGAGGTGGGGTGGTGGTGGACTAGAGGAGGTGGGGTGGTGGTGGACTAGAGGAGGTGGGGTGGTGGTGGACTAGAGGAGGTGGGGTGGTGGTGGACTAGAGGAGGTGGGGTGGTGGTGGACTAGAGGAGGTGGGGTGGTGGTGGACTAGAGGAGGTGGGGTGGTGGTGGACTAGAGGAGGTGGGGTGGTGGTGGACTAGAGGAGGTGGGGTGGTGGTGGACTAGAGGAGGTGGGGTGGTGGTGGACTAGAGGAGGTGGGGTGGTGGTGGACTAGAGGAGGTGGGGTGGTGGTGGACTAGAGGAGGTGGGGTGGTGGTGGACTAGAGGAGGTGGGGTGGTGGTGGACTAGAGGAGGTGGGGTGGTGGTGGACTAGAGGAGGTGGGGTGGTGGTGGACTAGAGGAGGTGGGGTGGTGGTGGACTAGAGGAGGTGGGGTGGTGGTGGACTAGAGGAGGTGGGGTGGTGGTGGACTAGAGGAGGTGGGGTGGTGGTGGACTAGAGGAGGTGGGGTGGTGGTGGACTAGAGGAGGTGGGGTGGTGGTGGACTAGAGGAGGTGGGGTGGTGGTGGACTAGAGGAGGTGGGGTGGTGGTGGACTAGAGGAGGTGGGGTGGTGGTGGACTAGAGGAGGTGGGGTGGTGGTGGACTAGAGGAGGTGGGGTGGTGGTGGACTAGAGGAGGTGGGGTGGTGGTGGACTAGAGGAGGTGGGGTGGTGGTGGACTAGAGGAGGTGGGGTGGTGGTGGACTAGAGGAGGTGGGGTGGTGGTGGACTAGAGGAGGTGGGGTGGTGGTGGACTAGAGGAGGTGGGGTGGTGGTGGACTAGAGGAGGTGGGGTGGTGGTGGACTAGAGGAGGTGGGGTGGTGGTGGACTAGAGGAGGTGGGGTGGTGGTGGACTAGAGGAGGTGGGGTGGTGGTGGACTAGAGGAGGTGGGGTGGTGGTGGACTAGAGGAGGTGGGGTGGTGGTGGACTAGAGGAGGTGGGGTGGTGGTGGACTAGAGGAGGTGGGGTGGTGGTGGACTAGAGGAGGTGGGGTGGTGGTGGACTAGAGGAGGTGGGGTGGTGGTGGACTAGAGGAGGTGGGGTGGTGGTGGACTAGAGGAGGTGGGGTGGTGGTGGACTAGAGGAGGTGGGGTGGTGGTGGACTAGAGGAGGTGGGGTGGTGTGTGGACTAGAGGAGGTGGGGTGGTGGTGGACTAGAGGAGGTGGGGTGGTGGTGGACTAGAGGAGGTGGGGTGGTGGTGGACTAGAGGAGGTGGGGTGGTGGTGGACTAGAGGAGGTGGGGTGGTGGTGGACTAGAGGAGGTGGGGTGGTGGTGGACTAGAGGAGGTGGGGTGGTGGTGGACTAGAGGAGGTGGGGTGGTGGTGGACTAGAGGAGGTGGGGTGGTGGTGGACTAGAGGAGGTGGGGTGGTGGTGGACTAGAGGAGGTGGGGTGGTGGTGGACTAGAGGAGGTGGGGTGGTGGTGGACTAGGGGAGGTGGGGTGGTGGTGGAGGACTAGAGGAGGTGGGGTGGTGGTGGACTAGAGGAGGTGGGGTGGTGGTGAACTAGAGGAGGTGGGGTGGTGGTGGACTAGAGGAGGTGGGGTGGTGGTGGACTAGAGGAGGTGGGGTGGTGGTGGACTAGAGGAGGTGGGGTGGTGGTGGACTAGGGGAGGTGGGGTGGTGGACTAGGGAGGTGGGGTGGTGGTGGACTAGAGGAGGTGGGGTGGTGGTGGACTAGAGGAGGTGGGGTGGTGGTGGACTAGAGGAGGTGGGGTGGTGGTGGACTAGAGGAGGTGGGGTGGTGGTGGACTAGAGGAGGTGGGGTGGTGGTGGACTAGAGGAGGTGGGGTGGTGGTGGACTAGGGAGGTGGGGTGGTGGTGGACTAGAGGAGGTGGGGTGGTGGTGGACTAGAGGAGGTGGGGTGGTGGTGGACTAGAGGGAGGTGGGGTGGTGGTGGACTAGAGGAGGTGGGGTGGTGGTGGACTAGGGAGGTGGGGTGGTGGTGGACTAGAGGAGGTGGGGTGGTGGTGGACTAGAGGAGGTGGGGTGGTGGTGGACTAGAGGAGATGGGGTGGTGGTGGACTAGGGGAGATGAGGTGGTGGTGGACTAGGGGAGATGGGGTGGTGGTGGACTAGAGGAGGTGGTGGTGGTGGACTAGAGGAGGTGGGGTGGTGGTGGACTAGGGGAGGTGGGGTGGTGGTGGACTAGAGGAGGTGGGGTGGTGGTGGACTAGAGGAGGTGGGGTGGTGGTGGACTAGAGGAGGTGGGGTGGTGGTGGACTAGAGGAGGTGGGGTGGTGGTGGACTAGAGGAGGTGGGGTGGTGGTGGACTAGAGGAGGTGGGGTGGTGGTGGACTAGAGGAGGTGGGGTGGTGGTGGTGGACTAGAGGAGGTGGGGTGGTGGTGGACTAGAGGAGGTGGGGTGGTGGTGGACTAGAGGAGGTGGGGTGGTGGTGGACTAGAGGAGGTGGGGTGGTGGTGGACTAGAGGAGGTGGGGTGGTGGTGGACTAGAGAGGAGGTGGGGTGGTGGTGGACTAGAGGAGGTGGGGTGGTGGTGGACTAGAGGAGGTGGGGTGGTGGTGGACTAGAGGAGGTGGGGTGGTGGTGGACTAGAGGAGGTGGGGTGGTGGTGGACTAGAGGAGGTGGGGTGGTGGTGGACTAGAGGAGGTGGGGTGGTGGTGGACTAGAGGAGGTGGGGTGGTGGTGGACTAGAGGAGGTGGGGTGGTGGTGGACTAGAGGAGGTGGGGTGGTGGTGGACTAGAGGAGGTGGGGTGGTGGTGGACTAGAGGAGGTGGGGTGGTGGTGGACTAGAGGAGGTGGGGTGGTGGTGGACTAGAGGAGGTGGGGTGGTGGTGGACTAGAGGAGGTGGGGTGGTGGTGGACTAGAGGAGGTGGGGTGGTGGTGGACTAGAGGAGGTGGGGTGGTGGTGGACTAGAGGAGGTGGGGTGGTGGTGGACTAGAGGAGGTGGGGTGGTGGTGGACTAGGGGAGGTGGGGTGGTGGTGGAGGACTAGAGGAGGTGGGGTGGTGGTGGACTAGAGGAGGTGGGGTGGTGTGGACTAGAGGAGGTGGGGTGGTGGTGGACTAGATGAGGTGGGGTGGTGGTGGACTAGAGGAGGTGGGGTGGTGGTGGACTAGAGGAGGTGGGGTGGTGGTGGACTAGAGGAGGTGGGGTGGTGGTGGACTAGAGGAGGTGGGGTGGTGGTGGACTAGAGGAGGTGGGGTGGTGGTGGACTAGAGGAGGTGGGGTGGTGGTGGACTAGAGGAGGTGGGGTGGTGGTGGACTAGAGGAGGTGGGGTGGTGGTGGACTAGAGGAGGTGGGGTGGTGGTGGACTAGAGGAGGTGGGGTGGTGGTGGACTAGAGGAGGTGGGGTGGTGGTGGACTAGAGGAGGTGGGGTGGTGGTGGACTAGAGGAGGTGGGGTGGTGGTGGACTAGAGGAGGTGGGGTGGTGGTGGACTAGAGGAGGTGGGGTGGTGGTGGACTAGAGGAGGTGGGGTGGTGTGGACTAGAGGAGGTGGGGTGGTGGTGGACTAGAGGAGGTGGGGTGGTGGTGGACTAGAGGAGGTGGGGTGGTGGTGGACTAGAGGAGGTGGGGTGGTGGACTAGAGGAGGTGGGGTGGTGGTGGACTAGAGGAGGTGGGGTGGTGGTGGACTAGAGGAGGTGGGGTGGTGGTGGACTAGGGGAGGTGGGGTGGTGGACTAGGGGACTAGGGAGGTGGGGTGGTGGTGGACTAGGGAGGTGGGGTGGTGGTGGACTAGAGGAGGTGGGGTGGTGGTGGACTAGGGAGGTGGGGTGGTGGTGGACTAGGGAGGTGGGGTGGTGGTGGACTAGGGAGGTGGGGTGGTGGTGGACTAGAGGAGGTGGGGTGGTGGTGGACTAGGGAGGTGGGGTGGTGGTGGACTAGAGGAGGTGGGGTGGTGGTGGACTAGAGGAGGTGGGGTGGTGGTGGACTAGAGGAGGTGGGGTGGTGGTGGACTAGAGGAGGTGGGGTGGTGTGGACTAGGGGAGGTGGGGTGGTGGTGGACTAGAGGAGGTGGGGTGGTGTGGACTAGAGGAGGTGGGGTGGTGGTGGACTAGAGGAGGTGGGGTGGTGGTGGACTAGAGGAGGTGGGGTGGTGGTGGACTAGAGGAGGTGGGGTGGTGTGGACTAGGGGAGGTGGGGTGGTGGTGGACTAGAGGAGGTGGGGTGGTGGTGGACTAGAGGAGGTGGGTGGTGGTGGACTAGAGGAGGTGGGGTGGTGGACTAGAGGAGGTGGGGTGGTGGTGAACTAGAGGAGGTGGGGTGGTGGTGGACTAGAGGAGGTGGGGTGGTGGTGGACTAGAGGAGGTGGGGTGGTGGTGGACTAGAGGAGGTGGGGTGGTGGTGGACTAGAGGAGGTGGGGTGGTGTGGACTAGAGGAGGTGGGGTGGTGGTGGACTAGAGGAGGTGGGGTGGTGGTGGACTAGGGGAGGTGGGGTGGTGGTGGACTAGGGGAGGTGGGGTGGTGGTGGACTAGAGGAGGTGGGGTGGTGTGGTGGACTAGAGGAGGTGGGGTGGTGGTGGACTAGAGGAGGTGGGGTGGTGGTGGACTAGAGGAGGTGGGGTGGTGGTGGACTAGAGGAGGTGGGGTGGTGGTGGACTAGAGGAGGTGGGGTGGTGGTGGACTAGAGGAGGTGGGGTGGTGGTGGACTAGAGGAGGTGGGGTGGTGGTGGACTAGAGGAGGTGGGGTGGTGGTGGACTAGAGGAGGTGGGGTGGTGGTGGTGGACTAGAGGAGGTGGGTTGGTGGTGGACTAGAGGAGGTGGGGTGGTGGTGGACTAGGGGAGGTGGGGTGGTGGTGGAGGACTAGAGGAAGTGGGGTGGTGGTGGACTAGAGGAGGTGGGGTGGTGGTGGACTAGAGGAGGTGGGGTGGTGGTGGACTAGAGGAGGTGGGGTGGTGGTGGACTAGAGGAGGTGGGGTGGTGGTGGACTAGAGGAGGTGGGGTGGTGGTGGACTAGAGGAGGTGGGGTGGTGGTGGACTAGAGGAGGTGGGGTGGTGGTGGACTAGAGGAGGTGGGGTGGTGGTGGACTAGAGGAGGTGGGGTGGTGGTGGACTAGAGGAGGTGGGGTGGTGTGGACTAGAGGAGGTGGGGTGGTGTGGACTAGGGGAGGTGGGGTGGTGGTGGACTAGAGGAGGTGGGGTGGTGGTTGGACTAGAGGAGGTGGGGTGGTGGTGGACTAGAGGAGGTGGGGTGGTGGTGGACTAGAGGAGGTGGGGTGGTGATGGACTAGAGGAGGTGGGGTGGTGGTGGACTAGAGGAGGTGGGGTGGTGGTGGACTAGGGGAGGTGGGGTGGTGGTGGAATAGGGGAGGTGGGGTGGTGGACTAGAAAAGGTGGGGTGGTGGACTAGAGGTGGTGGGGTGGTGGTGGACTAGAGGAGATGGGGTGGTGGTGGACTAGGGGAGATGAGGTGGTGGTGGACTAGGGGAGATGAGGTGGTGGTGGACTAGGGGAGGTGGGGGTGGTGGACTAGAGGAGGTGCACTAAGGGAGGTGGGTTGGTGGTGGACTAGGGGAGGTGGGGTGGTGGTGGACTAGGGGAGGTGGGGTGGTGGTGGACTAGGAGGTGGGGTGGTGGTGGACTAGGGAGGTGGGGTGGTGGTGGACTAGGGAGGTGGTGGACTAGGGGGTGGAGTGGTGGTGGACTAGGGGAGGTGGGGTGGTGGATGACTAGGGGAGATGAGGTGGTGGATGACTAGGGGAGTAGGGGTGGTGGACTAGAGCAGGTGGGATGTTGGTGGGCTAGAGGAGGTGGGGTGGTGGTGGACTAGGGGAGGTGCACTAGGGGAGGTGGGTTGGTGGTGGACTAGAGGAGGTGGGGTGGTGCTGGACTAGGGGAGGTGGGGTGGTGGTGGACTAGGGGAGATGGGGGAATAGGGGAGGTGGAGTGTTGGTGGACTAGAGGAGGTGGGGTGGTGGACAAGAGGAGATGGGGTGCTGGTGGACTAGAGGAGGTGGGGAGGTGGTGGACTAGGGGAGGTGGGTTGGTGGTGGACTAGAGGAGGTGCACTAGGGGAGGTGAGGTGGTGGACTAGAGGAGGTGGGGTGGTGGTGGACTAGAGGAGGTGGGGTGGTGGTGGACTAGGGGAGATGGGGGAATAGGGAGGTGGAGTGGTGGTGGAATAGGGGAGGTAGGGTGGTGGACTAGAGGAGATGGGGTGATGGACTAGAGGAGGTGGGGTGGTGGTGGACTAGAGGAGGTGGGGTGGTGGTGGACTAGAGGAGGTGGGGTGGTGGACTAGAGGAGGTGGGGTGGTGGAGGACTCGGGGAGGTGGGGTGCTGGTGGACTAGGGGAGGTGGGGTGGTGCAGTCTCATGCTGTGTGTGTGTGTGTGTGTGTGTGTTTGTGTGTGTGTCAGCTTGTTGTGCTTAGTATACTGAATCAATGTGTGTTTAGAACAGGGGTTGGAACCAGTTCAGGGAACAGAACTGACAACCGGAAAATAAAATACATTTTTCAAGGAACAGAATCAGAACAAAAGTGATCTATACTGTTCCGGAACAGAACCATTATTTTAAAAGCATGGAACCGGTTAATAACGTTATTTTATTTTCCATGCATTGTTTTCCAGTCCCACAAAAAAACGTAACAAAATGCATATGCAAAGCCCCCCCACTCTGTCACTCAGAAAAGTATTCCAGTGTGCGCCTGACAGAAAAGTATTCCAGTGTGCGCCTGACAGAAAGGTATTCCAGTGTGCGCCTGACAGAAAGGTATTCCAGTGTGCGCGTGTGTAGGCTACCTGCCCCTCCCCCTCTGAACCATAGTCTAGTAGCCTACTGACGTTACAAGTCTGATTCAGAAATTAGGGAGAGAGATTTTTTATTAGAGAAGAATGGATTAACCTTTTCAATGCTAGTTAAGGATACTATAGTTAGTAAATTCAATGTGAAATGTGATAACTACAAAAAGATAAAACGTGTTTTTATTTGAATTCTGGTGCCGCTCTGCACATACCAGCTTGCTGGTCCAACGTTAAGACAACTTTCTGAAGCTCAAAGACATTAAAAGTTCCTTCATAGAAGCCGCTCTTCTGAAGGCATCATTCTGTGGGCCTCAGATGATACATGTCATAACAACAAGTTGCCCACCGTTTCAAGCCAACCTTCCTCCACCCTCTCGCACTCTCTCCCCACCCGCAAAGTTTCAGTCGCATCCAATGCCCCACATTCGTCTGTCCAATGCATGCATGCTACATCCTCACTGATTGGTGAACTAATTTAATGTCGAGCTAAATGTTTAAAAAAAAGAACCGGTTCAGAACTTTATTTTGCTGGTCGGAACAAAACAATTGGAAGATAATTTGGGTTCCAACCCCTGGTAGAGAACAAGCAAAATTATCCAAATCTGAAATGACAAGGATTCTTAATGCAACGTAACACACAGGGTGGTAGCAACATGATGGAACTAACAAAACACAACACAGGGAAACACATGGTCGGTAAAGATGCAGGTTTGGTTCCATGCAGAAGAGGACATTTCATAGGAGCTGATTAGTAGTTAAGAGTCTGTGCATCATTCATGCCTAACCCTCAACCCATACGGAGGCTAACCTAGCTTAGCTTAATTACCATGCTAGTTCGATGACCAATATTACGGAGGCTAACCTAGCTTAGCTTCATCACCATGCTAGTTAGAGGACCAGTGCTAGGGAGGCTAACCTAGCTTAGCGTCATCACCATGCTAGTTAGAGGACCAGTGCTAGGGAGGCTAACCTAGCTTAGCGTCATCACCATGCTAGTTAGAGGACCAGTGCTAGGGAGGCTAACCTAGCTTAGCGTCATCATCATATTAGTTAGCAGGCAGCTTATGCCGCCTTCGCCACTTACAGTACAGTACGTTAGGCATTGCCTGGCGTGCAAAACAAGCAGACCCATTGCTACTGAAGCAAATCTAGTTTTATCACCTACATAATATTTAATTCATATACATTCAATATCAGCCAGCCATCATCAACTATATTATCCTATCAAATAAAAAGCCTCCGCTCAGTCTTGCTCAATCCCCATCGGTCAGCGTGGCCACGCATGCTCCGCCTCATGATGCAAAGGACACATCTGATTGGTTACCTGAGCTGATTTAGGAGCTCATTGGCTTCTAGTGGTTTACGCAAGAACCTGGGAGATCTGCGCAAAACAGAGAGAGGAGTTCACACACACACAGTTCTCAAACACATACAGATCTCACACACACAAACACACACACACTGAGTGTACTCATGAAGTACATCAGACATACTGGTGGGAGCTTGTACTATAATGAGTCTGCCATGGCACTCTGGGGGGAGGAAGGGAAAGGGGGAGAGAAAGATAAAGAGGGAAGGGGGTGACAGACAGAAGGAGATAGGGGGGAGGGAAAGCGAAAGAGCGAAGGAGAGAAAGCAAAAGAGAGAAAGTGAGAGAGAGAGAAAGAGAGAGGGGGAGGGAAAGCGAAATAGAGAAAGGGAGAGAGAGAAAAGGAGAGAGAAAAAGCGAGAGAGAGGAGATACAGAGAGAAGGTGATAGAGGGAAGGGCGAGGGAAAGCAAAAGAGAAAAAGAGAGAGAGCGAAAGTGTGAGAGAGAGAGAGAGAGAGAGAGAGAGAGAGAGAGAGAGAGAGAGAGAGAGAAAGATGTACCTGTTGGTCTCTTTGAGTCCTAGATAAGCCTGAGTGATTGCACCAGAGTCCTTCATCTTATGGACATCCTCTGCATAGTGCACTGGCTCTGTCATTGTCTCCTGGAGAGAGGGATGACATGGAGGGGGATGAGAGAGAAAGAAAGAGTGAGAGAAAATAACCACATTCACATGTAGAGAAGACACAACAGAGCGGCAGACAGACAGAGCGGCAGACAGAGATTCAGACAGAGAACAGAGAGAAAGACATTATGACACTATTATTCCACTTTAATCTTGACCCATCCAGTATTGTGAATCTAAAGACTGTTACATGCAAATAAATCAGTGGCACGTGTGTATGTGTTTAAGCTAGCCATTCCCCCAGAGCATGCAGTCAGCAGAGTACCTTCTCATCCTTTAGGAAGGCATGGCAGGGGAGAGAAGAGAGGAGAGAGAGATAGAAGGAGAGAAGAGAGAGATAGAAGGAGAGAAGAGAGGAGAGAGTGATAGAAGGAGAGAAGAGAGAGATAGAAGGAGAGAAGAGAGAGATAGAAGGAGAGAAGAGACTGGAGTGTTAGAAGCATTGTTAGTGCAGTGGACAGACATGAAAAGGTTTCACGTGTGTGTGTGTGTATGTATATATATATATATATATATATATATATATATCTGCGTCTGCGAGTCTGTGTGTATATATGCATGTCTGTGCATGGGTCACTGTGTATGTGTGTGTGTTTGCACATGTCTGTGTATATGTGTGTGTGGGTCCCTCCATGTCTCCTACCTTGTGCTGCATGGCCTCCTTCTGTGAGACCAGTTGGGATCGTAGAATCAGCACCTCCTCTTTCCGTACCTCCAACTCCTCGCACGAGGAGTTCAGTTGGTCCATGAGAACTTTGTAGGGTGGACTTCCTGGTGCCCCCGCCCCAGCGCCTGCATTACCCAGCAGGCTCTGCCTCATGGCGGTCAGGTCGTGCTTCAACTTCTTGTTCTCTGAATCCAGCTCCTGGCGCTGTGAAATAAAGATAGATGCAGCCGGCGGCAGGCAGAGTTAATACACACCCATAGAGATGGAAATGTCAATGCTAAAATGGGTTTTATCCATCTAGAGATCTCTA
Source organism: Brachymystax lenok tsinlingensis (assembly GCA_030435695.1). Lineage (NCBI taxonomy): Eukaryota > Metazoa > Chordata > Actinopteri > Salmoniformes > Salmonidae > Brachymystax > Brachymystax lenok. The sequence goes on along the minus strand of CM059800.1, from coordinate 26,105,827 downwards.
TCCATCTATGTACACAACACACTCACCCAGCTAATCCAGTCCCAAATCAACCCCTAGCCCCGTGATGGGCAACTGCCGGAACCCGGGGCCCTTGAGCCACGAGCTGTTGCCCATCTGTCCTAGCCCCTACCCACTACTGTAGATATGAGTAGATTGAATATCTATTCAATACCTTGAGAGACTCGTACTCCAGTTCTGCTCCACGTGATTTCTTATGCTCCTCATCATCCTGACAGACAGAGAGGTCCGACAGTAAAGTAAGTAAGAATGTGGTTGTAATACAGTAATACAGCATAGCATTGTAGTAATATTGTGTAGTAATGTGGCTGTACCCTGACTCTAGCCCGCTGGAACTGCTCCTCCTTGTTTTCTAGCTCGTTGCGGAGAGAGGATTTCTCCTGCTCCAACTCGGTAACGCGCTTCTGCAGCTTCAGAGTCAGAGACGTGTCCATGCCCCGGGTCACATCCTGTCACAACAGGAAGTGAGGTCAGAGACAGGAATGACACTGACAGGAGGAGCTTTGGGGCATCATCATGGGCATTAAAGACATTAGCTGTCAATATTAAAACATTAGATAGTGTTTTACTGAATGATGACCTATTCTGCAGGGTTGTAATAACTGTTATAATAACTACAGAACAGGTTTTTTGTAAAATGTTCTAATGGTGAGAGGAAGTTCCTGTCTAAGTCCGGCCCCACTCACTTCTCCATGTCGGGAACTTTCTTCTGATTCGGCGAACTCGGAGTTGTAGGTGCACTCTGATCCGTTGCTGCTGTGGGTGGAGTCTGTTCTCCTGTGGCCGGGCTTGGGCACGCTCTGGAGAAGGGAGGGGCAAGGGGACGTTAGTGTGTGTTTGTGGTGTGGTGCAGTGTGTTTGTGTGTGTGTGTGCGGTGTGTGTGTGTAGTATGGTGGGGCGGTGTGCTATGACATGCTATGCGTTAGCCTCCTACCACAGAGAGAGTGATTTCTTCCTTGAGGTCGTCGTAGCGTTCCTCCAGTCTCAGATGTTCTGTTAGGAGGTTCTGGTAGCGAGACCTCTCCTCGTTCAGATCGCTCTCCAACTGCTGAGTCTCCTCCGCTAATGCACGAGTCATTTTCTCTGAAAGGGGGAGGAGGTGGAGATGGGGAGGAGAGAGCACAGAGGGAAGAAGGGAAAGGGGAGGAGGTGGAGATGGGGAGGAGAGAGCACAGAGGGAAGAAGGGAAAGGGGAGGAGGTGGAGATGGGGAGGAGAGAGCACAGAGGGAAGAAGGGAAGGGGTGGAGGTGGAGATGGGGAGGAGAGAGCACAGAGGGAAGAAGGGAAAGGGGAGGAGGTGGAGATGGGGAGGAGAGAGCACAGAGGGAAGAAGGGAAGGGGGAGGAGGTGGAGATGGGGAGGAGAGAGCACAGAGGGAAGAAGGGAAAGGGGAGGAGGTGGAGATGGGGAGGAGAGAGCACAGAGGGAAGAAGGGAAAGGGGGAGAGAGAGGAGAAAGAAGACAAGTTCAGCACGTGTGGGGAACATATCATCAATTCTCTGTATGGAACTTCAACAATGAATGTGATTGGTCTAAAAGTATTAACACTGAATGTGATTGGTCTAAATATAGTAACAGTGAATGTGATTGGTCTAAAGCTAGTGAATGATTGGTACCTGTCATCTGTTGGCTCTGTTCCTTGATCATTCGGTTCAGGTCGTCTTTGTCGGTCTTCAGCAGACCATTCTGCTGCTTCAGCTCTGCTACCATCTACACACACAGGAGAAAACACTTCAATCAAGCCTACCACAGCCTATTGGTCAGTAATCCATCAATCATGTGATTTGAGAACACTAGCAGATCTGGGTCAAATAGTTTCAAATACTTAAAAGGTGCACTTGATTTGCTGGACCAGTGTGCAGAGTGGGGGACGTTTTAGAAAATTTCCATTGGTTCCAGTGTACAGGGTGAGACAAATCAAGTGTATCTTCAGGATTTGACAGATATTCTGTATCTGACCCAGGTCTAGACTGTAGGGACATTGGGGTTTAGTTGACTTCAATGGGCTTCTGGAGGACTGCTCTACTGTATTGCACAGCTGGTACTAGTCTACCTGCTCTTAACTTCACACCTACACTACACTAGTCTACCTGCTCTTAACTATACACCTACAATACACTAGTCTACCTGCTCTTAACTATACACCTACACTAGTCTACCTGCTCTTAACTATACACCTACACAACACTAGTCTACCTGCTCTTAACTATACACCTACACTACACTAGTCTACCTGCTCTTAACTATACACCTACACTACACTAGTCTACCTGCTCTTAACTATACACCTACACTACACTAGTCTCCCCGTCTCACCTACACTACACTAGTCTACCTGCTCTTAACTATACACCTACACTACACTAGTCTACCTGCTCTTAACTATACACCTACACTACACTAGTCTACCTGCTCTTAACTATACACCTACACTACACTAGTCTCCCCGTCTCACCTACACAACACTAGTCTACCTGCTCTTAACTACACACCTACACTACACTAGTCTACCCGTCTCACCTACACAACACTAGTCTACCTGCTTTTAACTATACACCTACACTAGTCTACCTGCTCTTAACTATACACCTACACTACACTAGTCTACCTGCTCTTAACTACACACCTACACTACACTAGTCTACCGTCTCACCTACACAACACTAGTCTACCTGCTCTTAACTACACACCTACACTACACTAGTCTACCTGCTCTTAACTACACACCTACACTACACTAGTCTACCCGTCTCACCTACACAACACTAGTCTACCTGCTCTTAACTATACACCTACACCACACTAGCCTACCTGTCTCACCTACACAATACTAGTCTACCTGCTCTTAACTACACAACACTAGTCTACCTGCTCTTAACTACACAACACTAGTCTACCTGCTCTTAACTACACACCCACACTACACTAGTCTACCTGTCTCACCTAAACAACAATAGTCTACCTGCTCTTAACTACACACCCACACTACACTAGTCTACCTGCTCTTAACTACACACCTACACTAGTCTACCTGTCTCACCTACACAACACTAGTCTATCTGCTCTTAACTTCACACCTACACTACACTAGCCTACCTGTCTCACCTACACAACACTAGTCTACCTGCTCTTAACTACACACCTACACTACACTAGCCTACCTGTCTCACCTACACTACATTAGTCTACCTGCTCTTAACTACACACCTACACTACCCTAGCCTACCTGTCTCACCTACACAACACTAGTTTACCTGCTCTTAACTACACACCCACACTACACAAGTCTACCTGCTCTTAACTACACACACACACACACACACACTACACAAGTCTACCTGCTCTTAACTACACACACACACACTACACTAGTTTACCTGCTCTTAACTACACACACACACACACACACACACTACACTAGTCTACCTGCTCTTAACTACACAACACTAGTCTACCTGTCTCACCTACACAACACTAGTCTACCTGCTCTTAACTACACACCTACACTAGTCTACCTGTCTCACCTACACAACACTAGTCTATCTGCTCTTAACTTCACACCTACACTACACTAGCCTACCTGTCTCACCTACACAACACTGGTCTACCTGCTCTTAACTACACACCTACACTACACTAGCCTACCTGCCTTACCTACACAACACTAGTCTACCTGCTCTTAACTACACACCTACACTACATTAGTTTACCTGTCTCACCTACACAACACTAGTCTACCTGCTCTTAACCACACACCTACACTACCCTAACCTACCTGTCTCACCTACACAACACTAGTCTACCTGCTCTTAACTACACACCCACACTACACTAGTCTACCTGCTCTTAACTACACAACACTAGTCTACCTGTCTCACCTACACAACACTAGTCCACCTGCTCTTAACTACACACCTACACTAGCCTAACCGTCTCACCTACACAACACTAGTCTGCCCATCTCACCTACACCACCTGTCTCACCTACACACCCACACTACACTAGTCTACCTGCTCTTAACTACACACCCACACTACACTAGTCTACCTGCTCTTAACTACACAACCCCACCACACTAGTCTACCTGCTCTTAACTACACACCTACACTACACTAGTCTACCTGATCTTAACTACACACCACACGAGTCTACCTGCTCTTAACTACAAAGCCACACCACACTAGCCTACCTGTCTCACCTACACACCCACACTACACTAGTCTACCTGTCTCACCTACACTACATTAGTCTACCTGTCTCACCTACACACCCACACTACACTAGCCTACCTGTCTCACCTACACACCCACACTACACTAACCTACCGGTCTCACCTACACCACACTAGTTTACCTGTCTCACCTGCACACCCACACTACACTAGTTTACCTCTCACCTACACACTACACTAGTCTACCTGTCTCACCCACACTACACTAGTCTACCTGTCTCACCTACACTACACTAGTCTACCTGTCTCACCTGAACTACACTAGTCTACCAGTCTCACCTGCACCAAGGCAATGGCATCCCAGCCCACCATGTGCCCAGTCTGCAGTAGATTCCCCTGGGTCCTAAACCATTGAACCACGACACACATTACACATTCTTATACAAACTTAACACACTTCTATTGGGCCACTATGAGAACGATGTATGAAAGGGAGCCATTTAACTGAAATATATCTGAAAAGTGACTGGAGAAGACAAGATGAAGAGATGACTAGAGTGAGCCGTTTTCTATCTCACCATCCTCCTCATCCCTCACCTTTTCCATCTCATCCCTGTACTTGGTAGCCCAGTCCTCTATGGTCTTCTTCTCTTTCTGGGTGGTGGTCAGCTCCTTCCTCAGCCTCTCCAGCTCCTCCAGAAGGGAAGTGACACGGTTGGCGTTGTTCTTGGCTTCCTCTTCTATCCCCTTCAGCTTAGACACCTCTACCTTCAGCTTCTCACTCTCCACCGCGTGGGACGTCTCCAGACAGTTCAGCCGCTCGCTAGTCACACGGTTGTCTTTAGCCTGGGGGGGAGAGAGGAGAGATCATGTTAATGTAATGTGTGAAGATGCATACTCTATTCGAGCAGTCACTCTTGGAGGAGAGTTTGTTATCCAGCAGCACAAAGATCCAAAATGGCCGCCTGGTTTCTACAGAGCCCCACCTGTTCGTCTAACTTCCTCTGCAGCTGCATGATCTTGTTCTCCATGCCGACGTTAAGTTTCTTGAAATGTTCAACGGAGCGGGCCTCGATTTTCAGCGTCTTCAGCTCTTTCTTGGCCTTCATCCTCCTGATGCAGCACTGCAGATAGACAATGGCTCGCAGGGAGCGCTTGTACCGCTGTCTGGCCAGCCAGCCACGCACGTGTTTCTGGATGAACACAGCTTTGTGGTTACGCAGCAACTGTGGAGAGAGAGGGAGAAAGAGAGAGTTAGTTCCTGTGAATGTAATGTGAGAATTCTGGTGTTCCTGAGCTCTTATTGGTCTCCTGGGCTTCATCTTGTTGTTAATCCACAACAACAGGAGATCTACCTAGTGTCTATTCTTCTACCTAATATAACAGACGGGTGATGACAGAGACACAGAAAGAGAGAGAGACAAACAGATGCACAGAAAGATAGAGACAGAGAGTTGAGAGCAATAGAGAGAGGTATCCTGGCAGGGTTATGTTAAAGAGGTCAGCTGTGTGTGTCAGTCAGTGGGACAGTCCCTAACTACTGCCATGTCACCTGACCCTAACACGGCCCCAGTGACCAGAGAGACACCAGCCTAGTTCTCTCCCTAGCTCCCAGAGACACCAGTCTGGTTCTGTCCCTAACTCCCAATAACCAGAGAGACACCAGCCTAGTTCTCTCCCCAACTCCCAGTGACCAGAGCGTCACCAGCCTAGTTCTCTCCCTAACTCCCAGTAAGCAGAGCCACCAGCCTAGTTCTCTCCCTAACTCCCAGTAAGCAGAGCCACCAGCCTAGTTCTCTCCCTAACGTCAAGTGAACAGAGACACCAGCCTAGTTCTCTCCCTAGCTCCCAGTAACCAGAGAGACACCAGCCTGGTTCTCTCCCTAACTCCCAGTGACCAGACAGTCACCAGCCTAGTTCTCTCCCTAGCTCCCAGTAACCAGAGAGACACCAGCCTGGTTCTCTCCCTAACTCCCAGTGACCAGACAGTCACCAGCCTAGTTCTCTCCCTAACTCCATGGAAGTGGTCCAGGTATGAGGGTGACCCAAGTCCATCCAACGTTGTACTGGAGTTATTTATAAACCACACTGCTGACAGACATGCAGGACAGCTGTGCTATTAGCTGGCAGTGCTTGGAGTGTGTGTGTGTTGGTTCTTCTATCTTAAACTCCCCAAATGTCCCCCCACAAAGAGAGTAAAACAAGAAACATGTAGTGTGTGTATATACTGTATGAGTCTCTCACCCCTTGGTATTTCTGTCGGGCCATGTATGCTCTGAGGATAGTCTGCATGACCAGGGCAGCAGCCTGTTTCTGTAGGTACAGTTTCCTCTGGACACACATCCTCTGGAACTTCTGGATAGTGATGGCTGCCAGGGTCTGACGCATGTACTTAACTAGACTGGGGGAGGGAGAGAGGCAGGGGAGAGAGAGAGGGGAGGCAGGGGAGAGAGAGAGAGGGGGACAGAGGAGGCAGGAGAGAGATAGAGAGGGGAGGGAGAGAGAGAGAGGGGAGGCAGGAGAGAGAGAGAGAGAGAGAGAGAGAGAGAGAGAGAGAGAGAGAGAGAGAGAGAGAGAAGGGGACAGAGGAGACAGAAGAGGTAGGAGAGAGAGAGAGAGAGAGAGAGAGTAGTCAGGGTAATTGGTGAAACATGCTGTTGAATTACTATAATTTACCCACTAATAACCTCCAACTGATCGGATTAACAAATAAATCAAATCACAAATAAATATTTATAAAAATGTTCCCACTTCCTACAACACATCAGACAATTCTGATTGGCTCCTTTTCAGGAAGTCATACAGTCTAAACTGCTTTTATCTGCATTGTGATTGTCCAGAGGGTGCTGAGTGACAGGTGTGTGCTCCACTGACCAGCGGGCCTGGTGTCCGCGGGTGTATCTCTGGATGGTGATGGCGGCATGCTTCTTGCGGAGGTACTTCTTGCGTACCAGCCAGCAGCGGATGGTCTTCTGGATGCGGACACACGCCTTTCTCAGCTTATCAGCCCTCAGCTTCTCCAGGTAGGCAACCTGACCAGCCCTGAAGAAGATCTTAGTCTTACCGAACTGGTACTTATCCTGGTCCTGGAGGGAGAGAGAAACATCCTGTTTTAGGGCATCAGTTTGACCAAGGTGAGGTCCAGAATTGCTCATTTTGACCACATAAATCAGAGATGGGCAACTCCAGTCAGGGTCCTGATTGGTGTCACACTTTTGCCCCAGCTAACAAACCTGACTCCAATAATCAACTCATCATGCAATTAGTTTAATCAGCTGGGTTTGCTAGGGATGGGGAAAAAGTGTCTCACCACTCCGGCCCCCGAGGACTGGAGTTGACCATCTCTGACATAAATAGTTGGGATGGAAGATGAGTTGTAGATCTTTGATTCTGCGCTGTCTGATTGCAATGTAGTTGATCTCAAACAGGCCTGACCTCTAACCCCTGACCCCTTCATACCTGCACCAGTTTCTCCAGGACGTTCCTACAGGTCAGCCTCCTGTCCGACAGGACGTCCTTCTGCTTCATTAGAACCCGGTAACGACTGAAGAACTCCTGGTAGGTCCACCTGGATGGGAAACCTGCGGCTGAGATGCGGATGGTCTCCAGAACACCACAGGCTCTGAGCTGCTGCACCGCTCGCTTAGGGTCAAACCTAAAGACAACATTCACCTAACGTTAGGGTCAGACCCACACACAACATTCAGCATAGCCTAAAGACAACATTCCACTAACGTTAGGGTCAAACCTAAAGACAACATTCACATAGCTAATCCAACCATACCAGCCAAACCTGGAGAGAACCATTCAACCTCATAACATCACAATTACATTCACCTAACATCATCTTGCCAAGTCAGATGGTACTATGGCAGCTTAACCATAGAGTAGCATGCAGATACTCACGTGAAGGGGAACTTGAGGTCGTTGGGCTTGATGCAGCGAACATAGTGAGGAGTGGTCGCATTCAGAGTCTCCATCAACATAGCCAGAGAGTTCCGGAACTACAGGAGGAGAGGAGAGGGAGAAGAGAGGACAGAGACAGAGGAGAAAGAGTAAAGAGAGGAGATTATTAAAGTCCTTCACTTTTACATTTCAGCTATTCTGACTCTGGTTGGCAAGTCCCAACCCTGGTCTGAGTGTCTGTAGGTGTGTGTGTCTATGATCAGTCTACCTGGCAGCCAACAGTCTTCTTGTGCTCCTTGCTGCTTGCTCCAGGTCTGATCTCCTTTGGTTTGACGCTGAGTCGTGTTCGACCTCCTGGAGCGGTCCCTGTTGGACTGGTCACCTTCTCCCCATCCTGAAACAGCTCCACTAGCAGGTCCAACTACACACACAAACATGGTTGCAAATAAGACACTGTTCTTAATGGACACATATATATATATACATATACATATATATATATATATATATATATATATATATATATATATATATATATATATATATATACACACAAAGGTAGCAGCAGCCAACAGACAGTTAGGTCACAAACTTGCCAAGCTAATAGTTTGCATTGTTAGCCATAGGTATCTGTGGGTGGTGGCTAGGCTAGGCTACCTAACAGTGCTAATAATGTTTGCGGCTAAAGCTGCAGGCAGACTGGCTATTAGCAGAATGGTACAACAAGACAACAGGAAACTCTGGACAGAACATGTGTGTAGTCTAATTAATACATCTTAGTTTTTTGGACCAATAACAATGTGGACCAAAAGTCCTTGATAAGGACTGTGATGATGCTGAGCAGCGGCATCTAACATTACATGAGAAGTACAATAAGGTCTATAGTTCACAATAGACAAGTCTGTGGAATTGTTATCATCAGCTGATTCATGCCATCCTTTATATCTAGCAATCTAAAATGACAACAAAGAACATTGTACATGTTATGGTTCGAGGAGAAAGCGATTGGTTAGTGTGTTCTCTGTATTGTGGTTGGTTAAGATGTAACCAACCCCCCCAAGGTAGTCTCCAGTGCTGCAGCGTCCGTGCAGCCTCACCCTCACCACACACTTAAGTGCCATTCGAACTATTGTGAGACCACGGTGAGGAAGAATGAATGGTGTGGGTTAGAAAGATAGAAGGAACTAACGAAGGCTGAGACAGAAAGAGGAGGGCAGCATGTTTACCTTTAGCTGTTTAACGGTTGTTGTCATGACGGGACAGACACATGGACAACAGATGTAAAACAAACAACACAACGACAAAATAAAGATTAACCAAAAATGAAAGAAACCTAGGAAATCAAAATCATTGCAGTACACACATCTTAAACATATTAAAGTATAATTCATATAAAATAAATCCAAATCAGACGGCCATCAGAACAGGCAGGGTAGGTGTCATGGTGTCTACTGACCAAGGCTGTTTGTAATGATAATACAGCATCAGACCATAGACGTGGCACTATGTCTGATGGCTCAGACAGCAGAACACATGACTGAGCCGTCTCTTTGCTGATGGTAGGCAGAGAAGGAATGTGTGTTTATTGTCGACACAAACAAACACAGAACCATGATGATGGGTTGAAATGCTAGATTTCTATAGCTTCATTCTCCTTAAAGAGTCGTCATCACTTCTACACCATTACTGGTTAGTCAAGCTGGTTTCCATGGCAACACACACACGCGCACACACGCACAAGCACGTACACACGCAGTATTGCCATGGATGATTGTTCCAGTGTAGTTTAATTGTTCCATTATAGTTAACCCTGTGTGTGTTTAAGGTGTTAGGGGTTAAAGGAGTATTTTAACCCTTACCCCTCTCTGCTGCTGCTGGCCTCTACAACAGAACAACGGGCAGAGTGAGTCTTTATACATACACACACACACACACACACTGCAAGGCCTATTTGGTGGACAGAAAATGTCTCCAACTGTGTGCACATCATCATTATACCACATGGACAGCAGAGGGTGCTGTTTCTCCTGACCTTCACTGGGTTCCCTGTCTGAGGTCATTCAGTAAGACAACACAGACTGTCAAACACACACACTAGTGAGAAGGTCATCACATGTGTGTGTGTGTTATCCATTGAATGTGCAATGTGTGTGTGTGTTACACATTGAATGTGCGGTGTGTGTGTTACCCATTGAACGTGCAGTGTGTGTGTGTGTGTGTGTTTGGCAGGGACACACACCTTGCTGGCCTTCAGGACATTGATCTGCTCTTCATTCACTGTGTCCTTGTTCTTCTCCAGAAAGCCATCACACTGGTACTGCACCTAGACACAACAGTTAGAAAATACATTCATTTTACTGACACTTTCATCCACTTTCAGAACTGTCAATTTTGACTCAGATTATCAATCAGAACAGCATTCATTTTATTCATAGAGTGAACCCGCTCACTTCCCTCTCTCTGTAACCGGACACTGAGACTAAAACAGAACTCAGCAGTACTGGGTCAGCCAAGACATCAACACTGCACACACATAACACACAGTGATCAGTACCTTGTCAGCGAAGTGCTGTATGATGAAGGCTTTGTTGGACATGCGAGGTTTCTCAAACAGAGAGCAGGTCTTCAGATGGGTGTTGTACAGCTTCTGGGCCCACGAGTCATCTGAACCTTTAGGCATCTGGACACACAGAACACTGGTTCACACGAGTTACTCTGTATGTGTGTGTGTCTGTGTTATGGGTGTCTGTGTGCACCTCTGCATTATGTATGTGTGTGTCTGTCTGTCTGTATGTATGTCTGTATGTATGTCTGTATGTATGTAAGTATGTACAGTTGAAGTCGTAAGTTTACATACACCTTAGCCAAATACATTTAAACTCCGTTTTTCACAATTCCTGACATTTAATCCTAGTAAACATTCCCTGTCTTAGATCAGGTAGGATCACCACTTCATTTTTAGAATTTGAAATGTCAGTATAATAGTAGAGAGAATGATTTATTTCCCCTTTTATTTATTTCATCACATTCCCAGTGGGTCAGAAGTTTACATGCACTCAATTAGTATTTGGTAGCATTGCCTTTAAATTGTTTAACTTGGGTCAAACGTTTCAGGTAGCCTTCCACAAGCTTCACACAATAAGTTGGGTGAATTTTGGCCCATTCCTCCTGACAGAGCTGGTGTAACTGAGTCAGGTTTGTAGGCCTCCTTGCTCGCACACGCTAGGATTGAGGTCAGGGCTTTGTGATGGCCACTCCAATACCCTGAATTTGTTGTCCTTAAGCCATTTTTCTACAACTTTAGATATATGCTTGGGGTCATTGTCCATTTGGAAGAACCTTTTGCGACCAAGCTTTAACTTCCTGACTGATGTCTTGAGATGTTGCTTCAATATATCAACATAACTTTTCTTTCCTCATGATGCCATCTATTTTGTGAAGTGCTGAAAAGCACTCCCACAACATGATGCTGCCACCTCCGTGCTTCACGGTTGGGATGGTGTTCTTCGGCTTGCAAGCCTCCCACTTCTTCCTCCAAACATAACGATGGTCATTATGGCCAAACAGTTCTATTTTTGTTTCATCAGACCAGAGGACATTTTTCCAAAAGGTATGATCTTTGTCCCCATGTGCAGTTGCAAACCGTGGTCTGGCTTTTTTATGGCGGTTTTGGAGCAGTGGCTTCTTCCTTGCTGAGCGGCCTTTCAGGTTATGTCGATATAGGACTAGTTTTACTGTGGATATAGATACTTTTGTACCCGTTTCCTCCAGCATCTTCACAAGGTCCTTTGCTGTTGTTCTGGGATTGATTTGCACTTTTCGCATCAAATCACGTTCATCTCTAGGAGGCAGAACGAGTCTCCTTCCTGAGCAGTATGACGGCTGCGTGGTCCCATGGTGTTTATACTTGCGTACTATTGTTTGTACAAATGAACGTGGCACCTTCAGGCATTTGGAAATTGCTCCCAAGGATGAACCAAACTTGTAGAGGTCTACAATTTTTTGTCTGAGGTCTTGGTTGATTTATTTTTATTTTCCCACAATGTCAAGCAAAGAGGCACTGAGTTTGTAGGTAGGCCTTGAAATACATCCACAGGTACACCTCCAATTGACTCAAAGGTTGTCAATTAGCCTATCAGAAGCTTCTAAAGCCATGACATCATTTTCTGAAATGTTCCAGCTGTTTAAAGGCACAGTCAACTTAGTGTATGTAAACTTCTGACCCACTGGAATTGTGATACAGTGAATTATATGTTAAAAAAATCTGTCTGTAAACAATTGTTGGAAAAATGACTTGTGTCATGCACTAAGTAGATGTCTTAACCGACTTGCCAAAACTATAGTTTGTTAACAAGAAAATGGAGTGGTTAAAAAACGAGTTTTAATGACTCCAACTTGTTTCAACCACTCCACAAATTTCTTGTTAACAAACTACAGTCGTGGCCAAAAGTTTTGAGAATGACACAAATATTAATTTCCACAAAGTGTTCTGCTTCACTGTCTTTAAATATTTTTGTCAGATGTTACTATGGAATAGTGAAGTATAATTACAAGCATTTCATAAGTGTCAAAGGCTTTTATTGACAATGACATGAAGTTGATGCAAAGAGTCAATATTTGCAGTGTTGACCCTTATTTTTCAAGACCTCTGCAATCTGCCCTGGCATGCTGTCAACTAACTTCTGGCCCACATCCTGACTGAAGGCAGCCCATTCTTGCATAATCAATGCTTGGAGTTTGTCAGAATGTGTGGGTTTTTGTTTGTCCACCCTCCTCTTGAGGGTTGACCACAATATCTCAATGGGATTCAGGTCTAGGGAGTTTCCTGGCCATGGACCCAAAATATTGATGTTTTGTTCCCCGAGCCACTTAGTTATCACTTTTGCCTTATGGCAAGGTGCTCCATAATGCTGGAAAAGGCATTGTTTGTCACCAAACTGTTCCTGGATGGTTGGGAGAAGTTGCTCTCGGAGGATGTGTTGGTACCGTTCTTTATTCATGGCTGTGTTCTTTGGCAAAATTGTGAGTGAGCCCACTCCCTTGGCTGAGAAGCAACCCCACACATGAATGGTCTCAGGATGGGGGGCGGCAGGTAGCCTAGTGGTTAGAGCGTTGGACTTGTAACCGGAGGGTTGCAAGATCGAATCCCGAGCTGACAAGGTAAAAATCTGTCGTTCTGCCCCTGAACAAGGCAGTTAACCCACTGTTCCCAGGCGCCAAGCGTGGATGTCGATTAAGGCAGCCCCCGCACCTCTCTGATTCAGAGGGTTGGGTTAATCGGAAGACACATTTCGGTTGAAGGCATTCGGTTGTACAACTGACTAATAATGGTGACTTTGATGCTTTACAGTTGGCATGACACAGGACTGATGGTAGCGCTCACCTTGTCTTCCCCAGACAAGCTTTTTTCCGGATGCCCCAAACAATCGGAAAGGGGATTCAGAGAAAATGACTTTACCCCAGTCTTCAGCAGTCCAATCCCTGTACCTTTTGCAGAATATCAGTCTGTCCCTGATGTTTTTCCTGGAGAGAAGTGCCTTCTTTGCTGCCCTTCTTGACACCAGGCCATCCTCCAAAAGTCTTCGCCTCACTGTGCGTGCAGATGCACTCACACCTGCCTGCTGCCATTCCTGAGCACGCTCTGTACTGGTGGTGCCCCGATCTCACAGCTGAATCAACAAGACGGTCCTGGCGCTTGCTGGACTTTCTTGGGCGCCCTGAAGCCTTCTTCACAACAATTGAACCGCTCTCCTTGAAGTTCTTGATGATCCGATAAATAGTTGATTTAGGTGCAATCTTACTGGCAGCAATATCCTTGCCTGTGAAGCCCTTTTTGTGCAAAGCAATGATAGTGGCACGTGTTTCCTTGCAGGTAACCATGTTTGATAGAGGAAGAACAATGATTCCAAGCACCACCTTCCTTCCAGTCTGTTATTCGAACTCAATCAGCATGACAGAGTGATCTCCAGCCTTGTCCTCGTCAACACTCACACCTGTGTTAACGAGAGAATCACTGACATGATGTCAGCTGGTCCTTTTGTGGCAGGGCTGAAATGCAGTGGAAATGTTT
>CM059800.1:25974159-26086659 GCA_030435695.1 Brachymystax lenok tsinlingensis | reverse complement strand
ATTTGTGGGCAGAACTGAATAAGCGTGTGCGAGCAAGGAGGCCTACAAACCTGACTCAGTTACACCAGCTCTGTCAGGAGGAATGGGCCAAAATTGACCCAACTTATTGTGGGAAGCTTGTGGAAGGCTACCCAAAACGTTTGACCCAAGTTAAACAATTTAAAGGCAGTGCTACCAAATACTAATTCAGTGTATGTAAACTTCTGACCCACTGGGAATGTGATGAAAGAAATAAAAGCTGAAATAAATAATTCTCTCTACTATTATTCTGACATTTCAAATTCTTAAAATTAAGTGGTGATCCTACCTGACCTAAGACAGGGAATATTTACTAGAATTAAATGTCAGGAGTTGTGAAAAACTAAGTTTAAATGTATTTGGCTAAGGTGTATGTAAACTTCCGACTTCAACTGTATATATTACCTAGCAGTGAGAAGGAATGTCAGGTGTGTGTATATATATATATTACCTAGCAGTGAGAAGGAATGTCAGGTGTGTGTGTGTATATACAGTGGGGCAAAAAAGTATTTAGTCAGCCACCAATTGTGCAAGTTCTCTTACTTAAAAAGATGAGAGAGGCCTGTAATTTTCATCATAGGTACACTTCAACTATGACAGACAAAATGAGGGAAAAAAATCCAGAAAATCACATTGTAGGATTTTTAATGAATTTATTTGCAAATTATGGTGGAAAATAAGTATTTGGTCACATACAAACAAGCAAGATTTCTGGCTCTCACAGACCTGTAACTTCTTCTTTAAGAGGCTCCTCTGTCCTCCACTCGTTACCTGTATTAATGGCACCTGTTTGAACTTGTTATCAGTATAAAAGACACCTGTTCACAACCTCAAACAGTCACACTCCAAACTCCACTATGGCCAAGACCAAAGAGCTGTCAAAGGACACCAGAAACAAAATTGTAGACCTGCACCAGGTTGGGAAGACTGAATCTGCAATAGGTAAGCAGCTTGGTTTGAAGAAATCAACTGTGGGAGCAATTATTAGAAATGGAAGACATACAAGACCACTGATAATCTTCCTCGATCTGGGGCTCCACGCAAGATCTTACCCGTGGGGTCAAAATGATCACAAGAACGGTGAGCAAAAATCCCAGAACCACACGGGGACCTAGTGAATGACCTGCAGAGAGCTGGGACCAAAGTAACAAAGCCTACCATCAGTAACACACTACGCCGCCAGGGACTCAAATCCTGCAGTGCCAGGCGTGTCCCCTGCTTAAGCCAGTACATGTTCAGGCCCGTCTGAAGTTTGCTAGAGAGCATTTGGATGATCCAGATGAGGATTGGGAGAATGTCATATGGTCAGATGAAACCAAAATAGAACTTTTTGGTAAAAACTCAACTCGTCGTGTTTGGAGGACAAAGAATGCTGAGTTGCATCCAAAGAACACCATACCTACTGTGAAGCATGGGGGTGGAAACATCATGCTTTGGGGCTGTTTTTCTGCAAAGGAACCAGGACGACTGATCCGTGTAAAGGAAAGAATGAATGGGGCCATGTATCGTGAGATTTTGAGTGAAAACCTCCTTCCATCAGCAAGGGCATTGAAGATGAAACGTGGCTGGGTCTTTCAGCATGACAATGATCCCAAACACACCGCCCGGCAACAGCGAAGGAGTGGCTTCGTGAAGAAGCATTTCAAGGTCCTGGAGTGGCCTAGCCAGTCTCCAGATCTCAACCCCATAGAAAATCTTTGGAGGGAGTTGAAAGTCCGTGTTGCCCAGCGACAGCCCCAAAACATCACTGCTCTAGAGGAGATCTGCATGGAGGAATGGGCCAAAATACCAGCAACAGTGTGTGAAAACCTTGTGAAGACTTACAGAAAACGTTTGACCTCTGTCATTGCCAACAAAGGGTATATAACAAAGTATTGAGATAAACTTTTGTTATTGACCAAATACTTATTTTCCACCATAATTTGCAAATAAATAAATTAAAAATCCTACAATGTGATTTTCTGGATTTCTTTTTCTCATTTCGTCTGTCATAGTTGAAGTGTACCTATGATGAAAATTACAGGCCTCTCTCATCTTTTTAAGTTGGAGAACTTGCACAATTGGTGGCTGACTAAATACTTTTTTGCCCCACTGTATATTATCTAGCAGTGAGAAGGAATGTCAGGTGTGTGTGTATATATATATATATATTACCTAGCAGTGAGAAAGAATGTCAGGTGTGTGTGTATATATATATATATATTACCTAGCAGTGAGAAAGAATGTCAGGTGTGTGTGTATATATATATATATATTACCTAGCAGTGAGAAAGAATGTCAGGTGTGTGTGTATATATATATATATATTACCTAGCAGTGAGAAGGCATGTCAGGTGTGTGTGTATATATATATATATATTACCTAGCAGTGAGAAAGAATGTCAGGTGTGTGTGTATATATATATATATATATATATATATATTACCTAGCAGTGAGAAGGCATGTCAGGTGTGTGTGTATATATATATATATATATATTACCTAGCAGTGAGAAAGAATGTCAGGTGTGTGTGTATATATATATATATATATATATATATATTACCTAGCAGTGAGAAGGCATGTCAGGTGTGTGTGTATATATATATATATATTACCTAGCAGTGAGAAGGCATGTCAGGTGTGTGTGTATATATATATATATATTACCTAGCAGTGAGAAGGCATGTTGTGTTGTGCACATCTCTTTAGCATCGTCGACTCCATCGATGACCGGGTTCCGGCCCTGGTTGGTGCAGTGGAAGTCATCAGCACTACCTGCATGGACACACACACACACACACACACACACACACACACACACACACAGCTACATTAGGGTCACTGGGATCACACGGCCAAATCCTGACCTGATGTGGGTGTGACACATTAAATACTCTTATTAATACGTGCACGCATAAACTGCGCACACATGCACACTCACAAGACAAATCAACCATAGCCTATAGCCTGGCAACTCAAGACTGATATCACCGTGACAACACCTCCATTCTGGGGGTGTGTCTCTGCCAAGAGGCCAGCTGAGAGAGACTAGGGCAATGTGTGTTTGTGTGTGTGGCAGAGATGAAGTGTGTCTAACAGCAGATGAAGTGTGAGTGTGTGTGTTCACAGTTGGAATTAAGGAATATTTTGAGGAGCAACACACAGCCTTGTTAGATGACACACACAGTCTGTCTTTCTGCCTCACGCCCAGGGAGAGAGCTGACATGCTCTCTGCCTCGGTCTATCTCTGCGGACAGCTGGGCACTGCCTCACACCCACAACATGACCTCTGATCTAACAGCAGCTCTACTGTAGTTAGTATGCCTCCACAGTTAATATATATATTACAACTACACTGTACTACTTCCTCTACCCCGTTACACATCTCACCTATATGATCTCATATGGTTGTCTATGATCATGGAGAATGACTGGGGCGCCATTTTGAATAATCCATTTGTCATTTATTGAGATCAATAAATGGCCTGACAACTGGTCCTGATTTTAATTCCACTCACCTACCAATTGCTTCAAATCAAAACTTTTTTTGTCACATGCGCTGAATACAACAAGTGTAGACCTTACCGTGAAATGCTTTCTTACAAGTCCTTAACCAACAGTGCAGTTCAAGAACAGTTAAGAAAATATTTACCAATTAAAGTAAAAGTAAAAAATTATAAAAATTAACACAATAACATAACAATAACAAGGCTATATAGAGGGGGTACTGGTACCGAGTCAGTGTGCAGGGGTACATGTTAGAGGTAATTTGTACATGTAGGTAGGGGGGGGAAGTGACTATGCATAGATAAACAGAGAGTAGCAGCAGTGTACAAAACAAATGAGGGGGGGTCAATGTAATAATCCAGTGGCCATTTGATGAATTGTTCTGCAGTCTTATGGCTTGCACTGTCGGTTAGGGGCTCGTAAGTAAGCATTTCATTGTAAGGTCTACACCTGTTGTATTCGGCGCATGTGACTAATACAATTTGATTTTATATAGGTCCTGAATTGCAGGAAGCTTGGCCCCAGTGATGTACTGGGCCGTTCGCACTACCCTCTGTAGCTCCTTGCGGTCAGATGCCGAGCAGTTGCCATACCAGGCGGTGATGCAACCGGTCAGGATGCTCTCGATGGTGCAGCTATAGAACGTTTTGAGGATCTGAGGACCCATGCCAAATCTTTTCAGTCTCCTGAGGGGGAACGGTTTTGTCGTGCCCTCTTCACGACTGTCTTGGTGTGCTTGGACCATGATAGATCGTTGGTGATGTGGACACCAAGGAACTTGAAACTCTTGACCCCCTCAACTACACCCCCGTTGATGTTAATGGGGGCCTGTTCGGCCCGCCTTTTCCTGTAGTCCACGATCAGCTCCTTTGTCTTGCTCACATTGAGGGAAGGTTGTTGTCCTGGCACCACACTGCCAGTTCTCTGACCTCCTCCCTGTAGGCCGTCTCATCGTTGTCGGTGATCAGGCCTACCACTGTTGTGTCGTCAGCAAACTTAACGATGGTGTTGGAGTCGTGTTTGGCCACGCAGTCGTGGGTGAACAGGGAGTACAGGAGGGGACTAAGTATACACCACCGAGGGGCCCCAGTGTTGAGGATCAGCGTGGCAAACGTGTTGTTGCCTACCCTTACCACCTGGGGAGGCCCGTCAGGAAGTCCAGGAACCAGTTGCAGAGGGAGGTGTTTACTCCCAGGGTACATAGCTTATTGATGAGCTTCGTGGGCACTATGGTCTTGAACGCTGAGCTGTAGTCAATGAACAGCATTCTCACATAGGTGTTCCTTTTGTCCAGGTGGGAAAGGGCAGTGTGAAGTGCGATTGAGATTGCGTCATCCGTGGATCTGTTGGGGCGGTATGCGAATTGGAGTGGGTCTAGCGTATTCGGGAGGATGCTGTTGATGTGAGCCATGACCAGCCTTTCAAAGCACTTCATTGCTACTGACGTGAGTGCTACGGGCCGGTAATCATTTAGGCAGGTTACCTTCGCTTCCTTGGGCACAGGGACTATGGTGGTCTGCTTGAAACATGTAGGTATTACAGACTCGGTCAGGGAGAGTTTGAAAATGTCAGTGAAGACACTTGCCAATTGGTCCGTGCATGCTTTGAGTACACGTCCTGGTAATCCATCTGGCCCGGCGGCTTCGTGAATGTTGACCTGTTTAAAGGTCTTGCTCACATCGGCTACCGAGAGCATTATCACACAGTCAACCAGAACATCTGGTGCTCTCGTGCATGTTTCAGTGTTGCTTGCCTCGAAGCGAGCATAAAAGGCATTTAGCTCGTCTGGTAGGCTCGCGTCTGGGTTTCCCTTTGTAGCCCGTAACAGTTTTCAAGCATTGCCACATCCGACGAGCGTCAGAGCCGGTGTAGTAGGATTCAATCTTAATCCTGTATTGACGCTTTGCTTTTTGATGGTTCGTCTGAGGGATTTCTTATAGGCATCCGGATTAGTGTCCCACTCCTTGAAAGTGGCAGCTCAAAATGAGGGGGGCGTTGTACAAAAGAAATTGATCAGCTATTGGATCGTATCAAAGCCAATGACGTGATTCATGATTTATGTACGCTGGGCTCAACCCATTGGTTTCCGGAACCAATCAGAACAGTTAGAATGTGTTCACATTATATGTATTGAGGGAAGAAAGCAAATCCAGACTCGTGGTGGAGAAGAAATGCCAGAGGGCGTTTTGTTTGGCCGGAGCCATGTGGATGGGTTGTCAGGCTAATCAATGAACAAATAGCTTAGGAAGCATCCAACCATCCAATGGAGAGTGTTTGTTCGTGTCTTACCTAGCTTCAGATTCTTGAACTCTGGTAGATGGGAGGACGCACACAGCTGGTAGAAGATATGATAGTTCCTCTCCTCGTCCGCCTGCACAGACAGAGACAGACAGACACACAGTCAGGCAGTTTCAGGTAGTGTATGTTCTATACAGCCAGGAGATTCCAGTGTGCAATGTTGTATACAGACAAGAGAACACTGTCCTGCTGTTTAGAATCTGGTATAGTTTTAATGTTGCAACTTTTCCACCACAGACTAAGACACACACACCCAGGTGCTGTTGCAGAAAGGTATGTGGGGAATGTGTGCTGCAGTACAGGACTCACAGCAGCTTCCTCAAGTCTGGGAAGACATGCTATACTCCACTATCCTCATCTCAATACCTGTGTATCTGTGTGTTTGTATGTATGTATGTATGTATGTATGTATGTATGTGTCTGTGTGTGCATATGTGTGTGTGTGCGCACTTTCTAAGTTGTGCACATTCCTGATCCGTCTCAGCTGTGTGACCTGGATCAGATCCACACAGAGAAAAAATAGAAAGAGAGAGAAAGAACGAGAGAGAACGAGAGAGAGAACGAGAGCTAGAGAGAGATAGAAAAAGGAAGGAGGAATATTCAATAGGCTCTTATCAGCAATGAGCTGGACACGGAAGGAAGGACAGAACAGAAGTAAAGGAATGTGTTCTGTCTCCTGTGTTTTCCTGACCTGGGTGGAAGAAGAGGAAAGACACAGCCAGAAGGAGATTTATATATGAATATGTGTGAGTGAGTGAATGAGAGAGACATAGAAAGAAAGAAAGAAAGAAAGAAAGAAAGAAAGAAAGAAAGAAAGAAAGAAAGAAAGAAAGGAGACTCAGGTGTACTGAGCAGAGGTAAAGAGAGACAGACAGGTAAAAAGAAGGAATGTGAACTGATGACTGGCTGTGTTTTCCTGAACTGGGGTGGAGGAGGAAGTCCCTGCTAAATATTGAACTTCTTTAGAGAGACACTCACTACACACACACACACACACACACACACACGGTAGAGTTATGGGGTACTGAATACACACTGGTTACACCCACATCGCACACAGAGAGCACTGTATGGATAGCATCCCACACTACACACACAGAGAGCACTGTATGGATAGCATCCCACACTACACACACAGAGAGCACTGTATGGATAGCATCCCACACTACACACACAGAGAGCACTGCATGGATAGCATCCCACACTACACACACAGAGAGCACTGCATGAATAGCATCCCACACTACACACACAGAGAGCACTGCATGGATAGCATCCCACACTACACACACACAGAGCACTGCATGGATAGCATCCCACACTACACACACAGAGAGCACTGCATGGATAGCATCCCACACTACACACACAGAGAGCACTGCATGGAAAGCATCCCACACTACACACACAGAGAGCACTGTATGGAAAGCATCCCACACAACACACACAGAGAGCACTGCATGGATAGCATCCCACACTACACACACAGAGAGCACTGCATGGATAGCATCCCACACTACACACACAGAGAGCACTGTATGGATAGCATCCCACACTACACACACAGAGAGCACTGTATGGATAGCATCCCACACTACACACACAGAGAGCACTGTATGGATAGCATCCCACTACACACACAGAGAGCACTGTATGGATAGCATCCCACACTACACACACAGAGAGCACTGTATGGATAGCATCCCACACTACACACACAGAGAGCACTGTATGGATAGCATCCCACACTACACACACAGAGAGCACTGTATGGGTAGCATCCCACACTACACACACAGTGCTGTGGAAAGAGAGGGGGAGTGTTGAGGCTCCCAGTATAACCTATACATAGGGCATTGACTTTTCCTGACCACATGACCTGACCAAAAAAACTGCAGGTCCTACCCATAACCCCTGACCTAGACTACAGCACCAGACTTCCCTGGTCCTACTGTGTGTTGGTGCTGCATCACCTGAAACACCACTCTAGACTTCTCCAGTAGATATGTCCTCATGTTAGCTCCAATGATACGGTAGCGTTTGTCGAAGCCGATCTCAATATACTTCCCAAAACGACTGCTGTTGTCGTTACGAGTCGTCTTAGCGTTCCCTATCGCCTGGAGAACACACACACACGCACAGACACACACAGGCGGACGGACACAGACACGGACACACACACACGGACGGACACACACGGACACACAGGAGGGAGAGAGCGATAAATATAGATTAGGTCAGAAACATCAGCATATCATCCACTTTACAACAAGGCAGTAGTTTGACATTAGTATTCAGTGTGCATTCCAGGCTAGCTGGGCCATGTGATGGTGTAGAACTAAAACTGTCCCGCAGGGATGGGAGGGACAGGGGGAGACAGATACTGTGGTGCTGCTGCTGTGCATCATGGGGAATAGAGTCCTGCAGTCACAGCACAGTTGTCAGTGGTGGTGTTCCAGGATTTCTTAATTGCAGTCGTGCTGCCCAGATAATCAGATTTCACAACGCCAGCACAGGGACTGAAAATGTTGAAAGCCAATATCACCGACTGACTGACTGCAGTGGAAATCAGGTCTGCCACACACACACAGACACAACAGACAGACAGACAGACACTATATAGGAGTTAAAGTGTGTGTAAGGAGAGAACTCTCCTCCAGCTGAGCTAAGAGAAAACATACGGTTACTGTTCCCTAAAGACAAGGAGGCTTTCAGCTGCACAGGCAGGTATGGTAATGTGTCCTTACATCAACACACACACAGCAGGAAGAAGGCTTGGTCACTGATTGGCCCGACAGAGCTGTGAGAAGAGTGATGTCATCCTTACACCAAGGGGGAGAAGGGAGGAGAGGAGAGAATAGAGGAGATGGGAGAGAGGCCATATGGCACAGGGGAGAGCACTAACCCTCCCAGACTCCACATGAACACACCATGAAGCAGGCTTTGCAGAGGACTGGAGCGAGGAGAGGGAGGAGAGAGGCGAGGAGTCATACCTCCATGATGGGGTTGGATGCGAGGACCTTCTCCTCTACGTTGGCCTCTGTGGCTGCTCCACTGACCGTAGCAAAGTAGCGCATGGCGTATTTAGCCGACACAGTCTTCCCTGCTCCCGACTCACCGCTTACGATTATAGACTGGTTCCTCTCATCTCTAATACAGGAGAGAAGGAAAGACGGAGACAGTGAGGGAAGCATGTCTGCTGTGTGTCAGCTTATTTGGCTCAGTCATGCCAATACACACATCAAAAAAATCATAGAAGATAAAAACAGAAAGTCATTACTTATTTCCATTATGGTTCTCAAAACAGTGTGTGAGGTCACTCTAGCAGACAACATGCTGTACAGTATAGATGCCAACTGGGACCATAGGTTACTATACTACAGAGTACTACAGAGAGTGCTAGAGAGAGTGCTAGAGAGAGAGAGAGAGAGAGAGCTAGAGAGAGAGAGAGAGAGAGAGAGAGAGAGAGAGTGCTAGAGACAGTGCTACAGAGAGTGCTACAGAGAGTGCTACAGAGAGTGCTACAGAGAGTGCTACAGAGAGTGCTACAGAGAGAGAGAGTGCTACAGAGAGTGCTACAGAGAGAGAGAGAGAGAGAGAGCTAGAGACAGTGCTAGAGAGAGTGCTACAGAGAGTGCTAGGGAGAGAGAGAGAGAGAGAGAGTGCTAGAGACAGTGCTAGAGAGAGTGCTACAGAGAGAGAGAGAGAATGTGTGTGTATGTTCACTAGGTGTGCGTGAAAAAGCTTGGTGTATAAAATGGGTGTGTTTTGCGTGTGTATGTATGTGAGAGAGTGCTCCGTGTGCTCATTCCGTCAAACGGAAAGATCTATGCCACGCCATACTAAGTGTTCAGGTGTGTGTGACATTGACTCCTTGGGTCTTGCAGAGAGAAAGCACACCGAGTTTGAATCTACAGAGACCAACAGAGCAGGAGAGAGAGAGATATGAAGAGAACGATAGAGAAGAGAGAGTAGAGCAGGGATGTCAAACATACGCAAGAGGCTCCAATCCGGCCAGTGGGTGGTTAATTTTTTTATGGAAAATAACATTATATGTGGGGTGGGGGGGTTGGTGTAGGAAAACAAACTTCTTGGCTCTAAAATAAGTTTAACACCCCTGGAGTAGAGAGAAGAGAGAGAGAGACACAGAAAGAGAGACACGGAAAGAGAGACACAGAAAGAGAGACACAGAAAGAGAGACACAGAAAGAGAGACACAGAAAGAGAGACAGAGAGATAGAAAGATTTAGAATAGAGGAAAGGAGAGAACAAAAGAAAGAGACCACCAGTTAATTTCTGATTTAGTTCTGACTTATAAACCCTAAGAAAAAGATTGAGTTAGAGAGGGAGGTGCCAGGAGCAGAGGGCGGGGCCAGGAGGAGAGGGAGGGGCCAGGAGGAGAGGGACACTTGAAACACAGGTAACACAGACACACACCTCTGAGGGTTTAGAGCTTGAGGTAGTCACCTCATAAAAGTACTTGGGAGTATGGCTAGACAGTACACTGTCCTCTGAGCACATATCAAAGCTGCAGGCTAAATCTAGACTTGGTTTCCTCTATCGTAATCGCTCCTCTTTCACCCCAGCTGCCAAACTAACCCTGATTCAGATGACCATCCTACCCATGCTAGATTACGGAGAAGTAATTTATAGATTGGCAGGTAAGGGTGCTCTCAAGCGGCTAGATATTCTTTACCATTCGGCCGTCTGATTTTCCACCAATGCTCCTTATAGGACACATCACTGGACTCTATAATCCTCTAAACTGGTCATCTCTGTATACCCGTCGCAAGACCCACTGGTTGATGCTTATTTATAAAACCCTCTTAGGTCTCACTCCCCCCTATCTGAGATATCTACTGCAGCCCTCATCCTCTACATACAACACCCGTTCTGCCAGTCACATTCTGTTAAAGGTCCCCAAAGCACACACAACCCTGGGTTGCTCCTCTTTTCAGTTCGCTGCAGCTAGCGACTGGAACAAGCTGCAAAAAACACTCAAACTGGACAGTTTTATCTAAATCTCTTCATTCAAAGACTCAATCATGGACACTCTTACTGACAGTTGTGGCTGCTTTGCGTGATGTATTGTTGTCTCTACCTTCTTGCCCTTTGTGCTGTTGTCTGTGCCCAATAATGTTTGTACCATGTTTTGTGCTGCTACCATGTTGTGCTGCTAACATGCTGTGTTGTCATGTGTTAATGCCTTGCTATTGCTGGGTTCTGATTTCTTGACTTATGAAATCATGTAATATACTTATTGATGAACTGAGGGACAGAGGGGAATGTATAATGTATATGGTGGATGCAATTAAGCTTGGAATGTACTGAGGGCAGGGAAGACTATCACGTGGCAGGCGCTGAGAAGGGTGGAGAGCTGTGGATTAGTGAGGAAGGGGGTCGAGGTCAGGTCAGGTCACGTTAAGGGAGAAGGAACAGTTTATTGCCAGCGTCACTTAATTTTCTGCCTAGCAACAGAGATGTAATGTTTAGAGAGAAGGAGGAGTATATATATATCACCACTGGTGGAACCATATCTTTGTCTGATGCAGCTGTATTGACCCAATGGGCAAATAAACTTGGTTTAAGCTTTCATAGTGTCCATCGCTTTCTTACTCGGATAATTAGAACCTAACACTATGTTGTCGTCTTAGGTCTCTCTTTATGTAGTGTTGTCTCGTCATGATGTTGGTTTTGTCCTATATATATAGATACGCAAGATTTTATTTATATTTTTTAATCCCAGCCCCTGTCCCCGCAGGAGGCCTTTTGCCTTTTGGTAGGCCATCATTGTAAATAAGAATTTGTTCTTAACTGACTTGCCTAGTTAAATAAATAACAAGACAGTAAATACACACTGTTCTATGCTTCCATTGGAAGGTCTCAAACTGTCCGTCTGACATCGTTTGAAACATGGGAAATCTGTGTATACACTACCTTTGAGCAGGTAACACGCGCACGCATGCACACCACTCACACCCCCACCTGGCCATCTGTTTGTAAGCCTCCTCAGCCACAGCGAAGATGTGAGGGTCCATGTCTCCCATGTTCTGGCCGCTGTACGCATTGATGATGTCACTACCGTAGATGGGAAGGTTCTCATAGGGATTAATGGCCACCAGCACAATACCTACAGGAAGAGAGAGAAGAGGAGTTGGTGTGTGTGTGTGTGTGTGTGTGTGTGTGTGTGTGTGTGTGTGTGTGTGTGTGTGTGTGTGTGTGTGTGTGTGTGTGTGTGTGTGTGTGTATACCACAGTATGTGTAGATGAGTTTGGAGTCGGTGAAGCGGACTTTAAGGTTGTGCAGGACGGCCGGCTCGTGGAGGTAGCTAAGAGCTGTGAGGTCATTCTCCCCCACCAGGATGTCAGGGTTCCGGAGGTGAGGAAGGTTCTTTGTCTTATCATCCAGCTTGTGCTCAATGTCCTGGACAACACAGATTAAACAGAGAAGTTATCACACACAATATATTTGTGTATCACAGGCGGCTGGTGGCAGCTTAATTGGGGAGTACGGGCTCATAGTAATGGCTGGAACAGAATAAATGGAACGGTATCAAACATTGTTTCATTGTGTTTTATACCATTCCATTTAGTCCATTCCAGACATTATTGTAATCCGTCCCCCCCAGCCTCCTGCAGTATGTGTGCTGAGTAGGGACCTGGTTTTATGTAACTCCGTGACATAAAAAGCAGACAGTTGGTGAACATAAGCCTCACGTATGTATCAAAATATGCCACAAAATGGGACAGGTTTCTGAAAGGTTTATTGAGCTTGGTTGACTTAGTTTACACTGACATCTGGATACGTCTTTATGATATGCATGGTGATACATTGCAGTGTGAAGACAACAGCCCTTTACAACTACTCCAATAACCAATGAGATAGATTCGCTGTGTGTGTGTCCTGTGCATCTCATCACAAATGAGAGGATGTTATGCAACCACCCAACCCCACACCCCCTTCTCCTCCGCTCCTCCAGTACTCACCAGTCCATCCTCCAGTGTGAGGTGTAGGGTGGAATCTCCATGTTTGTAGTTCTTAGTGAGCTCTGCTGACTTCCACACCTCCTCTGCATCAGGGATCCACACCCGAGCAAACTGAGAGAGGAGAGGAGAACGAAGGAGAGTGAGACGGGAGAGAAAGGTTCTACATGACATAAATACATACTACAGAGTGGATTCTCCAAGTCATAAAGCTACATAAGGCCTACATCAGTTCAGTACTGCCCCAGGCTCAATGTCTACTGCAGAGAGAACCTACTGGTGTATCAGATTAGTACAGTGCTGACGGAGGCTGTTGTACCTCCATGGTTGGTTGGATATTATTTCACCATCTATCATGATCAATACTGCTGGATATTCATAAAGTCCCAAACCCAGTCCACATGATTCTGTGACCAATCACAACATGACAGGAATGCTTTCAGACCCCAGCACTGTGGAAAGAGCCTGTCAGCTGATCAAAGACATGTGAAACACACAGACACACTGTGTTACTGACTGGGTTTGATCCCGGGTCTTCAGCCTTCCACTAGACTACGCTAGCCCGCTGAGATAAAGGCATGGCATTAGCTCAGGAAGCTAACGTAAGTCGTCAGGTTATAGAACGGGCAGCTAACAGAACCACATCCGTAACACACACGGCATTGGTCGAGACCCACTCCAGTCACCAGAGGAGAGCTGACTGGTAGATCCCAGCTTTAACTGCTGCCATTAGAAAGGTCAAACAGATGGCCAATCAGTAATCTTTACATCTCACTAAGCAGCTCAATGATGATCAGCGCTACACGAAGCTTATCCTGGTTTATCCTGGTTTATCCTGGTCCATTATTACCACCAGCAGACCTGTGGGTTAACTGCCTTGTTCAGGGGCAGAACGACAGATTTCTACCTTGTCAGCTCGGGAATTCGATCTAGCAACCTTTCAGTTACTGGCCCAACGCTCTAACCACAACCGCCCCATGATACTGCTTGTTTGGGAAAATGGGCCTGCTTGACCTGAATACTACTGTATACTATACACAACTGGTTCCTGTCTTTGATACTCCAACTAATGCTCTTAGAACAGTCTGTAAAATGTGTTAGAATCTCATTGGTAGGAAGGATTTACATGAAGACTGAAACCAAGCTTCAGTGTGTGTGTGTGTGAGAGCACGTCTGTTGGCACTATAACTGTTGGCACTCCGATAGGGTGAGTCATGAGGATATGAGAGCATCCTAACCTTCCAGCAACCCTCAGCCAACCTTCCAGGAACATCCTGTGGAAACGTCTAATGATCTAGCTCATAGCCTACAGAGCCATAGACTCACACAGACAGACAGACAGACAGACAGACAGACAGACAGACAGACAGACAGACAGACAGACAGACAGATAATAATCACCATTGTAGTAGATTGCTTACATATTCAGACCTATGTCATCAACATGCCATCATGGTTTATCACTATGTAATGGAAAAGGTATTCTTGTGATGCTCCACAATGAATTGAATCTTTTCACACCAGTGTTTGACACTGAAAGGTCAGAGCAGTGTGTGTGTGTGTGTGTGTGTGTGTGTATAGAGGTCAGCAGAGAAAAGTGCTGACTCGACAGAACACAGAATCAGTCATCCTATAGCAGGGTTTCTGAGGCTATTCTGTCTCTCTCTCATGGAAACGTTTCACCTGTTCCTTCCTGGAGGAAGCTCCTAGCAATGGAAAGGAGGAGTGAGGGAAAGAGTGATAGAATGAGTGAGAGAGATGGAGAGATGGGAGGGTGGAGGTAAAAATAGCCTCACACACACACCTCACTGAGTAGCATCACGCCCACTGTGACACCACCATACACCACTGAGTACACTTCCTGATCCTCCTAATCACACACACACTTTCTGCAGCAATGAAGCGTGTAAACCATTTACTAGTCCACATTATGAGGAGAGGGGGAGAGAGAGAGAGCGGTGGGATTGAGTCATATTTATAGACAGATCCCCAGGGTTACAGTAGAGGACAGATGAAGGGTACAACTCTACCCCAAGCCCACACAGAGACAGAGAGGAGTCACAGGGACCCTGTCTGCCACATGGTGCTAGTGGGGGTCAGCTAGACAGGGGAGGAGGAGAGGGATAAGGAGGAGGACGCAGGAAGAGAAGGGAAGAGTATCCCCCTTGTGACATCAGCCCTCATGACTCAGAGTGAAGGCGTTCTCTGCTTGCCTGGCTCCTAACCTGGAGCAGCTGATCAGAGTGGGAGAGGAGGAGCTACAGAGATGTGTGCTAGAGAGGGTGAGAGGACAGAGGGGTCTGCAGCAAGCAGCAGAGTGTGATGTAACCTTGCTTGAGGCTTTAGCTCAGTGGGCTACTGTAGAGCTAACATATCCCTGAACCTGACAAACTGTTACACACTGCAGGCCTACTCCTGGAAACGTGTAGTACTTCAGTGCCTTCCTCAGGGGCCCAAGAGCAACCAGTAAGAACACCAGCAACCTTCTGGCCTGGGATTTGAACCTATAGGTCTAACCTATAGGCTAACTACCACCCCAGTGGTTAGTTGTATTAGAGTAGTGTATATGTGTGTGTGTGTGTTTGGTAGCAGGGAAAGGCCAGTAGCGACTCAGGTCGGCCCATTAATCCAGGACTGACTAAGAGACTAAAGATCAACACTGGATATTTCTCTAATCTAATCCCTACACAGAGAACTACACCTCCACTCGCTCTCTCTCACACACACACACACACACACACACACACACACACACACACACACACACACACACACACACACACACACACACACACACACACACACACACACACACACACACACACAGCGTTATTGGTTATACCAGTCCTTTCACAATAGTGAATACTGAAAGGCTTTGAGAGATGCTACTGGTACAGTGTACTAGGGGCTAGGAGCTAGGGGAAGAGTTTTAGGGGAGGAATGGATATTATATAGGAACAAAAGGCTAGGAGTTAGGAGGTAAGGCCTCAGGCGATATAGTGAAAGGTTAAACTTCACTCAGTTTCATGTCAGTGGGTTTAGAAATAAACAGTGAGGAGTGGGAGGAGAGAGGAGGAGGGGGAGAGAAGAGAGGACAGGAGGGGGAAGAGAGGACAGGAGGGGAAGAGAGGACAGGAGGGGGAAGAGAGGACAGGAGGGGGAAGAGAGGACAGGAGGGGGGAAGAGAGGACAGGAGGGGGGAAGAGAGGACAGGAGGGGAGAGAAGAGAGGACAGGAGGGGGAAGAGAGGACAGGAGGGGGAAGAGAGGACAGGAGGGGGAAGAGAGGACAGGAGGGGGAAGAGAGGACAGGAGGGGAGAGAAGAGAGGACAGGAGGGGGAAGAGAGGACAGGAGGGGGAAGAGAGGACAGGAGGGGGAGAGAGGACAGGAGGGGGAAGAGAGGACAGGAGGGGGGGAAGAGAGGAGGACAGGAGGGGGAGAGGACAGGAGGGGGAAGAGAGGACAGGAGGGGGAAGAGAGAGGACAGGAGGGGAGAGAAGAGAGGACAGGAGGGGGAGAGAAGAGAGGACAGGAGGGGGGAGAAGAGAGGACAGGAGGGGGGGAAGAGAGGACAGGAGGGGGAGAGAAGAGAGGACAGGAGGGGAGAGAGAGAGAGGACAGGAGGGGAGAGAAGAGAGGACAGGAGGGGGGGAAGAGAGGACAGGAGGGGGAAGAGAGGACAGGAGGGGGGAGAGAGGACAGGAGGGGGAAGAGAGGACAGGAGGGGGGAGAGAGAGGACAGGAGAGGGGAGAGAGAGGGACAGGGGAGGGGAGAGAGGACAGGAGGGGAAGAGAGGACAGGAGGGGGAAGAGAGGACGGGAGAAAGTAACAGCAGAAGTGTTCATATATTTGTTCACAGCCAACAGGATTATTAGAAGCAGATTAACCCTCTAAGACTGAGCTTTCACTTCATCAGTCAGATCTCTCCCGCTCTTTCACCTCCTCTCCTTCTCCCCTCCTCTTGTTCACTCTTCCTCTGTCCTTCATTCCTCCTGATCTGACAAAGCAGGACAGGCCACACATCCACCATGTAGCTTTCACAACTCAGCATTACAGATCACTGACTGTGACTGCAGATGGAGGAGAGGAGGAGGATGAGGAGAGTTGCAGTCGGCCCTCACCCTGCAGGCCTGGTGTCTTCACTGCTGCTGAGGGGGAGGATGAAACACTGAAGGGCTGTAGAGCAGCAGTAAATACAGCCTACACCCCCTGGCCAGGCCTCTCTCTGCTAAAATGGAGAGCATCAACGGCCCTATGAGCCAACCCAATTCTAATTAAGCGATAAGGCCCGAGGAGTTGTGGTATATGGCCAATATACCACAGCTAAGGGCTGTTCTTAAGCACGACGCAACGCAGAGTGCCAGGACACAGCCCTTAGCCGTGGTATATTGGCCATATATCAAACCCCCGAGGAGCCTTATTGTTATTATAAACTGGTTACCAACGTAATTAGAGCAGTAAAAATAAATGGTTTTGTCATACCCATGGTATACGGTCTGATATAGCACAGTTGTCAGCCAATCAGCATTCAGGGCTCGAACCACCCAGTTCATAATGTTCTTCAACAGAAACAGTTTCTGCTCAACTAAACACTCAATTAGACTAGACTTTCTTCATCCTGAACGGAGCCCTGTCCTCTGTGTGGGGGTGTAATTAGTCTAGTCAACACTGTGTGAGCAGTAGAACTAATCTCGCGGTGACTGCAGCCCCCTCATCACATGACCCGGGTCATCACATGACAGAGCCTCATGTGAGAAACTGCTGCTTTTCTGTTTAACCACAGAGTTTCTAAAACATCTTTGGTTTAACGCAGTACAGTAGCCCTGACTACGATAGTACAGTAGCCCTGACTACGACCGTACAGTAGCCCTGACTACGACCGTACAGTAGCCCTGACTACGACCGTACAGTAGCCCTGACTACAACAGTACAGTAGCCCTGACTACGACAGTACAGTTGAGAATTCCCATTGTATAATAGCGTATAACGGGGTATGACAGAAGGAAGGTATGAAGGTATAATAATATAGATAGTGCTCCTAACTGTCTGAAACAGTCTTTCTGTTGGGCTGCCCTCTGATGTTCCTGTGTTGGCTGAAGTACCAAGGCCTACTGGAACATTCACTGTGGTAGCATCCCAAATGGCACCTTATTCCTTATAAAGTACACTACTTTTGACCAGAGCCCTTTGGGTGCCATACAGGGTTCCATTTAGGATGCAGTCTTCAACAGACAAACAGCCCTTCCTGGTACAGGAGAGCCAGGGAGTTTGGCTAGTTAGGACACCAGATCAGTGCAGACCAGGGTGTGTCTGACCTCCATGTTGTCTCCAACTCACACAGGTACTGGACAGGCCACGCTCTCTCACACAGGCCTGAAACGTTCTACTACAACACAATAGAGAAACAAAACAACCAAAGCCAAGCCAAGTGAAAGGAAGTGAACTTACTTTGACAAACATATAATCCAACTCCTGATTCTCGTTCATCTTCACGCCTCAGCAGATCCCAGAGCCATATCTTAAACTTCGCCCCCTCCTCTTCACCTCCCGGCCCCACACACACACACACCTTGCAACACACTCCCTGCCACACACCTGGCCAGCGGAGGGAGGTGAATCGATTAGAGAGATGGTTATAGCGTTGCGGACAGATGAAATATTCCCATTGTGTCTGACAGCGGTCAGGACTCTGTCTCTCTCGCTCTGCCTTCTACTTTGCTCTGGTCCAGCCCTGTCATTGGACAACCCAGATTTCAGTCAAACAGTCCAGCTCCCGCCTTCCCAGCCCAGACTACCACCCCTCAGTCACATGAGAACGGAGGCAGACAAAAACCTCGCTCAAACACACACATGAGCTGGGACGAAGAACCAAAAATTATCCACACAGACCAAACCAACCACTTATCATGGACATTTGGCTGATATTGTTCATTATGATAAATAACCTGTAGGGCCCTACTAGAGAAGTGTGAAGTTTGAAATTAAATACGTTTGCTAATAGTAGTTAAGGGAAATATTTTGAAAAATAACTGTGGTGCACATAATTCTATAAACTAATCGTTCTGGTGGTATTTCAGTCTATTTATCGGGATATGGATTTGGGCCATATTGCCCAGCTCTACACACACACTCTGCCTCTCACACACACACAGGAGCAAACACACTCAAGCTAACTAAAAGCTCCAGGAGTCTCCTCAACCACAGAACTTCCTAAGTCTTTGGCCCCTTACTACTGCTCCAAACACTGTGCCCAGAAAGTTACACACACACACACACACCACAGAACAAGGCGTGTTTACCTGTCTGTGTGTGTGTGTGTGTGTGTGTGTGTGTGTGTGTGTGTGGAGCAGCAGGATGTCATGTAGATAGCACTGTGGATACGACTTCTCCGCTCAATTACCATAACAGAGTTACTGTGGTAATCTAATGCACATGTCCCCTATCAGTGTCCGAGGAAAACACACAGACACACAATTATGAAATGGTCCAGCAGTTTGTCTTACTAGCTGACCTGATCAGTAGCATGAGGAAAGTGTGTTTAGCTTTGAGCCGAGAGATGCTGTATTCTTCTCGGAGCTCCTAAATGACTGTGCTCTCCCTAATGCCCTTTAGGCTAGACCTGACTGACTACTGGAGCCTACTACAGCCTGATGACTAGACACACTCTGTTCACCAACCCGTGACAGCAGAGACGTCATTTTAATGCTGTCAAAATGACAAGACATTTTTCTATAGTGAGAAAGAATGAGTTGACATTCATTCCAACAGAGTAACGCCACACTGTAAGCTAGATCTAAACTTAACCCTTTGAGTTGTGGGTTTGGTGCTGGCAACAGCAGAATTATAGTTATTGGTACTGGCAACAGCAGGGTTGTGGGTTTGATCCCTACATGTCCCAATTACTGAGCTGTGTGTTTCTTCATTGTCCCTTTACCTGCCTTCTTTCTCCTCTTCCTGCGCCTCCCTCCTTCCACCTCCCTCTAGAATATTGGGTCTTCAGACTCTCCCACGGCCGGAGCAAACAGGAGACAAACCTAGCTTACAATACCACCCTGTGTGTGTGTGTGTGTGTGTGTGTGTGTGTGTGTGTGTGTGTGTGTGTGTGTGTGTGCGGCGCAGTGTTTCCATTCGCGCCAGCAGTCGGCTAATCAGCCGATTACATACTTATTTTCAGCCGGCTACTTTTTGCACTTCATATTAACTAGGCTACTTTTCATTTAAAAGTTTCAATTTGCTAGCCTGATGTCAGTCACAAAGCGAGTGATGACAAGGAAACGCAGTCTGCTGTCTGTCCCACCGCCTCCCGATACAATGTATGCGCGCTGTGGTTGGTTGCAGTCAAATTTCATTAGATGGAGGGAGAAAGCATGACGCTAGTGAATTCGCATGTCCCATTTAATGTACATGGTAACGATACAAGACAGTGACGCTAAAGAGAGTGACTCTCGTCAGTCAGTGTAGCTTACCGAATCGCATCGGTGAGATAGCCGTTCATTTGGCTACCTAATCTGTACAGTGCCTTTGGAAAGTATTCACACCCCTTGACTTTTCCCACTTTTCTTTGTGAAACAGCCTCAATTTAAAATTGATTAAGTTTAGATGTTTTGCACTGGCCTACACACAATACCCCATAATGTCAAAGGGGAGTATTTTGGGGGGACATTTTTACTCATGAATTAAAAATGAAACAGCTGTCAACAAGTATTCAACCACTTTGTTATGGCTAGCCTATATAAAAGTTCAGGACAAAAAAAATTTGCTTAACTTGTCACATAATAAGTTGCATGGACTCACTCTTTCATCACATTCCCAGTGGGTCAGAAGTTTACATACACTCAATTAGAAATTTTAGCATTGCCTTTAACTTGTTTAACTTGGGTCAAATGTTTCAGGTAGCCTTCCACAAGCTTCTCACAATACGTTGGGTGAATTTTGACACATTCCTCCTGACATGGGTGTTACTAGGTCAGGTTTGTAGGCCTCCTTGCTCGCACGCTTTTTCAGTTCTGCCCACAAATGTTCTATATGATTGAGGTCAGGGCTTTGTGATGGCCACTCCAATACCTTGACTTTGTTGTCCTTAAGCCATTTTGCCACAACTTTGAAAGTATGCTTGGGGTCATTGTCCATTTGGAAGACCCATTTGCAACCAAGCTTTAACTTCCTGACTGATGTCTTGAGATGTTGCTTCAATATATCCACATAATCTTCCTTTCTCATGATGCCATCTATTTTGTGAAGTGCACCAGACCTTCCTGCAGCAAAGCACTCCCACAACATGATGCTGCCACCCCCGTGCTTCACGGTTGGGATGGTGTTCTTCGGCTTGCAAACCATCCCCTTTTTCCTCCAAACATAACGATGGTCATTATGGCCAAACAGTTCTATTTTTGTTTCATCAGACCAGAGGACATTTCTCTAAAAAGTATCATCTTTGTCCCCATGTGCAGTTGCAAACCGTGGTCTGGCTTTTTTATGGCGGTTTCTGAGCAGTGGCTTCTTCCTTGCTGAGCGGCCTTTCAGGTTATGTCGATATAGGACTCGTTTTACTGTGGATATAGATACTTTTGTACCTGTTTCCTCCAGCATCTTCACAGGGTCCTTTGCTGTTGTTCTGGGATTGATTTGCACTTTTCGCACCAAAGTACGTTCATCTCTAGGAGACAGAACGCGTCTCCTTCCTGAGTGGTATGACGGCTGCGTGGTCCCATGGTGTTTATACTTGCGTACTATTGTTTGTACAGATGAACGTGGTACCTTCAGACGTTTGGAAATTGCTCCCAAGGATGAACCAGACTTGTGGAGGTCTACAATTATTCTTCTGAGGTCTTGGCTGATTTCTTTTGATTTTCCCATGATGTCAAGCAAAGAGGCACTGAGTTTGAAGGTAGGCCTTGAAATATATCCACAGGTACACCTACAATTGACTCAAATTATGTCAATTAGCCTATCAGAAGCTCCTAAAGCCATGACATCATTGTCTGGAATTTTCCAAGCTGTTTAAAGGCACAGTCAACTGAGTTTTTTTATTTATTTTTATTACATGTTTTTATTTCACCTTTATTTAACCAGGTAGGCTAGTTGAGAACAAGTTCTCATTTACAACTGCGACCTGGCCAAGATAAAGCACAGCAGTTCGACACATACAACAACACAGAGTTACACATGGAAAAAACAAAACATACAGTCAACAATACAGTAGAAAAAGAAAACAAAAAGTCTATATACAATGAGTGCAAATGAGGTAAGATAAGGGAGGTAAGGCAATAAATAGGCCAAGGTGGCGAGGTAATTACAATATAGCAATTAAACACTGGAATGGTAGATGTGCAGAAGATGAATGTGCAAATAGAGATACTGGGTTGCAAAGGAGCAAGATAAATAAATAAATAAATAAATACAGTATGGGGATGAGGTAGTTGGATGGGCTATTTACAGATGGGCTATGTACAGGTGCAGTGATCTGTGAGCTGCTCTGACAGCTGGTGCTTAAAGCTACTGAGGGAGATAGGAGTCTCCAGCTTCAGTGATTTTTGCAGTTCGTTCCAGTCATTGGCAGCAGAGAACTGGAAGGAAAGGCAGCCAAAGGAGGAATTGGCTTTGGGGGTGACCAGAGAGATAAACCTGCTGGAGCGTGTGTTACGAGTGGGTGCTGCCATGGTGAGATAAGGCAGGGCTTTACCTAGCAGAGACTAGGAGCCAGTGGTTTGGCGACGAGTATGAAGCGAGGGCCAGCAAAAGAGAGCGTACAGGTCGCAATGGTGGGTAGTATATGGGGCTTTGGTGACAAACCGGATGGCACTGTGATAGACTGCATCCAATTTGTTGAGTAGGGTGTTGGAGGCTATTTTATAAATGACATCGCCGAAGTCGAGGATCGGTAGGATGGTCAGTTTTACGAGGGTATGTTTGGCAGCATGAGTGAAGGATGCTTTGTTGCGAAATAGGAAGCCGATTCTAGATTTAATTTTGGATTGGAGATGCTTAATGTGAGTCTGGAAGGAGAGTTTACAGTCTAACCAGACACCTAGGTATTTGTAGTTGTCCACATATTCTAAGTCAGAACCGTCCAGAGTAGTGATGCTGGACGGGCGGGCAGGTGCGGGCAGTGATCGGTTGAAGAGCATGCATTTAGTTTTACTTGCATTTAAGAGCAGTTGGAGGCCACGGAAGGAGAGTTGTATGGCATTGAAGCTCATCTAGAGGTTGGTTTACACAGTATCCAAAGAAGGGCCAGAAGTATACAGAATGGTGTCGTCTGCATAGAGGTGGATCAGAGAATCACCAGCAGCAAGAGCAACATCATTGATGTATACAGAGAAGAGAGTCGGCCTGAGAATTGAACCCTGTGGCACGCCCATAGAGACTTCCAGAGGTCCGGACAACAGGCCCTCCGATTTGACACACTGAACTCTATCAGAGAAGTAGTTTGTGAACCAGGCGAGGCAATCATTTGAGAAACCAAGGCTGTTGAGTCTGCCAATAAGAATTTGGTGATTGACCAAGTCGAAAGCCTTTGCCAGGTCAATGAATACGGCTGCACAGTAATGTCTCTTATCGATGGCGGTTATGATATCGTTTAGGACCTTGAGCGTGGCTGAGGTGCACCCATGACCAGCTCTGAAACCAGATTG
Source organism: Brachymystax lenok tsinlingensis (assembly GCA_030435695.1). Classification (NCBI taxonomy): domain Eukaryota; kingdom Metazoa; phylum Chordata; class Actinopteri; order Salmoniformes; family Salmonidae; genus Brachymystax; species Brachymystax lenok. The sequence continues at coordinate 26,063,235 of CM059800.1, read as the reverse complement.
CATAGCATAGAAGGTACGGTGGGATTCAAAATGGTCGGTGATCTGTTTGTTAACTTGGCTTTCGAAGACCTTAGAGAGGGTAGGGTAGGATAGATATAGGTCTGTAGCAAGTTGGGTCTAGAGTGGCTCCCCCTTTGAAGAGGGGGATGACCGCGGCAGCTTTCCAATCTTTGGGGATCTCAAACGATACGAAAGAGAGTTTGAACAAGTTAGTAATAGGGGTTTCAACAATTTTGGCGGATAATTTTAGGAAGAGAGGGTCCAGATTGTCTAGCCCTGCTGAATTGTAGGGGTCCAGATTTTGCAGCTCTTTCAGAACATCAGCTATCTGGATTTGGGTGAAGGAGAAATGGGGGAGGCTTGGGCAAGTTGCAGTGAGGGGTGCAGGGCTGTTGACCGGGGTAGGGGTAGCCAGGTGGAAAGCATGGCCAGCCGTAGAAAAATGCTTATTGAAATTCTCATTTATCGTGGATTTATCGGTGGTGACAGTGTTTCCAAGCCTCAGTGCAGTGGGCAGCTGGAAGGAGGTGCTCTTATTCTCCATGGACTTTACAGTGTCCCAGAACTTTTTTGGAGTTAGTGCTACAGGATGCAAATTTCTGTTTGAAAAAGCTAGCCTTTGCTTTCCTAACTGCCTGTGTATATTGGTTCCTAACTTCCCTGAAAAGTTGCATGTCGCGAGGGCTATTCGATGCTAATGCAGTTCGCCACAGGATGTTTTCGTGCTGGTCAAGGGCAGTCAGATCTGGAGTGAACCAAGGGCTATATCTGTTCCTGGTTCTAAATTTTTTGAATGGGGCATGCTTATTTAAGATGGTGAGGAAAGCACTTTTAAAGAATAACCAGGCATCCTCTACTGACGGAATGAGGTCAATATCCTTCCAGGATACCCGGACCAGGTCGATTAGAAAGGCCTGCTCGCTGAAGTGTTTTAGGGAGCGTTTGACAGTGATGAGGGGTGATCGTTTGACCGCGGACCCATTACGGACGCAGGAAATGAGGCAGTGATCGCTGAGATCCTGGTTGAAGACAGCAGAGGTGTATTTGGAGGGCAGGTTGGTTAGGATGATATCTATGAGGGTGCCCGTGTTTACGGATTTGGGGTTGTACCTGGTAGGTTCATTGATAATTTGTGTGAGGTTGAGAGCATAAAAGCATAAAGCTTAGATTGTAGGATGGCCGGGGTGTTAAGCATGTCCCAGTTTAGGTCACCTAACAGCACGAGCTCTGACGATAGATGGGGGGGCAATCAGTTCGCATATGGTGTCCAGGGCACAGCTGGGGGCAGAGGGTGGTCTATAGCAAGCGGCAATGGTAAGAGACTTGTTTCTGGAGAGGTGGATTTTTAAAAGTAGAAGTTCAAATTGTTTGGGCACAGACCTGGATAGCAGGACAGAACTTTGCAGGCTAACTCTGCCCCCTTTGGCAATTCTATCTTGTCGGAAAATGTTAGAGTTAGGGATGGAAATTTCAGGGTTTTTGGTGGTCTTCCTAAGCCAGGATTCAGACATGGCTAGGACATCCAGATTGGCAGAGTGTGCTAGGGCAGTGAATAAAACAAACTTAGGGAGGAGGCTTCTAATGTTAACATGCATGAAACCAAGGCTTTTACGGTTACAGAAGTCAACAAATGAGAGCGCCTGGGGAATGGGAGCGAAGCTAGGCACTGCAGGGCCTGGATTAACCTCCACATCACCAGAGGAACAGAGATGGAGTTGGATAAGGGTACGGCTAAAGGCTAACAGAACTGGTCGTCTAGTACGTTCAGAACAGAGAGTAAAAGGAGCAGATTTCTGAGCATGGTAGAATAGATTCAAGGCATAATGTACAGACAAAGGTATGGCAGGATGTGAATACAGTGGGGGTAAACCTGTGCATAGAGTGACGATGAAAGAGATATTGTCTCTAGAAATAGCATTTAAACCAGGTGATGTCACTGTGTGTGTGGGAGGTGGAACTAAATTGTTAACTGAGGCGTATTGAGCAGTGCTAGAGGCTCTACAGTGAAATAAAGCAATAGTTACTAACCAAAACAGCAATGGACAAGGCATACTGACGTAAGGGAGAGGCATGCATAGCCAGGTGATCATAGGAGTCCAGTGTGTGGCTTCAGGCAGCTAGCAGGCCAGGGCTAGCAAGCTAGCAGAAGGGCCTTAGAGGGACGACGCAACAGAGGAAACTCTGTTGTGGCCCCCTCGTGCTGTTACATCAGTGGACGGATCAGCAGGGCTCCGTGTGGTAAACTGGGCCAATTGGCAAAATAGGTATAGTGGCCAAAGAGTTTGTCCGATGGGCCTCTTAAGCCAGCAGTCCAATGTGCTCTAAACAGCTAGCGGGCCGCGGTTAGCGGATGGGCATTCAGGGGATGTTAGCTGCGATAATCCAGGTGTAAAAAGGTTCAGAGCTTGCGGTAGGAATCCGTAAATATGGAGAAAAATAAGTCCGATTTGCTCTGGTTTGAGTCGCGCTATGCAGACTGGCGAGAGTTGTCCGGGCTAAAAGGTAGCTGATGACCGCTAGCAGTGGCTAGCTTTGGAATTTGCCGATGGGTCTCTTAAGATAACAGTCCGATGTGCTCTAGACAGCTAGCATTCAGGGGACGTTAGCTGCGAAGATCCAGGTGAGGAGGTTCAGAGCTTGCGGTAGGAATCCGGGTGATATGGAGAGAAAATAGGTCCGGTATGCTCTGGTTTGAATCGCGTTGTACAAACTGGCGAGAGCTTTCCGAGCTAAAGGTTAGCTTATGACCGCTAGCAGTGGTTAGCTGACTACAAGCTAGTAGCTAGTTAGCTGGCTAGCTTCTGTTGGGGGAATTCCAGCTCAGATTATGTCAATTAGCCTATCAGAAGCTTCTAAAGCCATGACATCATTTTCTGGAAGTTTCCAAGCTCTTTAAAGGCACAGTCAACTTAGTGTATGTAAACCTCTGACCCACTGGAATTGTGATACAGTGAATTATAAGTGAAATATTCTGTCTGTAAACAATTGTTGGAAAAATGACTTGTGTCTTGCACAAAGTAGATGTCCTAACTGACTTGCCAAAACTATAGTTTGTTAACAAGACATTTGGAGTGGTTGAAAAACTAGCTTTAATGACTCCAACCTAAGTGTATGTAAACTTCCGACTTCAACTGTAGATGGGTAAAAGTAAAAAAAATCTGACATTGAATATCCCTTTGAGCACGGTGAAGTTAATAATTACACTTTGGATGGTGTATCATTACACCCAGTCACTACAGAGATACAAGCGTCCTTCCTAACTCAGTTGTTGGAGAGGAAGGAAACCGCTCAGGGATTTCACAATGAGGCCAATGGTGACTTTAAAGCAGGTACAGAGTTGAATGGCTGTGATAGCAGAAAAATTAGGATGGATCAACAACATTGTAGTTACTCCACAATACTAACCTAATTGACAGAGTGAAAAAAAGGAAGCCTGTACAGAATAAAAAATATTACAAAACATGCATCCTGTTTGTAACAAGGCACTAAAATAACACTGAAAATAAAGCTATTAACTTTTTGTCCTGAATACAAAGTGTTATGTTTGGGGCAAATCCAATACAACACATTACTGAGTACCATTCTCCATATTTTCTTGCACAGTCTTGGCTACATCATGTTATAGGTATACATGTAATTGTTAAGGACTGGGGACTTTTTCAGAATAAAAAATAAACGTAAATGGAGCTAAGCACAGGAAAAATCCTAAAGGAAAACCTGATTCTGTCTGCTTTCCACCAGACACTGGGAGATGAATTCACCCTTCAGCAGGACAATAACCGAAAACACAAGCCAAATCTACACTGGAGTTTTTAAGAAGACAGTGAATGTTCCTGAGTGGTCGAGTTAGAGTTTTGACATAAATCTACTTGAAAATCTATGGCAAGACCTGAAAATGGTTGTCTAGCAATGATCAACAACCAATTTGACAGAAGAATTTTGGAAAGAATAATTTTCACAAATCCAGGTGTTGAAAGCTCTTAGAGACTTACCCAGAAAGACTCACAGCTGTCAAAGGTGCTTCTACAAAGTATTGACTCAGGGGTGTAAATACTTATGTAAATTAGATATTTCTATATTTCATTTTCAATACATTAGCAAAAATGTAAACAAAAAAATATAGGTTTTCACTTTGTCATTATGGGGTATTATGTGTAGATGGGTGAGAGAAAAAATCTGTTTAATCCATTTTGAATTCAGGCTGTAACACAAACCATTGTGGAATAAGTCTAGGGGTATGAATACTTTCTGAAGGCTCTGCATAGGCTACTGTAGGCCTCAGCTTTTTGATTATCTTCAGATAAATTATGAAAACATTCAATGAAGATGGTGAATCACTGCAGGAACGATAGGTAGTAGAGAGCCTCATTCTGATCCAAAAATGATAATTAGGGCCCTCATGCATTAAAACAGAATTCAACAATATTAAAAAAATGTATTGACCTTAGTAGGGAATCATCTAAATAAATAGAAAATTCATAACTTGCCCAAGTTTATCTTAAGACATGAACAGAAGGCATCAGTGATTCCTTTTTCCTGCAACTTTCTGAACAGGCAAAGAGAATGCTCCTGTCTGTGAGTGTGCGGTGCGCGCATCTACTGCGTTGTATGGCCTTTAGTGATGATGTTAATGAAAACAGTCTTCTGGTGGATGGAAAGGCTTTCCCAATAACCTTCTCAATTAAATGTTAACTACAAAGTAGCCTAAGCCTGCCTGGCAGAATGATAACATGATTATTTGCATCAATCCAGTGGGTATTTGTTTTGCAAACTCCCATTACATGTACCGCTAAACAACAGCCTCTTCCTATGTGTGCACTTAAATTAAAGGGTAACTACACCCAAAAATCAAAATTTCTCTCTACACAATATCACAACAAATTTTTCCAACCTGGGAGGTAAACTCGATAAAGTATTTAATAATTTCGCTGTGCATTTCGGACGGAATCATGAATGTACGAGGCCACCAAAATAGAGCTCCTTAGGCAAACAAATCGAACCCTTGGGGGCAAGCACCGCCAAACTGGGGGCGCCTGGCTGGCTACCTTTTCTATTTGGCTGGCTAATCTATGGAGTTGTGGGAAACACTGGTGTGTGTGTTGAGTATGCAGCGGAGGACCTTCTGAACTAACCGTTTATTGGTTAGAGAGAAAAAGACGAGTGTTCCCTAGACCTCTGTACACACAAATAAAAGCACACACACCCTCAGGGAAAACTTCTGATTTGACACACCCTTTGACACTTAGGCTAAAAGGCATTAGCAATGCACACAGACATTTCAGTTTCTATGGAAAGACTTAATTTGTGCAGCGGTGAATGCATCCTAAGTATGGGTAGTCATGTCTGCAGACAGACAGACCGCCAGTGTATTTCCAACACAATCTTTCCATATGTTTCTAATATATCCACACACTCTTTCCTCTGGTGTGTGGATGGATGTGTTAGTAGTAACCCTGAGGACCCGGACACTTCAGGGTATTGGTCATTCACATTCACACCGACACACACCACTCTCTGTTCATTCTGAATACAGCAGCTGGGCTAGTGGGGGGGATGGGCAACTCATCTCTCTTTCTCACACAGGCACACCCAGACTCTCTGCCCTCATCTGAATTCTCCTCCTCAAATTGTTGGTCAAAAACAATAACATCAACAACAAAGAAGTATTATTTTCTTTGTTGGGTAGGGTCTTGTTATTCTAGGCTGTTGTCATATATTTCTTTATTATAATTATACTAAACTCAAATTGCATCCCTCTATTTGGGCTGTTTTGATCAGGCAGTGATAGGTCTTTATCTCTCAGCTCTCACGTTCCCCTGGCCTAGCTGTCTCGAGCTTGGGCCGCGTTCAGCTGGATGCAAAGTTTTGGAACGTTCAGAAATATCCTGTGTAAAACAAACATGCATGTCTGACTTGTAGAATACGGAATAACGTCGGCTCTATTTGTGATATACGTCGGTTCTATTTGTGACGTAGGCGGGGCCCGTGACGTCACCGCTGGTATCAGCATCATTCCTCTCTCCTCGGTACCCAAACCGAATCCCAGCATCGAGATCAAATAAAAGGCCTGTCCTCCTTTATAAACACAATAACAAACATCACTGTGCGACTGCCGGTTGACAAAATAACATGATTTATTTAGGTCAAAAAACACAATTCTCCATCGTAGCCAGTGCGATGCTAAATGTAAACCAAAATAAATATCGGCTTTTTAAAAGTGCATCAACCCTGACCTGCAGATGATGACATCAAGCCGAATAATAAAAAAATCGAATTGACTGTCATTCTGAGCGGGGGGCTATGAAGCGCAGGGAGAGGCCGAATCGCAGAACTCACAGCCTCTGCGCTTTGTCAGCTGAGCTGCTTCTGCTGCACCCATTTTAACACAGCAGAGAGCTAAATATAGAAGGCGCCTTCACTCAGTCATAGGCTACTGCATGTCAACCTACATGTACTGTATACTGCCCCAGGCTGTAGGACGCTGCTTCAAACGCTTTACATTCATTCCAAAAACCACGCACTGGTTTGAAAATCACCCCCTGTTCGGTGTGCGAGGTTTTGAGACCTGTCAATCTCGATGTTTGGTTTAAAGACTTCCCTCTCATTCATTCCCGCCATCAACGAATGAATGATTATAAACGCGCTATTTGCTTTGTGCTCATTGAAGAAAGCGCTGCAGAAACGCTATAAACGCACAAGGCAAATACCGATTACGTTGGTTATATTACCTTTGTGTACAGCTCTGACGCTGCCATACTGGAGGAGCTGTCGTGTCCCTTTTCCATGAATCTCAGCAGCTAGATTTGAACATCAGTAGGTCGCCGCTCCGTTTTTTCCTCGCAGTTAATAAAAGTCCCACCAGGTTTTAGGTTACTATCCTTTTAGTGTACAACACCTAGCGCCATCATACTTAGAAAACCTCGATATTTTGGCATCTCTCGGAGCATTATGGGAATTGATGATGGATAAAATGATTCAGTGAAACGCGGTTGTTGCCATGAGCTCGGAAACATGGCTAAACAGCGCTCCGCTGTGGCCAAGAGGCGACATCGCTTTAGTTCCGCTGGTTAGAAGCCTGCTAGTCAGATACTGTAGGCAGGCCAACATAACTCTGTGTGTGGTTATTTCAGAGGCGTGAGTAGGAGTGTTGTTCAACTTGTTCGTGTAATATAAACGCTGATTCTCCTCTCCTCCAGTCACCTGAATGACCAGATAACTTCTCAGCTGTCTAGATCTAGAAATGTCATCTTTAGACCCGTGGTATATGATTACATGTCAGCAATAGAGAGAAATGAATCCTATTCTGATCTAGATCACAGTTCTATCTGGAATTCCAGATGTTCTGTAACGTTCTACATTCCTAATTGAAAACGGCTGGAGTCCGTCTTCTGTTGAGACAAATATATATAAATATAACTAGAAGACTGGTTGCTGTGTCCAGTGTCATACTAAGTGGGTGCTTCTCATAGAGATAAATCAAGAGGATATATATAATTCTTAATAAAAAAAGATGTATCACTGTGTTGCTTTCGCTCTGCTGGCTGTTGTCCTGTTGAGAAACATCTATAAATCGAACTAGAAGACTGGGGTGTATTCATTAGTCAGATTCTGTTGCAAAACGTTGTCTGTTTACTATAGGAGTCAAACGGAAGCAAACAGAACGAAACGGGGAGGAACCTACCTGAATTTGTTCAACAGAAACTCATTTTCGATGCCAAACGTTTTCCGTTTGGATTGCAACAGACTAAACGTTTTGCAACGGAATCCAACTAATGAATACAGCCCTGGTTGCCATGTGCCATTCGCCTGGTAATTTAGCCCTCTTCATCCCGGGTGGGTCATAAAGCTGCAACAATCTTCTTCCACTAGGGTCTGGGAGATAAAAACAGATGATTTATATATATACATTCTGATTGCTTCTGCTCTGCTGGTGTTATCCCTCATCTAACACTAACTGGCCTCAACATTTGCATACATAATTTCTTTGAATACAATCCTCCATAGATGATTGTATTATCGGTCAATGCAAGGAGTCAGTCATCAAACACCAACAGACGTTTGTGCAAAACTATTTTATTTACAAAACAAAATGGCACAAAGTGACAGGGGGGGTTGTGGATGGGGGCAGTCATATACTCACACACCTCAACTATTTAGTCCTTCAGCTTCAGACCCTTGATGACCACACCCCCACTAGTGGACTGGCCTGTGCATATATACAGTAGAGCTCTACATAGGGAATATGGTGTGATTGAGATCTGTAAGGATATGCTGGCCAAAGGGGGTAGGTGTGTATGACGAGAGGGAGTGTGTGTGTGAGAGAGAAAGAAGGAGAGTGGGAGTGTAGAGGAGTGTCTGAGAGATGAATGAGGGTGTGTGAGGCTAACAAACTTGGAGATAAATGAAGATGTCTTTAGAACCCCCGTCACATCATCCAGCTGTTATATCTACATTCACCAGGGGAGGACAGCTCATAATGGATGGAACAGAGTTAATGGAATGGCATCAAAGACATGAAAACCATGTGTTTGATACCATTCCACTTATTCCGCTCCAGCCCTTACCACGAGCACATCCTCCCCAATTAAATGGGCCACCAAGAACCTGACATTCAACCCTCCCTCTGGCCTGAAACCAGAGGTTACAAATATGGTCCAGAGTTTTTCCCCAGGAGGTTTTATGGGGCCATACATGTTGATGCTTTTCCATTGAGACTTACCCTCACACTAGTGGGGTCATCAGTGTTTTAATGTAAGCTCTAGTGTTATCAGGAGGTTGACGTTAAAGACTTGGGGCGAGCAGAATCACAACCTCTACATCATTCAAGACAGTAGCTTTGTGAGAAGGTGTTAAAGTTCATAGCCATTATTATGAAAATGAAGCTGAAAAGTACCCAGGGCCTGGCTCCAAGTCAGAACAGGTCCACTGGAGCCATGTGAGACAAGGTTGCCGACCCACGTAGATGGAAACAGAAAAGTCTGAGTATTTTGGGTAAAACACGGGTAAATCCTCATTGGAAACTCACCAATAGTGCACTACTTTTGGCTAGAGCCCTATGTGGCAGTGGGTGTAATGTAGTGCACTACACAGAATGAAGGGTATGATTGGAGATTCCCTATATAATGCACTACTTCTCACCACCAGAGCCCCTTGGACCCTGTTTAAAAGTGGTGCACTATGTAGTGAATAGGGTGCCATTTGGGACAAAAATATAGCTTTTAAACAGAACAAAACAACAGCAGTGAGAGGTTCTGGTCAGTCATTATCAAGGTTATATTCAATCACTCAAGCACATTACAGCATAGTTTAGATGACGACATAACACTAACAACAACGTGTTTGGTAAATCATAATACTCTACGTTAAAACATTCTAAAAGGCTGATTTCAGCCTCACTCCTCTCCAACACAACTATAAATATTTACACAATGAGCTAACAGGACCGGAGATGACATTCAACCCTCTAGACCAGAGACCGTCTGCCCGTCCCAAATGGATCACTATGCCCTATGTAGTGTAACTGTTTTGGGCCAGATGCTCATAGGGCAGCCACATACGGCTCTGGTTGATAGTAATGTACTACATAGGGAATAGTGTGCCATTTCAGACTCTCTGTGGCTCCAGTCTGGGCCCTCCTCCCTCCTATGTTACAGACTCTCCAGGTGTGCATCCCAAATGGCACCCTATTCCCTAAATACACTGAGTGTACAAAACATTCGGGAACACCTGCTCTTTCCATGACAGACTGACCAGGTGAATCCAGGTGAAAGCTATGATCCCTTATTGATGTCACTTGTTAAATCCACTTTAATCAGTGTAGATGAAGGGGAGGAGACAGGTTAAAGAAGGATTGTGAAGCCTTGAGACAGATTGTGTATGTGCCATTCAGAGGGTGACAGATTTAGGTGCCTTTGAACGGGATATGGTAGTAGGTGCCAGTTTGAGTGCGTCAAGAACTGCAGCACTGCTGGATTTGTCACACAACAGTTTCCTGTGTGTCTCAATAATGGTCCACCACCCAAAAGATATCCAGCCAACTTGACAACTGCGAGAAGCATTGGAGTCAACATGAGCCAGCATCCCTGTGGAACGCTTTCGACACCTTGTAGAGTCCATGTCCAACGAATTGAGGCTGTTCTGTGGTCAAAAGGGGGTGCAACTCAATATTAGGACTGGTGTGCCCAATGTTTTGTACACTGTACTTTTGACCAGGGCCCACAGGGCTATATAGGGGATATGGTGTCATCTGGGACACAGAGTTCCAGTCATCTTTAAAGTCTCCTCCTGTAGTGGAGTCTTCCCAGTCCTCTCTCTCGCTCTCCCTTCTACACATCCTCATCCTTGCTTTCAGTGTATTTTTACATGAGAATAGAAAATAAACAAGAACAGAAAGGGGAGGAAGAGCAGGAAGAAGAGGAGGGAGAGGGAGCCATAACAACAGAGTGGAAGGTGAGGGGAAGCAGAGAGGACTGGGTGAAGAGGATGAGGGACAGAACCAGGGACAGGTGGTTAGGGGTGTGTGCCAATTTGCTGGCCACCAGGAAGGGGGTCTCTGGGGCAGAAGTAGATGGGGGGAGGTAGTGAGACAGGAACAAGTGTAGTAGGGTGATTGTTAGGAGTATTGACAGGGTTAGAGACAGGACAGTGTGTGTATCAGCCGGCCAGTTTGCTGGCCACCAGGGAAGGTTTCCTCTGCGGCAGGTCCTGAGGTGTAGGGATATGGTCTCCTGTGATCTCTCCTCCTCCGCTCTTCTCTGACGTGGCTGCAGGAAGCTGCTTGTTCTTCACTTTGGCCTTGGCCATGTTGTAGTCCCCAGAGTCAAAATACTTTTGCTGCAGAGAGAGAATGTTAAACTTTTTTTAATACATAGTCTAATTGATGCTTAGAGAGAGAGAGAGACAACTGTGGGCTTGTGGGGATAGGTTAGGAGAGAAGGTAGGGCAGCAGGTAGGGCTGTGGACTCACCCCCTTGGTCAGGCGTTTGCGTAGCAGGTCGGAGCCTCCAGGTTTGTGCCCCAGGTTTGGGTAGCGAGCCTTCAACTTGGCCTCCTCAACCTTCTCTGGACTGATCACCTTGTCGTCCTTTTCCTGAAACACAAACAACAATTGAAAGCTTTTCTGTGGCACAGCTGGCTAAAGGCATTGTCAAGCAGGCGGTCACGCGTTTGCGAGGCAGTGTGCCCAGGGTTCGAGACGTTGTACGGACAGTGTACCCAAAGCTATGCTAAGCAAGCACACTGTGGTCTGTCACATCAGCTCCTGAAAACACCTGCACAACACATACGCCACCCACATGGACAACACATGCACAACACATGGACCACCCACATGCACAAAACACATGGAGGGAGCAGGGCTGTTACTACTGCTAGGGAAGTCAAGCTTTCAGCCTGCTGCACAGACCCTATGGACGCTCTAGTCTAGAGCACCTGGTTAAATTGTGCTAAGAACTGCAACGCTGCTGGGATTTTCATGCTCAACAGTTTCCCCATGTGTATTAAGAATGGTCCACCACCCAAAGGACATCCAGCCAACTTGACAACTGTGGGAAGCATTGGAGTCAACATGGGCCAGCGTCCCTGTGGAGTGCTTTCGACACCTTGTAGTCCATACCACAGCGAATTGAGCCTGTTCTGAGGGCAAAAGGGGGTGCAACTCAATATTTGGAAGGTGTTCCTAATGTTTTCTCGCAGATATTGTCACAGAGATGGCAGGTTGTCATCTAAATTGACAAACTCAGCAAAAAAAGCAACATCCTTTTTCAGGACCCTGTCTTTCAGAGATAATTCGTAAAAATCCAAATAACTTCACAGATCTTCATTGTAAAGGGTTTAAACACTGTTTCCCATGCTTGTTCAATGAACCATAAACAATGAATGAACATGCACCTGTGGAACGGTCGTTAAGACACTAACAGTTTAAAGATGGTAGGCAATTAAGGTCACAGTTATGAAAACTTAGGACACTAAAGAGGCCTTTCTACTGACTCTGAAAAACACCAAAAGAAAGATGCCCAGGGTCCCTGCTCATCTGCGTGAAACATGCCTTAGGCAGGGGGACTGCAGACGTGGCCAGGGCAATAAATTGCAATGTCCGTTGTGTGAGACGCCTAAGACAGCGCTACAGGGAGACAGGACGGACAGCTGATCGTCCTTGCAGTGGCAGACCACGTGTAACAACACTTGCACAGGATCGGTACATCACACCTGCAGGACAGGTACAGGATGGCAACAACAACTGCCCGAGTTACACCAGGAACACAATCCTTCCATCAGTGCTCAGACTGTCTGCAATAGGCTGAGAGAGGCTGGACTGAGGGCTTGTAGGCCTGTTGTATAAGGCAGGTCCTCACCAGACATCACCGGCAACAACATCGCCTATGGGCACAAACCCACCGTCATTGGACCAGACAGGACTGGCAAAGTGCTCTTTACTGACGAGTTGCGGTTTTGTCTCACCAGGGGCGATGGTCGGATTTGCGTTTATCGTCGAAGGATGAGCATTACACCGAGGCCTGTACTCTGGAGAAGGATCGATTTGGAGGTGGAAGGTCCGTCATGGTCTGGGGCGGTGTGTCACAGCATCATCGGACTGAGCTTGTTGTCATTGCAGGCAATCTCAACGCTGTGCGTTACAGGGAAGACATCCTCCTCCCTCATGTGGTACCCTTCCTGCAGGCTCAACCTGACATGACCCTCCAGCATGACAATGTCACCAGCCATACTGCTCGTTCTGTGCGTGATTTCCTGCAAGACAGGAATGTCAGTGTTCTGCCATGGCCACTGAAGAGCCCAGATCTCAATCCAATTTAGCAAGTCTGGGACCTGTTGGATCGGAGGGTGAGGGCAAGGGCCATTCCCCCCAGAAATGTCCAGGAACTTGCGGGGGTCTTGGTGGAAGAGTGGGGTAACATCTCACAGAAAGAACTGGCAGATCTGGTGCAGTCCATGAGGAGACGCACTGCAGTACTTAATGCAGCTGGTGGCCACACCAGATACTGACTCTTACTTTTGATTTTGACCCCCCTTTGTTCAGGGACACATTATTGTATTTCTGTCTGTAGAACTTGTTCCGTTTGTCTCAGGTGTTGAATCTTATGTTCATACAAATATTTACACATGTTAAGTATGCTGAAAATAAACGCAGTTGACAGTGAATGGACTTTTTTTGCTGAGTTTAGTTAGCTACCTAGCTAAGGACAGAACAAACACTGGCCTTCAGTACAGCGAGGGGCGAGTCACTGTTGACAGACTGCCAGATTGCCTTCTTTAGAGTAGACAACAGTAGTCAAGCCACTGAACATAACTTCGCTAACGTTAGATGGCTTTGATGGTGGTAGGTAGCTAGTTAGATCACTTGTTGGTTAATGTGGTTAAAACTAGCTGGCTAATGTGGCAATGATAGTTATTCGTTAGCAAACTGGCTAAAATAGACACAAACCGACATAGTTAACGTTAGCTTGTTAAGTTAATTGACTTGCTTGTTGGATAATGACCTAACGTTTGTTATTACTTCAGGAAAAACAATAATTATGGTATTTGTTCTGCTTGTACTAAACAAATATTAATGACTTGATTAGTTAACGTTAGCATTGTGGGTAGCTAACGTTAACTGTCGTAGCTAGCTACCGCGTTAGCTAGATGAAATCCGACTTTAGTTAACGTTAAGCTTAATATCGAAAAGCCCTGCTAGCTTCGACATAAATAGTTATGGAAAACAGCTTGAATAGATACCAACTGGCATTTATTACGCAAACTGATACTGTTGATAACCACAACAGCTAGTTAGAAAGGATTAACGCTAACGACGTTACTGTAGCTAACGTTAGCTAAAACCTGCCATATCATATGATAGTGTGCGTTGCAGTGCAGATTGACTGTCGTTGGTTAGCAAGTGGTTGTGTTTAAGACAAATACACGTACATTCTGGTCGTTCACCACCGTCTCCTCGGTCGTCTTTGTCCCCTCAATTCCTTCCGACATTTCTGTGTAACCTCGATCCCTGGCAAAGTCGAGAAGTAAACACAATCTGTACTAAATCCTTGCCCTGGCCTCCTCTCCCCATACGAATCCGTCCGACCGTTAACTATTAGCCCGCACAAATATGTCGGCCCGATCTGACGTCATTCTTTAGCAGAGGCGCGCTCATCCATCTTCCTCTAAAAACGGTCGCTTGATATTTGAGCAAGACAAAAGTAGAGCCTTTTATTGACCAGCAACTTTACTCGGCTTAATTCATGCAACCTACATTCACTACAAAAGTGTTTGACATCAGATTTGAAGTGGTGTTTCCCAATATATTGCATGATGGTAAATGTCGTTTTTTTTGCTGTAATGATAATGGACTGCATCAGAAGGCTTTGGCCATCAAGTCCAATGTCATGAAATAAGCTAAATTATACACATTATTCCTTTGATGGACCATGATCCATATGTTATATAGAAGGCCAGTGATTGTGGCAGCTGAAGCCTGCAGCAGTAGGCCTACACTAAGAAAAAGGGTCAGGTTACATATATTAGTGGTTTACAGAACAAAAGTGTTATTTAATTGACAGGGATTTGAATGTAGCTCTCCAGTGTGTATTGTCTTCTCCACAGGCCACTTGATCCTGTACATCTGACCCCAGGACCAACCTGCTATGATCAATGAGGACTTAAACAGTCGTTTTATACCACTGTAGAAATACTGACTCGTTCTCATTTTTATATCATCTTTATCAAATGTATAACATTATAATACGTTTTACAACAGTCGACATGACATGGACCTCAGTTTTGTCCAAGACACTCAAAATAAAGACACGCAAACACAATGCAGGTTTCAAGATTTCTTTAAGATATAGATGTATTTTCAGATCTGAGTTAATGTCAAAAATACATATTATGATTTACAGAGTTTTGCACTACATCATAATGCTGAGGATGATAGATGTCACATAAGCAGTAACTGAAATATTAATTTAAATATTAAATAACTGACAGTAAACAAAGAAAATTATGTAAACACTAAAGCTAAATGTTACTCTCTATTGCAACACTTCAGAGATTTGTTTTGTAACAGTACAAAAAAAAATAGTAGAATATTACTCCTTTTGATTTCCAGTCATCGTGGAAATACACAGTGCGCTTTTTCAATGTCCTCTTGTCATTTCCTCAGTCTCTTGATTGCTTGTTCTGGTCAGTCAGTGGTCCATGGTCGCTAACATGTATTTGATGTGTGTTTTAGCATGTCTTTAATACATTTTCAACATGTATAAAGACATGTTTGAGCTTCACAGAAAACAGCAGGGTTCTGTAGGGCCAGGAGTTGTTCATGGTCAGATGGTCAACAAAATCTCCAGGCCTTAGGTATCTGGGACGGAGCCTGTCTGGACTGTTCCACATGAGAATGCTCTGAGCCCAGCTCTCTGACAGCTCTGTGGGTGTGCGTGTATGCTTCAGTGAAGATAGAGGTGTGTGTGTGTGTCAGTGCAGATAGAGGTGTGTGTGTGTCAGCAGCGCGGGGAGAAGGCTGGGTCAGCTGGGGACTCTGTGTAGGACTTCAGTTCGTAGGCCGCTCCACTGTCTACCTCCATAGACTTCCTACTGAACAGCAGTCTGATATCCCTGTGGAGGTACACTTTACCTGACCTAGAGGTCTGGAACCTGGAGGGGGGGTGGAGAAAGAGCTAGATTAGTGCCAGTACAATGTTTTCCTGTTCAGTTTGGTCTTCTGTCCAGTCTTGACTAACAGGTAATATATTTGATTGACAGGTCAGCTAAGCCAGGCCAGGTGTCTTTCTTACCTCAGGTGTATGAGGTAGCGCAGGATGCGTTCCTGGCCGAGGGAGAGGGCTTTCCTGCTGCTGCCGTGTGTGTGTGTGTTGTCTGGGCTGCCGTGTTTGTGTGAGTGTGTGCTGTCCCGTCGAACGGGGACAGAAAAGGTCCTCTGACGGAGGAAGGTCTGGTGGCCGGCAGGCATGGCTCTCAGGTCATACACCACTACAAACATCTTCACCACCGTCTTATTGGGGTTAAATAAGGTCTGGGGAGAGAGAGGGGGAAGAGAGAGAGAGAGGGGGAAGAGAGAGAGGGGGAAGAGAGAGAGAGAGGGGAAGAGAGAGAGAGAGGGAAGAGAGAGAGAGAGCGAGGGGGAAGAGAGAGAGAGAGCGAGGGGGAAGAGAGAGAGAGAGGGAAGAGACAGAGAGGAAGAGAGAGAGAGAGGGGGAAGAGAGAGAGAGAGAGAGAGAGAGAGAGAGAGAGAGAGAGAGAGAGAGAGAGAGAGAGAGAGAGAGAGAGAGAGGAAAAGAGAAGGGGTTAACACACTACAGTAATGTATTTCTCTCTGTCCCCACTTAGGGTCTCCCTCTCCTAACTCCCTCTCCTAACCCTCTGCTGGAACTGGAGCTGGCCCAGCTTTCCTTTGTTCTCTCTGTCTGGAGTTATTATGTCAGCAACAGTGACACGCATGCACACACATTTAAACAAAAGTCTTCAATGTGTATAATCCACAGTGTAAATCTGTCCTCACCACTTGAATGGTTCCTGATGGAGGGACGCGGTAGCCCCGTTTACCCAGAGTCTCCAGGTTGATGACTCCCTGTAACAAAAACAACACACACACTATTAATATTGATCTGCACTGTGAGCAGTAAGTGTGTGTGTGTGTGTACGTGTATATATATATATATATATATATATTGAACAAAAACATAAAACGCAACATGTAAAGTATTTTACCCCATGTTTCATGAGCTGAAATAAGATATCAGAAATTTTCCAGACACACAAAAAGCTTATTTCTCTCAAATCTTGTGCACAAATTTGTGTACATCCCTGTTTCTCCTTTGCCACAATAATCCATCCACCTACCATGCGTGGCATATCAAGAAGCTGATTAAAATGCATGATTATTACACAGGTGCACCTTGTGCTGGGGGCAATAAAAGGCCACTCTAAAATGTGCAGTTTTAGCAACACAACACAATGCCACAGATGTCTGACTGACGGAATGTCCACCAGAGCTGCTGCCAGAGAATTTAACATGCATTTCTCTACCATAAGCCTCCTCCAACGTCATTTTAGAGAAGTCCAACCGGCCTCACAACCACAGATTATGTGTATGGTGTTGTGTAGGCAAGCGGTTTGCTGATGTCAACGTTGTGAACAGAGTGCCCCATGGTGGCAGTGGGGTTACTGTATGGGCAGCCATAAACTACGGACAACGAACACAATTGCATTTTATCGATGGCAAATTTGAATGCACAGAGATACCATGACGAGATCCTGAGACCCATTGTTGTGCCATTCATCTGCAGCCATCACCTCATGTTTCAGCATGATAATGCACGGCCCCATGTCGCAAGGATCTGTACACAATTCCTGGAAGCTGAAAATGTCCCAGTTCTTCCATGGCCTGCATACTCACCAGACATGTCACCCACTGAGCATGTTTGGGATGCTCTGGATTGATGTGTACGAAAGTGTGTTCCAGTTCCCGAAAAGGAGTGGGACAACATTCCACAGGCCACAATCAACAGCCTGAGCAACTCTATGTGAAGGAGATGTGCCGCGCTGCATGAGGCAAATGGTGGTCACACCAGATACTGACTGCTTTATCAGTCATGTGAAATCCATAGTTTAGGGCCTAATTCATTTATTTCAATTGACTGATTACCTTATATGAACTGTAACTCAGTAAAATCTTTGAAATTGTAGAATTTTTTGTTCAGTATATATAAAGTGTGTGGGGTATATATATATATATAATGTGTCTGTACTGTAGGTGTGTCTCACCATGTATGGCGAGGGTGCGTTGTCGTCAGAGACGCTGTAGAAGGAGACGTCGACGGGAAAGGTCATGTGACTGGGGCAGAAGGTTCCGGAGGCGCCCACCTCGGCCGTGAAACCCTCCACAGACCCCAACGGCTCCAAGCGGTAGTTCAACACACACTCCTAATAACACACACACGCGCTTTAGGTCACACAATGCATGTACACTTATGTGACGTGAGTGTGTGTGAGTGAGTGAGTGAGAGTGTGGTACCTCAAAGTTGCCCAGTAGACTGAGGCTGGCAGGTGGAGCGCTGGCACTGAACAGCGGCTGAGGTTCCTCTGACTCCTCCACTCTCTTCACACACACTCTTCACAATAGAACACACAGTAGAGGGTTAAAAACGGGTTCACACACACACACACACACAGACAAACAGACAGACAGACAGACAAACAGAGAGATTGGTCGATTGATTCATTTGTTGAATCCTGCGAGTTAGAGATGGCTTGCAGACCCTGCAACCCTCGGATGATTTGGACATGCACGAAATATGTTCATATCAGTCCCATGACTTGAATGGGATTTGTGCCACAAATGCTAAAATATTACTATTTGGAAACAGTGCCAGGGAAGCTAAACCAAAGCACGGATTGCTGTCATGCGGTCTAAATCGGAATTTATGATACAACATGACTATTACTGTATATTCAAACACTATCAAACCTTAATCAGCTATGTATGTAGAAGTATCATCCCCGGCTCAAACTGACCTCTAATCCCTAATCCACACAGTAACCCAGCGGCCAGATCAGAGCAGAGCAGGGCCTCTGACTGTAGAGCTGTGTACAGCTGCCATTTTGAGCTGAGCTTCAGTGTCAGGCCAGTAGCAACAGTACTAGCAATACAGCCACCAGAACAGCAGGTGGCAGTGTGAGAGTACAAGACAGGGCTACAGTACAGTACAGGCCTGGACTGGACTGACTGAACACTGATGTCTAGTAAGAACATAATCTCACCTACCAGTCGGCCCGCTCTCTATGGAACCTCTAAGTGGTAGCAACTGAGTTTGAGGACAAGGTTATTAAGGACCTAACTCTGACCATGGGTCTGTGTGTACATGAGTCAAAATCAAATCAGATTTTATTGGTCACATACACATGGTTAGAAGATGTTAATACGAGTGAAGAGAAATGCTTGTGCTTCTAGTTCCGACAGTGCAGTAATATCTAACAAGTAATCTAACAATTTTACAACAACTACATTATACACACACAAGTGTAAAGGAATGAATAATAATACAGTTGAAGTGGGAAGTTTACATACACCTTAGCCAAATACATTTAAACTCAGTTTCACAATTCCTGACATTTAATCCTAGTAAAAATGCCCTGTCTTAGGTCAGTTAGGATCACCACTTTATTTTAAGAATGTGAAATGTCAGAATAATAGAGAGAATTATTTATTTCATCACATTCCCAGTGGGTCAAAAGTTTACACACACTCAATTAGTATTTGGTAGCCTTTAAATTGTTTAACTTGGGTCAAACAGTTTCAGGTAGCCTTCCACAAGCTTCCAACAATAAGTTGGGTGAATTTTGTCAGGTTTGTAGGCCTCCTTGCTCGATCGTGCTTTTTCAGTTCTGCCCACAAATTTTCTATGGGATTGAGGTCAGGGCTTTGTGATGGCCACTCCAATACCTTGACTTTGTTGTCCTTAAGCCATTTGCCACAACTTTGGAAGTATGCTTGGGGTCATTGTCCATTTGGAAGACCCATTTGCAACCCAGATTTAACTTCCTGACTGATGTCTTGAGATGTTGCTTCAAAATATCCACATAATTTTCCTACCTCATGATGCCATCTATTTTGTGAAGTGCACCAGTCCCTCCTGCAGCAAAGCAGCCCCACAACATGATGCTGCCACCCCTGTGCTTCACGGTTGGGATGGTGTTCTTCAGCTTGCAAGCCTCCCATTTTTCCTCCAAACATAACAATGGTCATTATGGCCAAACAGTTCTATTTGTTGTTTCAGTTGTTCTAACAGTTGTTTCATCAGACCAGAGGACATTTCTCCAAAAATTACGATCTTTGTCCCCATGTGCAGTTGCAAACCGTAGTCTGGCTTTTTTTATGGCGGTTTTGGAGCAATGGTTTCTTCCTTGCTGAGCGGCCTTTCAGGTTATGTCGATATAGGACTCGTTTTACTGTGGATATAGATACTTTTGTACCCGTTTCCTCCTTGCGTACTATTGTTTGTACAGATGAACGTGGTACCTTCAGGCGTTTGGAAATTGCTCCCAAGGATGAACCAGACTTGTGGAGGTCTATAATTATTTTTCTGAAGTCTTGGCTGAATTCTTTTGATTTTCCCATGATGTCAAGCAAAGAGGCACTGAGTTTGAAGGTAGGCCTTGAAATACATCCACAGGTACACCTCCAATTGACTCAAATTATGTCAATTAGCCTATCAGAAGCTCCTAAAGCCATGACATCATTGTCTGGAATTTTCCAATCTGTTTAAAGGCACAGTCAACTTAGTGTATGTAAACTTCTGACCTACTGGAATTGTGATATAGTGAAATAATCTGTCTGTAAACCATTGTTGGAAAAATTACTTGTGTCATGCACAAAGTAGATGTCCTAACGGACTTGCCAAATCTATAGTTTGTTAACAAGAAATGTGTGGAGTGGTTTAAAAACAAGTTTTAATGACTCCAATCTAAGTGTATGTAAACTTCCGACTTCAACTGTATGTACATATAAATACATGGATGAGCGATGGCCGTGCAGCATAGGCAAGATGCAATAGATGGTATAGAGTACAGTATATACATATGAGATGAGTAATGTAAGATATGTAGACATTATTAAAGTGCCGTTATTTAAAGTGACTAGTGATACCCTTATTAAATCCATTTATTACATTTATTAAAAAGTGGCCAGAGATTTGAGTCTGTATGCTGGCAGCAGCCACTCTGTTAGAGATGGCTGTTTAATAACAGTCTGATGGCCATGAGATAGAAGCTGTTTTTCAGTCTCTCTGTCCCAGCTTTGATGCACCTGTACTGACTTCGCCTTGTGGATAATAGCGGGGTGAATAGGCAGTGGCTCGGGTGGTTGTTGTCCTTGATGATCTTTTGGCCTTCCTGTGACATCAAGTGCTGTAGGTGTCCTGGGGGACAGGTAGTTTGCCCCCGGTGATGCGTTGTGCAAACCGCACTACCCTCTGGAGAGCCTTGCGGTTGTGGGCTGAGCAGTTGCCGTACCAGGCGGTGATACAGCCCGACAGGATGCTCTCGATTGTGCATCTGTAAAAGTTTGTGAACGTTTTAGGTGACAAGACAAATTTCTTCAACCTCCTGAGGTTGAAGAGGTGCTGTTGCGCCTTCTTCACCACGCTGTCTGTGTGGGTGGACCATTTCAGTTTGTCCGTGATGTGTATGCCAAGGAACTTAAAACTTTACACCTTCTCCACTACTGTCCCGTCAATGTGGATAGGGGGGTGCTCCCTCTGCTGTTTCCTGAAGTCCACGATCATCTCCTTTGTTTTGTTGACGTTGAGTGAGAGGTTATTTTCCTGACACCACACGCCGAGGGCCCTCACCTTAATTTGTCTGGGAGCAATACGTCGATTTCCGTGACGGGGCTGGTTTTCTTTTTGCAATCCGTGGTTGACTGTAGACCCTGCCACATTCGTCTTGGGTTTGAGCCGTTGAATTGCGACTCCACTTTGTCTCTATACTGACGCTTTGCTTGCTTGTTTGATTGATTGCCTTGCGGATGGAATAGCTACACTATTTGAATTCGGTCATGTTTCCAGTTGCCTTGCCATGATTAAAAGCGGTGGTTCGCGCTTTCAGTTTTAGTGCGAATGCTGCCACGGTTTCTGGTAAGGGAAGGTTTTAATAGTCACAGTGGGTACAACATCACCGATGCACTTGCTAATAAACTTGCTCACCGAGTCAGCGTATACGTACGTCAATGTTGTTGTCTGAGGCTACCCGGAACATATCCCAGTCTAAATGTGTGTATGTGTGTGAGTTAGAGATCAGTACCTCTTCCCTGCGGTCCAGGGCAGTCCTTTACAGCTGGTCAGAGACGAGTCCAGGTCAAAGTAACCAGTCTGGGTTCTCCTCTGAGGAACCTGAGAGAGACAACACACACATTTAATCATACAACATAACACACACAACTGTACACAAAACTTCACAACTGTACACAACCTAGTCAGCATCAACAGGAGTTTAGTCAGAGTATTCAAACTGAGATGAGTCATGTGGCTCCACACCCTGACTGACTGTGTGTGTGTGTGTGCGTCTTACAGGGCTGGAGAGCAGGGGCAGGCCGGTACAGGGGTGGAAGGCCTTGGTGAGGGTGGAGTCCAGAGAGTGACGGTTGTGTTTCCTCCAACTGTTACACGGTCTCAGGGGCGAGGGAGAACGCTAAGGAAAAAACACACACACTGGCTTTAATACAGCAATTCTCAACAACCATTTTAGACAAATGCCAAATACACTATGTCAAAGATCCTTCTCAAAATCTCTTTGTACTGTACTGTAGACATTTTCCAAAAGTGGTAATATCCTCTTTCACATAGGCCGGCTATTTTATTGAAGTTTCTTTGTGTTGGACAAAACAAGCCACACCCATGATATTCAACATATACTGCAGTGTGTGGTGATTTTCTAATCAGGTGTGCTCATCTATAGGGACACTCACCAGGACAGTGTGAGTAGGGGGTGTGGTAGCAGGACTGGGGGGGCTGGAGGACTTGGAGCCTGGGGGGGCCTGGTTCTCATCCTGGAGACTAGAGGGCTGGGTTCGAGGGCTGCCCTGAGTCTGTGAGGGCTGAGTTCGAGACTCTGTCTGGTTGTGAGACTGAGTCAGAGGTTTCATGTGGTTCTGGATAAGAGCAGTGGTCTGGGTGTGGGTGAGCTTGGTGGTCAAGGTCTGTGCAGTGGTCAGGGTGGTGGTCTGGGTCACTGTCAGGGTCTGGATGGTCCTCAGGATGTTGTCTTTAGGTGAGGAGGGTCTGGGCTCCTCTTGGGGGCGGGTGGGGTGTAAACTCTTTGAGGTCTTGGCCCTGGGACTCTCGGGGCTGAGTAGTGGAGAGGCCTGAGACTGGGGCTGGGGAAGAGGCCGTGGGATGACTAGAGGAGAAGACTGGGGCAGGATTTGGAGTCTGGGGCTGACCTGAGGATCTTCAAGTGTTGAACAGCCGTTCTGGGCTCTGATTGGACCGTCTGTCTCTGGAGGAGCACCAGCTCTGTCTGTGCTAACAGGTGTGTGTGAGAGAGTGTGTGTCTCATGGCTGGGTGAGTAGCCGTTGCAGTGGCCACTGCTATGACTGTAGCCGCCTCTGTGTGTGGTGTGTGTGTCGGTGCAGAGCGTGTGTGTGTTGTGTGTATGTGGTTTGTGCAGTGGGCTGCTGCTGCGGCTGTGTGTTGGGGACAGAGAGGGGACAGACAGTCTGTCCTGAAACAGTCTGGTAATGTCCTGAACAGCATGGGACAAGAGACTACTGTCTCTCTCTCGCTGTCGGTCTCTCAATGCCTCTCTGTCTCTCTGCGTCTCCAGGTCTCTCAGTGTCTCCTTGACTCTGTCTCTCAGTGTCTCCCTATCTCTGTCCTCTGGGAGTCTCAGTCTGCGGCAGGCAACAGGTTTCGGGGACAGCGTCTCCCTGATAATAGCCGCTACGTTGCCAATGGGTGTGTCGAAAGGGGAGGGCGGGGTGTGCTCAGTAGGCGGAGCTCCCTCTGGCTCTTTGGTCTTGCGGAGCGTGGTGTTGTCAAGGTAACTGCCCCGGACAGTCTTGGTGGGGGTGTCGGGGGTGTAGAGGGCAGGGGGGAGGTGGGGGGCGGTCGGGTCGCAGAAGTTGAGGCGCTGAGCAATGCGGGCGATGACTTCCTGTCTCTCCTGGAGCAGCGAGCCAATCAGAGGGTTGGTCTCAGAGGAGGGTCTGGGGGAGGTGCACAGCGGGGGCTCTGCCAATGAATAAGTCTTAAAGGCCCGGAGGGCTTCGGAGCCACGCCCCTTGGAGCTCTCGGCCCCGTTGACAGCCGTCCCATAATCCTCGGTGGTGTGCGTGATGTCATCGGAGGGGTCAGAGGTGAGGGCATAGAGCCACCTGACAGTCTTTCCTCCGGGGGGGAGGGGCAAGGTGGAGGACATCTTCCTGTGGGGGTGGGGGGAGGGCTGGGGGGAGAGGGGGAGGTGGTAGGGGGATGATGTCTGCCCCTTATTGACCTGGGGGAGGTCTGATCCATTCTGGCTAGAATGACCATGGCTGTCTGTGGGGTCCGGGCCTCTCTTACTGGGCATGGGGAGACTGTGAGGACTGGGGAAGGGGAGGCCAGAGAAAGGCAGAGTCGCTCTGTTGTGGTTCTCTTTAGAGTTGTGGCTCCCCTCGTACAGAGGCGGGTTAGGGTTCAGGCCTGGGTTCAGGCTAGGTGTCTTGCTGTAGAGGTTAGGGTTCAGGCCTGGGTTCAGGCTAGGTGTCTTGCTGTAGAGGTTAGGGTTCAGGCCTGGGTTCAGGCTAGGTGTCTTGCTGTAGAGGTTAGGGTTCAGGCCTGGGTTCAGGCTAGGTGTCTTGCTGTAGAGGTTAGGGTTCAGGCCTGGGTTAAGGCTAGGTGTCTTGCTGTAGAGGTTAGGGCTGAGGTTGGGCTTAAGGCTGGGGGTCTTGCTGTAGAGTGGGGCCAGAGTCAGGCCGGTGTGTATGCTACAGGCCAGGGTGGGGTAGGTGGGCTGACGGGGGAGTGACTGGACCCTGAGCCTCAGGGCAACACTCTGGGACACGTTAGGGACAGGGAACAGGTGTTCCGCTGGGGGCTGGGAGAACTGACAGACACACTCCTCATCTGCTGCACTGATCCTGTGGGACAGAAACACACAGGCTTATTTGTGATCACATCAAATTATTTAGTTCATTTTGGAAAATATTTTATGATCAACATTGGTAACGATATAGAAAAATAATGGGGAAGTTGTTAAGATGTTCTTAGTGTATTATTGTGTGTGTTACCTGTAGAAGAAGGTGTGTGTGTGTGTATTACCTATACAGGATGTTTCGGGGTACAATGCCGTGAGAAGCACTGAGCCAGGCACTGAGCTGGGAGAAGAAGACGTAGGAACGAACAGCCAACAGCAGAGTCTTCTCCTCTATAAACCTATCACCGCTCCTAGAGAGAGACATGGGAGGAGAGAGATTCAGGCCTTTGCTTTAGCTAGCAATGGCTAAGAAAATTAGCATTAGCAACAATGCCAATGCCAATTTTTTTCATGGTCAGTCTTCGAAATATACATTACCCGTTCAAAAGTTTGTGGTCAATTAGAAATGTCCTTGTTTTTGAAAGAAAAACATGTTCTGTCCATTAAAATAACATAAAATTGATCAGAAATGCAGTGTAAACATTGTTAACTACTTAGGGAGTGGGAGGCCCCGGTGCACAACTGAGCAAGAGGACAAGTACATTAGTGTCTAGTTTGAGAAACAGACGCCTCACAAGTCCTCAACTGGCAGCTTCATTAAATAGTACCCGCAAAACACCAGTCTCAACGTCAACAGTGAAGAGATGAGATGCTGGCCTTCTAGGCAGAGTTCCTCTGTCCAGTGTCTGTGTTATTTTACCCATCTTAATCTTTTATTTTTATTGGCCAGTCTTAGATATGGCTTTTTCTTTGCAACTCTGCCTAGAAGGCCAGCATCCCGGAGTCGCCTCTTCACTGTTGATGTTGAGACTGGTGTTGTGCACTGGGGCTTCCCACTCCTCTCTCTATTCTGGTTAGAGCCAGTTTGCGCTGTTCTGTGAAGGGAGTAGTACACAGCGTTGTACGAGATCTTCAGTTTCTTGGCAATTTCTCGCATGGAATAGCCTTTATTTCTCAGAACAAGAATAGACTGACGAGTTTCAAAAGAAAGGCATGTGTATCTGGCCATTTTGAGCCTGTGATCGAACCCACAAATGCTGATGCTCCAGAAACTCAACTAGACTAAAGAAGGCTAGTTGTATTTCTTCTTCAATCAGAACAAGTTTTCAGCTGTGCTAACATGAGTGCAAAAGGGGTTTCTAATGATCAATTAGCCTTTTAAAATTATAAACTTGGATTAGTTAACACTACGTGCCATTGGAACACAGGAGTGATGGTTGCTGATAATGGGCCTCTGTACGCCTATGTAGATATTCCATTTTTTTTTAAATCAGCCGTTGCCAGCTACAATAGTCATTTACAACATTAACAATGTCTACACTGTTTTTCTGATAAATGTTATGTTAATGTGTGTGTGTGTATACATACTGTCGTGGTACAGGCTGCAGGGTGTGTGTGTGTGTGTGTGTACATACTGTCGTGGTACAGGCTGCAGGGTGTGTGTGTGTGTGTGTGTGTATACATACTGTCGTGGTATAGGCTGCAGGGTGTGTGTGTGTGTGTGTGTGTGTGTGTGTGTACATACTGTCGTGGAACAGGCTGCAGAGTCCATCGCTCCAGGAGCAGAGCGTCTTGTTTGATCGCCGGGTCACTGATGGGGTCACTAGGGGGACTCTCATCTCCATAGCAACAGTCTGGCAGCAGCATCACCTCCACCATGATGGGAATACTGTTCCTCCACAACACACACACCTCCGAGCGCTGCACACGCGCCTGCACACACTTGAACACACACAGACAGGGGAGGGTAAGTGTGTGTGTGTGTTGGCTGAGGCAGTGTGTTACTTGGGTGGGACAGTGTGTGTGTGTGTTCCCTGGGGAAGTGTGTGTTATCTGTGTATGTGTGTGGGCGTTACCTGTGGCAGTTTGTCGCTGCACTCGTGCCTGTGTAGGGGCGGCAGGGCGGACTTTGCAAGGGGGCAGTGCAGCCCCTCGGTGCGACCCTTCACAGAACATTCTGGGGTCCGTCCCTCAGTGATCAACAGGGTCAGGAACACCAGGAAGTCCTCAGCATCGTACTCAAAGAACTCCTCCACCACCACATCTGGAAGAGGGGAAAAGAAAAACACTGCTCAGATACATTCTTATGGGGATCCATTTCAATTTACGCAATTCAAGCAAGAACACACATTCAGAGATCATAGACAGTGTAGAATGGGATATGGTATGGAACTCAGACAAATCAAATGGCAGCAGGCTCCTGTTCTCTTGGAGAGTAGGAGACAACATGCTACAACACCCTGGCCCAGACTAACCACTAAACACAGACAGGAAAGGAGGAAGGAGAACACTATTCCTGTTCTGGGGATCATTTTAGAATCTCCAAGTCAGCTGATCACAGGCGCTGTGTCACAGAATAAGACTCAGACAGAAAAATAACAGTGTGTTCTACTGTAGTGTCTGTCCGGTCAGGGTTGGGTTAGGGTGGAGCAACAGAAACACAAGCTTGACAGTCAGAGCGGTTATGTTCAAACAGAGTCCCGTCTTCCTACAACCCAGCTCTAACAAAGAGCCTCTCAGCTGGCTCTGGAGGGCGCTGTGTGTCTACTTTGTCTGTGTGTGTGTGTGTGTGTATATATTCGTTTTTGTGTCTTTCAGGCAGTCACACAGATTCTTCCAGGGAACTCCTCCCACGTGCTCAAAGCTGCTCTCTGCACATGGAGAGAGAACAGTCAACACACAGACACAGAGTGGGAGCGAGACAGAAACAGCACAGAGAACATTAATGGGGGCGACTCAGCTCTGACTGGCTAATGGCTATAGGACAGGAGAGAGGGGGTCGGGAGAGGAGCAGCCTATAGGACTTCCTATTCAGTGATCTTCTCTGCTAACCCTCTGCTCCCTCCCAGTAGAGTAGGCTAAATGTAAAGCTCTGGCATGAGGGAAAGAGAGAGGGAAACAAAGGAGGGAGAATAAGGAGGGAAAGAGAGAGAGATCCATTCCAGTGAGATAGGCCAGAGAAATATGGGACATGGCTGTTCTGGTGTCAGCTTTCTGTTTTTAGTGTGTGTATAGTGTGAGTATGTGTGTATCGTGTGAGTATGTGTGTATCGTGTGAGTATGTGTGTACAGTGAGTGTGTATTATGTAAGAGGAGAGGTTTATAAAGAGCGGACTGACTGCAGAGCAGAACGCAGGTCTTATTAATAGAACTACTGCTGCTGTCCTGGAGCTGGAACGGAGCCCACTGATCAGCTGGCCTAGTACACACACACACACACACACACGTCAGGGGGTGTGGAAAACACCCCCCAGGGTGCTGGATTCATACAGGGGAGGGGAGAGGGTGTGTGTAGTTAATAGATAATGTAGTCATGTTTAGGTCTGCTGTATAGTGCTATAGTACAAAGAATAGTGCTGTTGTTTTTTTAGGCCTCAGCTAGAAGACAAGCTGATTAACTCATGGGCTAACTCACACACTTTCTCTCTCCTTCTGGACAGACACAAGCTGAATCTTCAGGTTCCCACACTAGTCCAGAGAAACAGATGTTGTAAGTATAACTGATGAGACATAAGCACTGAGAGGGGAGATCATGTGTGTGTGTGTGATCAATAGGCTACTATCAGTTCAGTTGTAATACCATTTTCCTCTGTTCCAAACCAAGGCCAGATCACTATGAACCCTCTACTGGTAATGTGCTATCGGTGGTCTGATGGGGCATACAGTTCATACACTCACGCCCTCCCTCGAGCCCCTGCCTCTTTCTCTGTGTCTACCTACACACACACACACACACACACACACAGTGAGTGGATATATTAGTGGTGGTAGGCAGTAGTGTGAGATTAGACAGCTTCTCCATGGTAAATCTGATTACTGTTACAGCAGGGCAGGCCCCTCTGGGATAAGACCCTGACCAACCAGCATTAACCATACCCCCACTAACACCAACCAGCATTAACCATACCCCCACTAACACCAACCAGCATTAACCATACCCTCACTAACACCAACCAGCATTAACCATACCCTCACTAACACCAACCAGCATTAACCATACCCCCACTAACACCAACCAGCATTAACGATACCCTCACTAACACCAACCAGCATTAACCATACCCCCACTAACACCAACCAGCATTAACCATACCCCCACTAACACCAATCAGCATTAACCATACCCTCACTAACACCAACCAGCATTAACCATACCCCCGCTAACACCAATCAGCATTAACCATACCCCCAAATCCTCTAAATGGTTATAATTAATCTAAAATAACTGTCAGAAATCTTTTCTTCAAGCTAGCGGGGGTGTCGTAGTGAGCATTGCCAATTGCGCAGCTACCTACCAAAATCTTTAAAGGCCCTCCTCTTGGCAGAAAATACCAAATTCTTCTGTTTTAAATGTAATTTCCTGCAATTCTACAAATTTTGCCATGGCTTATGATGTGCTCTTATGCCATCTGGGTGACTCAAACATTAGGGAGCCCCATGCCATGACATAAATCATTTTTATTTTGGTGATAGTTCTCAAAGATGATGATTATATTTTCTACATACTTTATACCCGTCTTTAGTCATTTAAGTTCCCTGAAAACGTTTTAGCATAAAACATTTATGAAATAATAAGTAATCATATTTTTGGGGAGTGGTCGGCAACGATTTAGCAGCGGCGGCACGCAATGAACACACACACACACCACCTGCTAACACACCTCAACACACACACCACCTGCTAACACACCTCAACACACACACCACCTGCTAACACACCTCAACACACACACCACCTGCCAACACACCTCAACACACACACACCACCTGCTAACACACCTCAACACACACACCACCTGCTAACACACCTCAACACACACACCACCTGCTAACACACCTCAACACACACACCACCTGCTAACACACCTCAACACACACACCACCTGCAAACACACCTCAACACACACACCACCTGCTAACACACCTCAACACACACACCACCTGCTAACACACCTCAACACACACACCACCTGCTAACACACCTCAACACACACACCACCTGCTAACACACCTCAACACACACACACCTGCTAACACACTCAACACACACACACCACCTGCTAACACACCTCAACACACACACCACCTGCTAACACACCTCAACACACACCACCTGCTAACACACCTCAACACACACACCACCTGCCAACACACCTCAACACACACACCACCTGCTAACACACCTCAACACACACACCACCTGCTAACACACCTCAACACACACACCACCTGCTAACACACCTCAACACACACACACCACCTGCTAACACACCTCAACACACACACCACCTGCTAACACACCTCAACACACACACACCACCTGCTAACACACCTCAACACACACACACCACCTGCTAACACACCTCAACACACACACCACCTGCTAACACACCTCAACACACACACACCACCTGCTAACACACCTCAACACACACACACCACCTGCTAACACACCTCAACACACACACACCACCTGCAACACACCTCAACACACACACCACCTGCTAACACACCTCAACACACACACACCACCTGCAACACACCTCAACACACACACCACCTGCTAACACACCTCAACACACACCAGCAAACACACACACACCACCTGCTAACACACCTCAACACACACCAGCAAACACACACACACCACCTGCTAACACACCTCAACACACACCAGCAAACACACACACCACCTCAACACACACACACCAGCAACACACACACACACCACCTGCTAACACACCTCAACACACACACCACCTGCTAACACACCTCAACACACACACCACCTGCTAACACACCTCAACACACACCAGCAAACACACACACACCACCTCCTAACACACACCAGCAAACACACACACACCACCTGCTAACACACCTCAACACACACCAGCAAACACACACACACCACCTGCTAACACACCTCAACACACACCAGCAAACACACACACACCACCTGCTAACAAACACCAGCAAACACACACACACCACCTGCTAACACACCTCAACACACACCAGCAAACACACACACACCACCTCCTAACACACACCAGCAAACACACACACACCACCTGCTAACACACCTCAACACACACCAGCAAACACACACACACCACCTGCTAACACACCTCAACACACACCAGCAAACACACACACACACACCACCTGCTAACACACCTCAACACACACAGCCCTGAGGCTCCTCTCCTCCTCTGGTCATAGTGCACATCTATTTTGCATGGGGACAAAGGGTTGCCCTGGCAACACACAGATCATGTTAATGTCCCGTCACAGGGATTCTGTGTGTGCTGGAATTAGTTGGGTCTGTGTGTGAGCGTGTGTGCATTTGTGTGTGTGTTTCCAGTGGCATGTGAGTCACATGTGTGTGACTCATCTATGACATGACTGTCACTGTGTGTGTGTGTGTGTGTTCTTACAGACTCTGTTCTCCATGAGGCCTAATCTGTGCCTCAGTGACTGAAACAGACAGCAGTCCAGCCCACTCTACAGGAGCTCTGATTTAAGTTACAAAAACACTAACTAGCCTATACTGTAGCAGCAAGCAAACAGAAAAGTGTTGTCAATACAAAGATACAGTTTCCTGTTCCATGTGATGTTGGCCTGCCCTGAAATCACATGTAGGAACAATAAAGAGAATACAGTTTGAAGTTGATCCATGTTCAATATACAGTTTCCTGAGAGCTCTCTCTTTGTTCCTTTTATCTAACCTCCCCCTTTACACAAAGGGGCAGATTCACAGCACATAGCAACACACAGATGCCTTCTGATTGGCTTAGAGGGTTGGGTATGGTTTTCTCCTTCTGCTACTGTGAACTCAGCTGCTCTGGCTGCTATTGTCTGGACCTCTCCAACACACCAGGCCCAACAGACACACACATCTCAAACCCTCATTACTAGCTGCAGCAAAAGAAGGGCTTTCACACACACACACACACACACACACACACACACACACACACACACACACACCAGATGAAGCTTTCACTTGATCCCAACCGTTAACTTAAACAACTACCACTAGTGACGAGAGCATTCAGCCTAGCTAAAGCTTTTAAATCATGATCCTGTGTGGACTGGGGTCAGCTCTGAAGGCCTGAGAGATGTTTACCATTACAGGTGACCCTGACCAGACGAGCCCTGATCATGCCCTCACTAGGCTGGGTGTATAGGCCTCCAGAGCCAGTCCTCTCTCTCTACAGAAGCCCACTCTTTGTCCCACTAATACTGATTACGTAACTGGCAGAGTGCCCGGCACAGCACAGGGTAGGGTAGGATAGCCGGGTAGCCCTCTCCACTGTGTACCCACTATGGCCTCCACAGCAGACTCTGAGCACAACTACACTTTACTCTATACTCTGTAGACTGATAGTCTGTGCTCTGCCCTTTAACCTAGGTTTTGAGAATAATTCAGATTGTGTGTGTGTGTGTGTGTTTTTCACACTCAGCTGGTCTCT
Organism: Brachymystax lenok tsinlingensis; assembly: GCA_030435695.1. Lineage (NCBI taxonomy): Eukaryota > Metazoa > Chordata > Actinopteri > Salmoniformes > Salmonidae > Brachymystax > Brachymystax lenok. The sequence goes on along the minus strand of CM059800.1, from coordinate 26,031,075 downwards.
CCTGCTGGCTGAGCCGGGTCTATCTGGCCTTGGTTGAACGTGCGCATGCATGTGCAAACCCACAAACACACACCTCTGACCTACAGCTCTCAGGAGATTACATTTCTGACACAGAGGACAAATTGAGCAACGTCAACAACGCTCCAAAGGCCATTGAAAGTGTAGCAGTCAGACTTTTTGAAGTGCTGAACTGGAGCTGGCCAGCCAGGGACTAATATATCTCTGTATGACTGACTGACCTAGCCAGGTCATGGGTGGTTCTTCTCTGCAATAGATAGAGGTCAGACAACTGACATGTCGATCTATCTATCTGGCTATGAAAAGCCAACTGACATTAACTCCCGAGGTGTTGACCTCTTGCACCCTCTATAATAGGAGGTCGACCGATTAATCGGCATGGCATGGCCGATTAATTAGGGCCAATTTCAAGTTTTCATAACAATCGGTAATCAGCCTATTCGAACACCGATTATGGCCAATTACATTGCAATCCACGGGAGACTGCATGGCAGGCTGACCACCTGTTAAGCCAGTGCAGCATCAAAAGGACCTTGTGGCTGCAAGAAGCCAAGGTAAGTTGCTAGCTAGCATTAAACTTATCTTATGAAAAAACTATCAATCTTCACATAATCACTAGTTAACCTAGTAATATCATCAACCATGTGTAGTTAACTAGCTTGTTCTGCGTTGCATATAATCAATGCGGTGCCTGTTAATTTATCATAGAATCAGAGCCTACTTCAACTTGATGATTTAACAAAAGCGCATTAGCGAAAAAAGCACAATCATTGCAATAATGTACCTAACCATAAACATCAATGCCTTTCTTAACTTCTTAGGGAGCAGCGCACGAGGTGACCGTTTTGGAGAGCCTGGCGTGCCCAAAGTAAAATGCCTCCCATTCAGGCCCAGAAAATAGGATTTGCACATATTTAGTGTCATTGGATAGGAAACGCTCTGAAGTTTCTAAAAGTGTTAACATTTTGTCTGTGAGTATAACAGAACGGATATGGCAGGCGAATATCCGAGGAATTTCTGTCCTGGAAAAAGTGGTTTTGACACATTGCCTCATTTGGAACCCCTCCCTTATGAAAATGCCCATATAAGGGCATATGAACGCAGTACCTATTGCTTCCTCTGGATGTCAACAGTCTCGAGACAGTGTTTTGATTCTTTTTAGCTGCTTTAGAGGATAGAAGAAGAAGATTTAGGAAGTGGCCACACAGATGTCAATAGAAGAAAATGCGCGTCCCTGGCTGGCGCGCTCTGGTTTTTTTTCCTTTCTTATCGCCCAGTTTATATTCCGGTTGAAATATTATACTATATATACATAAGTGTTCCTAAGGATACATTTACAATTATGTTTGATTGTTCTTGGACAAGTTTATAGGTATAAGTTGAACGAGTTCTCTTCACGTTTCAATGGACGAGTGGAGGCTGTATTTTCTCATTATAACGAGCCAACCAAACAGAGATTTATGGATATGATACATTACTTTTTCTAACAAAAGAACCATGGATTGTCTTCGTTGGACACTTGGGAAGCCCTCAGCAGAAGTTCTTCAAAAGGTAATTTCTTTGTTTTCGCTGTGAAATGTGTTTTCTGTGAACCGTGAAGGCTTATGAATTTATGGTAATGGTAAAAATATGTGAGGTGCTATCCTCAAACAATCAAATGTGGTGCTTTCACCGTAAAGCCTTTTTGAAATCTGACAATGCTGTGATATTGCCAAGAAGCAGAGCTTTTGATGACTATGAAACACTTGTATATTGATGAATGTTTAATAATTCAACTTTTGGATTTTTTATTTGGCGCCTTGCATTTCACCGGGTAGTGTCGGGAGTGAGGCCCCAGCGCACCTTGCTGCTCCTTAAGAAGTTAAACTCAATACACAAGTATATTTTTTTTAAACAAGCATATGTAGTTAAAAGAAAATGATGTTAGCAGCCAATATCAACTAGGGAAATTGTGCCACTTCTCTTGCGTTCAGTGCAAGCAGTCAGGGTATATGCAGCAGTTTGGGCTGCCTGGCTGTTGAAAGGACATTTATTCCTAACAAAGACCGTAATTAATTTGCCAGAATTTTACATAATTATGACATAACATTGAAGGTTGTGCAATGTAACAGTAATATTTAGACTTAGGGTTGCCACCCATTCGATAAAATACGGAACAGTTCAGTATTTCACTGAAAGAATAAACATTTTGTTTTCGAAATTATAGTTTCTGGATTTGACCATATTAATGACCAAAGGCTCGTATTTCTGTGTGTTTATTATATTATAATTAAGTATATGATTGGATATTTTATAGAGCAGTCTGACTGAGTGGTGGTAGGCAGCAGCAGGCTCGTAAGCATTCATTCAAACAGCAACTCTTAGCAATGCTGGGATGCACAGTGCTGTTTATGACTTCAAGCCCAGAGATTAGGCTGGCAATACTAAAGTGCCTATAAGAACATCCAATAGTCAAAAGGTACATGAAATACAAATGGAATAGAGAGAAATAGTCCTATAATAACTACAACCTAAAACTTCTTAACTTGGAATATTGAAAACGAACCACCAGCTTTCATATGTTCTCATGTTCTGAGCAAGGAACTTAAACGATAGCTTTTTTTACATGCCACATATTGCACTTTTACTTTCTTCTCCAACACTGTGTTTCTGCATTATTTAAACCAAATTGAACATTATTCATAATTTATTTGAGACTAAATTGATTTTATATTAAGTTAAAATAAAAGTGTTCATTGTTCCTTCAGTATTGTTGTAATTGTCATTTATTACAAATATATATATAAAAATTGGCCGATTAATCGGTATCAGCTTTTTTTGGTCCTCCAATAATCGGTATCGGCGTTGAAAAATCCTAAAATCGGTCGACCTCTACTCTATAACCATTGTGATTATTATTTGACCCTGCTGGTCTTCTATGAACGTTGGAAACATCTTGAAGAACGATCTGGCCTTAATGGCCATGTACTCTTAGAATCTCCACCCGGCACAGCCAGAAGAGGACTGGCCACCTCTCAGAGCCTGGTTCCTGCCTTTCTAGATAGTTTTTCCCTAGCCACCGTGCCTCTACATCCACATTGCTTGCTCTCTGAGGTTTTAGGCTCGGTTTCTGTATAAGCACTTTGTGACAACTGCTGTTGGAAAAAAGGGCTCTCTAAAAACATTTGATTGAATTTTGATTGATATCAGGACTGGCGGCAACTTGCTATCCGAGCAGCTTACCGATCACTGCAGCTGTACATAGTCCATCTGTAAATAAGCCCATTCAATCTACCTACCTCATCCCCATATTGCTTTTATTATTTTTCTGCTCTTTTGCACACCAGTATTTCTACTTGCACATCATAATCTGCACATCTATCACTCTAGTGTTAATTTGCTAAATTGTAATTACTTGCTACTATGGCCTATTTATTGCCTTACCTCCTCACGCCATTTGCACACACTGTATATAGACTTTCTTTTTTTTCTATTGTGTTACTGACTGTGCGCTTGTTTGTTCCATGTGTAACGCACAGCTTTGCTTTATCTTGACCAGGTTGCAGTTGTAAATGAGAACTTGTTCTCAACTAGCCTACCTGGTTAAATAAAGGTAAATTAAAGAAAATAAAAAAACGAGTTGTGCTTTAACCAATTCCTCTGTTGCTGGTTATCGTGTAGAGGCCAGCGTTAGATACAGGCCAGAGGCTACTTATAGTCGTCTATTCTCCACAATGTATTCAAACCTACAGTGAGGGAAAAAAAGTATTTGATCCCCTGATGATTTTGTACGTTTGCCCACTGACAAAGAAGTGATCAGTCTATAATTTTAATGGTAGATTTATTTGAACAGTGAGAGAGAATAACAAAACAAAAAATCCAGAAAAACACATGTGAAAAAATGCTATAAATTGATTTGCATTTTAATGAGGGAAATAAGTATTTGACCCCCTCTCAATCAGAAAGATTTCTGGCTCCCAGGTGTCTTTTATACAGGTAACGAGCTGAGATTAGGAGCACACTCTTAACTACTTAGGGAGTAGCGCGCGCCGAAATTCAAAATCCAAAAGTCAACTTTTCCTAAACAAATCATAGATCATTTATAATGCATCCTTAGCTATCCTTTTATGAATATTAGCGATAATATTTCACTTGGATGGTAACCTAAACGTTATGAAAGGAAAATACAGTGGGGCGCGCATACGGTCTCGCGCCTGTAAAATCTTGTTGACATTGAGCTACCTCGACTATTTCCTGTTCCTATCCGTTCTGCTCAGGGCTACAGCTTCCAGTGTATGAAGACTGTTGACATCTAGTGGAAGCCATAGGTACTGCAGTCTCAGTCCTAGTTAAAATAGAAATGAATAGGCACCCTGGAGAAGGTCATGTACAAAAGAAACTGCAAATCCGGATGGACTTTCCTCGGGTTTTCACCTGCTATATCAGTTCTGGTATACTCACATACATTATTTTAACACTTTTAGAAACTTCAGAGTGTTTCCTATCCAATACTACTAATTATGTGCATATCCTATTTTCTGGGCCTGAGTGGCAGGCATTTTACTTTGGGCACGCCAGACTCTCCAAAACCATCACCTCTGCTGCCGCTCCCTAAACAGTTAAAGGGAGTGCTCCTAATCTCAGCTTGTTACCTGTATAAAAGACACCTGTCCACAGAAGCAATCAATCAGATTCCAAACTCTCCACCATGGCCAAGACCAAAGAGCTCTCCAAGGATGTCAGGGACAAGATTGTAGACTTACGAGGCTGGAATGGGCTACAAGACCATCGCCAAGCAGCTTGGTGAGAAGGTGACAACAGTTGGTGCGATTATTCGCAAATGGAAGAAACACAAAATAACTGTCAATCTCCCTCGGCCTGGGGCTCCATGCAAGATCTCACCTCGTGGAGTTGCAATGATCATGAGAACGGTGAGGAATCAGCCCAGAACTACACGGGAGGATCTTGTCAATGATCTCAAGGCAGCTGGGACCATAGTCACCAAGAAAACAATTAGTAACACACTACGCCGTGAAGGACTGAAATCCTGCAGCGCCATAAGGTCCCCTGCTCAAGAAAGCACATATACATGCCCATCTGAAGTTTGCCAATGAACATCTGAATGATTCAGAGGACATCTGGGTGAAAGTGTTGTGGTCAGATGAGACCAAAATGGAGCTCTTTGGCATCAACTCAACTCGCCGTGTTTGGAGGAGGAGGAATGCTGCCTATGACCCCAAGAACACATCCCCACCGTCAAACATGGAGGTGGAAACATTATGCTTTGGGGGTGTTTTTCTGCTATGGGGACAGGACAACTTCACCGCATCAAAGGGACGATGGACACGGCCATGTACCGTCAAATCTTGGGTGAGAACCTCCTTCCCTCAGCCAGGGCATTGAAAATGGGTCGTGGATGGGTATTCCAGCATGACAATGACCCAAAACACACGGCCAAGGCAACAAAGAAGTGGCTCAAGAAGAAGCACATTAAGGTCCTGGAGTGGCCTAGCCAGTCTCCAGACCTTAATCCCATTGAAAATCTGTGGAGGGAGCTGAAGGTTCGAGTTGCCAAACGTCAGCCTCGAAACCTTAATAACTTGGAGAAGATCTGCAAAGAGGAATGGGACAAAATCCCTCCTGAGATGTGTGCAAACCTGGTGGCCAACTACAAGAAACATCTGACCTCTGATTGCCAACAAGGGTTTTGCCAAGTAGTACTAAGTCATGTTTTGCAGAGGGGTCAAATACTTATTTCCCTCATTAAAATGCAAAACAATTTATAAAAATTTTCACATGCGTTTTTCTGGATTTTTTTGTTGTTATTCTGTCTCTCACTGTTCAAATAAACCTACCATTAAAATTATAGACTGATCATTTCTTTGTCAGTGGGCAAAAGTACAAAATCAGCAGGGGATCAAATACTTTTTTTCCTCACTGTACATATTGTATCAATAGACAGCTCTCGTTCCAGATGCCTTTAAACAGGGGCACAGCACAGACCAATCATGTGGTTAGGACTATGTTGACCTTGTTACTAAAATAAAGCAACAGAATAAGCAGCAAGCTGACTAGCCATGTGGGAGTTCATCTCAGATATAGCAACAGCATGGGAGTGAGAGAAGGCAACCATGCATGGTGGTGGGTGGCCATGTTTAGAACAGTAAAGCTGTTGGCTGACTTTTGGAGGGAGGTGTGTTGTTGTTGGCCAAGAGGAATCTGACCCAGCAAGGGGACTCTACTCAGCTCCAACTATGGGATGTGTGTGAAATTGTCAATAGTCTTTTACTTTCTTCTAGTCGTCTCCTCTAAAGTGGTTTCCTCATCTTGTCCCCTCTTCTTGATCTGCACTGATATGATTCTGAACACAGGTCTTTCACATCAGTGAGGAAGGAGAGAGAAGATGAGAGGAAGCCAATGTAAACTATTGACATGCAGCCCATATCACAGAAGGAGAGAGAAGAGGAGAGGAAGCCAATATAGAATTTTGACATGCAGCCCATATCACAGAGCATCATATATGGGCCAGGGAAGGCATAGAGAGTGGTGCGTGCTGCTAATCCTTCCCCCTGCAAGGAGGAAACAGAGCGGGCCAGATGGTTCCTACTGTTCCTGCTGAGCTGGCTGCCGGTTGGCTGAGCGCAACCATGGGGGAGGAGCCACAGGGGCAAAGGAGGTGACTGGCACACGTGAGCTGATGATGTCACTAACACAGAACCGGTCGGGTCAGCACACTTACACCTCGTGCTGGTTCGGAGCAAGAGAAACTACTGAGCCGGAGTTAGTGTGTGTGCGTGTGTCAGGCATGAGCCTGAGCGACCACTAAGCTTGTGTGTGTGTGAGCGTGAGCCTGTGTACACATGTGTGTGTGTCAGGCAAGCGTGAGCCAGATAAGACCCCCACAATTACATAAGAGCATTACTGGGAGGACTGGTTGGAGCCGAATCACAGTCTGAACTGGAACTGAACTACAGTACCGGCTAACACAGGAACCTGTCAGAGCACTTAATGTTCAAGTTACATACCGCACCTTTAATAATAACAGGTTTATTATTGTTGACTAAAGAATAATAGGCATGTTTTGGAGCCCAGAGGTCTACAAAGACAGTCAGCGTGACACATCCAGCACGTCAAAACACAACATATGCCTACATCCCAGTGATCAGACGTGTCTGACCCTTTCTGTGAGAACAAAAACACCTGTCGCCGTACCTGCCTGTCATTCTCTGGTTGGTGAATTAACATAACGCTTGTCCTGTTGTACACGCCTGTGTGTACGGTGAATAACAAAACACCTGTTGTAGGTGAATCACTGCAAGAATTTTGGCATAATATTCAGATAGAACAATCACAGACAGTCAGTTGGGCCTGGCTGTCAGTGAGAGTTCACTCAACTCTGTGCTCTACTGGCTGTTCGGGCCTTGGGGGATAGGCTAATTAAGCAATAAGGCCAGAGGGGGTGTGGTATATGGACAATAGGGCTGCTCTTATGGGCTGTTCTTTACGCACTCCGCAACGCGGAGTGCTAGGACACAGCCCATAGCCGTGGTATATTGGCCATATATCAAACCCCGAGGTGCCTTATTGCTATTATAAACTGGTTACCAACGTAATTGGTATTAACAACTTCTACCCCCAAGCCATAAGACTCCTGAACAGCTAATCAACGTGCTACCCAGACCCCTCTTTACGCTGCTGCTACTCTCTGTTTATAATCTATGCATAGTCACTTTAACTCTACCTACATGTACATATTACCTCAATTACCTCGACTAACCGGTGCCCCCGCACATTGACTCTGTACCGGTACTCCCTGTATATGGGGCGGCAGGTAGCCTAGTGGTTAGAGCGTTGAGCCAGTAACAGAAAGGTTGCTAGATCGAATCCCTGAGCGGATCAGGTAGAAATCTGTTATTCTGCCCCTAAACAAGGCATTTAACCTACTGTTCCTAGGCAGTCATTGTAAATAAGAATTTGTTCTTAACTGACTTGCCTAGTTAAAGAAAAGGATAAATAAAATAAAAAGAAATGAAATATTTATAGCCTCGCTATTGTTATTTTACCGCTGCTGTTTAATTATTTGGTATTTTTTCTTAACTTCTTAAAGCATTGTTGGTTAAGGGCTTACAAGTAAGCATTTCACTGTAAGGTCTACACGTGTTGTATTTGGCGCATGTTTCAAATAAAATTTGATAATTAGAGCAGTAAAAATAAATGTTTTGTCATACTCATGGTATATGGTCTGAAATACCACGGCTTTCAGCCAATCAGCATTCAGGGCTCGAACCACCCAGTTTATAAGGGGGCATCTGTCTGAGTGGTGTGGACGTCCCCCGAGACGCCTTGTTAGACCTCCAACAGGAAACACGTCCAAACAAACACAAAAAAAAAAACACTGATTCAAAGGCACGTTCCAGTAGACATTCATGTAAAGAAAGCTTCGAAATGCCTTCAGTGACCAGGAAGTTTCTGTTTGTTCTTCTCTTCCCCTTCCCATCTATTCCCCCTGTCTCTCCTCCCTTATTCTTTCCTCTCCAGAACCATGACTCATTGTGAGATCATGTGTGTTGTAGCCTCTGTACTTAGTGTGTGTGACATCCGACCATTCCCTTGCTCTTTTGTGACTGTTCTGCCATGGCTCTTTATGAGATCTGTTACAGCTGTGTGTGTCTACACACGTGTATGTGTGTGTAATATGTGGGTTGGTTCTTCTATCGTTGTCCCCACAAGGATAGTAAAACAAGGAAAACTCTCCCTCGTGGGAGGACAAAGGCTATTTTAAGATTAGGAGTTAGGTTTAGGGTTACAATTAGGGCAGGGTTTCCCAAACTCGGTCCACGTTTTGGTTTTTGCCCTAGCACTACACAGCTGATTCAAATAATCATCCGATTGTGTTTGTCTCTCTCAGCCAGCACAGGGGCCACAGCACTAGCCTACATGTTGAACAACAAGTCAGTCAGATGACTTCACTTAGCACTGAGCTAAACACTGTACACTGTGATGGCTCCCTTTCCCTTTCTCACACACACACGGTTGCAATCTAAAGTTGAAGAAAAAGCACTTGTGAATCAGAATTTGTATAACAAGTAAAACATTTTAAAAATACAAGAACGCTTTCTCTAAACATTCTCTCCGTTGCTTTGTGGGTGTGTGAATCAAGACAGGGTAAGCCCACTGGGGCAAAGCCTAGAGAAACTAACTCCTGTTACTAGTTCAGCATAGAGGCTAGAACGCTCCGTAAAAACCTTCCTCGCCAGGGAGATGAGGAGGAGAGAGGGGGTCTGGGCAGAGGAGGAGGGGATAAGACAGTAAAGGAGAGAAGAACGGGATCAGGACAAACGGAGGAGAGAGATAGTGTCAGAGGAGTACAGGGAGGGCAGTCTGTCTGTCTGCATTTTCAACCAGTGGAACAGTATGTCCCATAATAACAATAGAACAGTGGGAGCATCGGCTGGCCTGTCCTATGGGAACTGCTCCAGAGCAGCTTCTATTGCAATTAGACATTATTAATAGAACCACCGTGACAGACCAACAGGGAGCCAACAGAACACACAATCTATATGAGGGGGAAGGGGCAGAAAGGCTCAGTTGGTAGAGCATGGCACTTGCAACGCCAGGGTTGTATGTTCCATTCCCACAGGGGACCAGTACAAAAGAATATGAAAATGTATGCACTAATTACTGTATGTCACTCTGGATAACAGCATCTGCTAAATGACTCAAATGTTAATGTAGTCCAACTACAGTAACTTGAGATCCAGCAGGAAAAGCCAGATCTGTCTCTTTAACTCAGTAAAAGTGTGTGTGTAGTTGTTTACAATTGGCCAAGCAAAAAATAATCATCTGCAGTGTGTAGTACAGTAAGTGTGTGATTTAATTACTATATGTACAGTGTGTATGTTTACCACATACATATGTCAGAGCCATGAACCCTGGGTTCTTTTTAAGGTAAAGCCTGAGTCAGTGTGCAGGGGTGAAATCTCAGCCTTGTGGTGTTGGAGGACATGTTTACACCCTGACATTGGGTAGAGAGTTATGTTACAGTACAGTGTCAGTAGGATGGGGTGTAGGACACTGATGGTGTGGGGTTTGTTGTGTAGTAGGAAAAGCTATCTCTGATTGGGCTTCCTTTGTCTGACAGTGGTTTCTGTCAAACCTCTGTGCAGTAGTTACAGGCCCTGCCTATTGTCTGACTAGTGACAACAGGTTCCAGTACAGTAGATAGAGACCGAGCTAGAACAGAACAGACAGGCCTATTTTATTACTACAGATCTCAGTAGATACAGACAGCCATATTGTCTTAACACAGGTCTCAGAACAGAACATACAGACAGAACTATTGTCTTTTTACAGGTCTCAGAACAGTAGATAGAGACAGGCCTATTGATTGACTCCATGTTTGGTGGTATCCAAAACAAACAGAGGCTGAATGTCTTCTGATTGACGGTAATGTGCTAAGGCCAAAGAGTATCAGCAGGCTGCTCTGATCTCCAACGAGCTGCTGTTCTGTTCTTGTCCCTACAAGAATCATAACCAACCTTAATGGCAAGCATGTTGAAGCAATTACAACATTACTAGACTATGTCCAAGCAGGCAGACTGGCAGGGGGCATACAATACAGTCCATGTATTACTAAGAGCTGGCATTACAAACCACTGCTGCTGCAGTTGCATAACCTTGATATGAAAACAGACAAAGCTGGCTGCCCTGCAGACTTCATGTTAATCATACATCATGTAAACACACAGACAGTACAGAAGGCAGAGAGCAAATCGAAGTCTCTGTTCAAGGTTATGATTCAGAGTCACAGTGAAGATGTTCAGTTCGAACAAAGGGCTTTGAGCATTGCAGCATACCCATACCAGAGACTGACAGAATAACGCAGAGCTCTCAAACACACAAAGGAAGCTAGAGCTGTTTTATCATGCAGTCAGCTGTTCCACCATGTCAGTGTGACCTAATGCGTTTTGTTCCACAAAAACAGCTTTTTGACAGAAATTATAAGATGACATTGTGTTGTTATAACTGAACCATTGCTCAGATATCTGTAGCGATCTTGTTTACCTATCCATTGTGTAATTTGGCAGTCAGAATGTCCTAATTCCCGTGGCCTCACTGGCCTGCCTGGGTCAGGTTTACTTTGTTATCAATGCAGGCAGGCAAGCAAGTTAACCAGCTGTTACATCATTCTCCCTCTGCCCAATACCTCTCCCTCTTCCGGGGGACTGCCTGGCTGGCTACATTCTGCTGATCCAACAACACACAGGCCAACGATGGATCATGTCAATATGATCCTCATGACCCTATTAGTACTGCAATGATGGGAACCGTAGTGAAGGCTCACACAGACGAATACCATGAACAGTATAGCTTCTGTTGGCATGGAATAAATCCATGTAGATCAGCTTACCTCGCTCTGGTTTCATGTTAGCCAGTGTCATCTGGATCCCTCTGGGAATCTGGCAGCCTCTGTCTGTCTTCGGTCTGAAGACTCCCGTCCACACAGCCCTGACAGCAATATACTGCCGTGTGTCTGACTGTGTGGATCCAAATCTTCCAAAGGTTTGCTGACTTATTGCATTAAGCAACCATACCAGCTGGATAGCCTGTATGCTGCCAATCGCCCCCTAATTTACCCGACAGCAACGCTTTGTTACCAAACTGCTACTGTACAGGTCCATCGAGTCAGGTCCACTGTTAACTGGCCAAAGAACAGTTGAGCTAGCTAGCTAAATCTGACCGTCAAACATTAGATTAGCTCCAAGTTATTGCTTCATCGACCACCTAGCTAGCCAACAAGGCATTGAGCTGACAACCTGACTGTCTACCCCCCAAAATAAACGTCTCAAATTCCAACACCAAAACCACAACAGTAGTCCCGTCACTAAGCATCTCTCGCTCTCCCTCTATTTCAGCTTGCTGTGCTACTGTAACCTCACCTATTTGGCTTAGCTAACGTGGCTTTAGCTAGCTGACCAAACAAACAACACACAGGCATCTGATCTGATGACGACCTTCTCAAACAAAACCCCCCACCCCCACGCGCAGGTAGATAGAGTGATCCCCCTCCGCTAACAATGGTCTCGAGTCTAAAGGACAGACCTCGTTCAACCGATCATTCTGAAAAACAGCCAACGTTAGCTAGATAGCGAAACGCCGTGTTGTCCAGAAGCATCGGTTCCACTTGTCGTCGTGAAACATAGTGAGGTAAAGTAGCCACGTCCCATGTCAGTTACCTAGTTATTGTTGACCAGCTTTCTCTCATATCAAAAGTTTGTCAGAAAACAAGCTGACCATTTATTTCCCAACTTGTCGCAGTGGCTAGCGAGCTTTTTTCCTTCTTCCAAAACAACGGTTCGCTAGCTAGCGAACTTCGTCCAACCAAATAACACAGTACAGACGCATACCGTTCGCAACAAAATGATATTGTGTGCTCTTTCTTATCCATAAACTCGTTGGTTTGCTCTCTTCTCCTCTCTCTAGCAATGTCCCGTGTCAAAACAGATCAGCGCAGTCTTTTCTCAGTCACGTGTCCCAACAACAGCTAGACCACTTTCCTGTACCAGCCCCCGAGTGAACCTGCTGCGATAGCAACCGTGATCTAGAAACATTTTGGTTACAGTTTGACAATATGCCAAGATGACAACAAATACCATACACGAACCATGGTTCAAATTAACAATATAACTCTGCGTAAGTGTACCTCAGTCCAGGCCAAGATTGATACATTGTAGCGGGACGGCCACTGCTCTGCTTTGATTGGTGGATTGGATGCGCGTTCACGTCTGCACGTGGCACGTGTATTCTTGTATGTGAACATTTTGTTCTCGCTGCTTGACATGTTCAGATACAGATTAGTGCTGCGTTGATGTGCTCCTCTGAGTTTTATATTTCGTAGTTGTGAAATACGACTTCGTTTAATTCATGTGCTTTTTGGTCTGAACAGTTATTCAACCAATATGATTATCACATTTTTAGCTAGCCTGATAAACTAGCTAACGTTGTTTATAATAAAGTTAGTTGGCTTGTTTAAAAGTAGCTACATTTTACCGATATGTAGTTGTCATCTTTTGGTTGACAAGGTCAAAGGTCAGTGGTGAAACGTCACAACGTCGTAAACTCAGGAGACAATTTTCTCTGAGTAAAAAAAAACGAATCTATGAGTTTCCTACTTGTACTCTGGTTTGGAGGGTTGACTGGGAACTCTAATAGCACGAGAACGCAGCATAGGCAGATTAAAAGAGTGATAATATCTTAGCACTTTGACTATTCAAATTTGAGATTTTCTTTGTTTGAACTGTGCATAGTAATCAGTGCTTTGATTGTCTTTAAAAGTGAATACAGTGAATCGGTCAATAAGGACAACACGAACCCAGGCCACCAGGCCACCAACTTGGTAGTGAGTGTCGCTTCAGCACTCTGCGGTCCTGTTCTGTGAGCTTGTGTGGCCTACCACTTCACGGCTGAGCCGTTGTTGCTCCTAGGCGTTTCCATTTCACAATAACAGCACTTACAGTTGACCGGGGCAGCTCTAGCAGGGAATACATTTGACAACCTGACTTGTTGGAAAGGTGGCATCCTATGACGGTGCCACGTTGAAAGTCACCGAGCTCTTCAGTAAGGCCATTCTACTGCCAATGTTTGTCTATGGAGATTGCATGGCTGTGTGCTTGACTGTATACACCTGTCAGCAACAGGTGTGGCTGAAATAGCCGAATACACTCATTTGAATGGGTGTCCACATACTTTTGTATATAAAGTGTAGCAAGGAAGCCACCCTTTGTCATTTTGCAGTGGTATGATTTATTGTTGCTCTGAGTGGATCTATGACAATTTTTCCTCTGTGAGCAATACATGGTTAACAATATTACTCAAAATTATCAGCCACACCTGTTGCTGACAGGTGTATACAGTCAAGCACACAGCCATGCAATCTCCATAGACAAACATTGGCAGTAGAATGGCCTTACTGAAGAGCTCGGTGACTTTCAACGTGGCACCGTCATAGGATGCCACCTTTCCAACAAGTCAGGTTGTCAAATGTATTCCCTGCTAGAGCTGCCCCGGTCAACTGTAAGTGCTGTTATTGTGAAATGGAAACGCCTAGGAGCAACAACGGCTCAGACGTGAAGTGGTAGGCCACACAAGCTCACAGAACAGGACCGCAGAGTGCTGAAGCGACACTCACTACCAAGTTCCAAACTGCCTCTGGAAGCAACGTCAGCACAATAACTGTTCGTCGGGACCTTCATGAAATGGGTTTCCATGGCCGAGCAGCCGCACACAATCCAAAGGTCACCATGTGCAATGACAAGTCTCGGCTGGAGTGGTGTAACGCTGGAGCATCTGGCAGTCCGACTGACTAATCTGGGTTTGGCGGATGTCAGGAGAATGCTACCTGCCCCAATGCATAGTGCCAACTGTAAAGTTTGGTGGAGGAGTAATAATGGCTCTTGGCTGTTTTTCATGGTTTGGGCTAGGCCCCTTAGTTCCAGTGAAGGGAAATCTTGACGATACAGTGTACAATGGCATTCTAGATGATTCTATGTTTCCAACTTTGCGGCAACCATTTGGGGAAGGCCCTTTCCTGTTTCAGCATGAGAATGCCCCCGTGTGCAAAGTGAGGTCCATACAGAAATGTCGAGATCAATGTGGAAGAACTTGACTGGCCTGCACAGAGCCCTGACCTCAACCCCATCGAACACCTTTGGGATGAGTTGGAATGCCGACTGCGAGCAAGGCCTAATCGCCCAACAACAGTGCCCAACCTCACCAATGGTCTTGAGGCTGAATGAAAGTCCCTGAAGCAATGTTCCAACTGCTAGTGGAAAGCCTTCCCAGAAGAGTGGAGGCAGCAAAGGGGGGTACCAACTCCATATTAATGGCCATGATATTGGAAGGAGATGTCCACATACTTTGGTCATGTAATGTATTTCATTACTGCACCCAAACTTGTTGACCTATAAGCCGCTTGCTCTTGAAGTTCATCATTGAAACTATCTTCATGGTTGTGCGCGTGTGTGTGCGCATGCATGTGTGATTCCAAAACAAGGGACAGATAAAATGCTACTGACAGATAACCTGTTACGCAACTATGGCATGTCTGTCTCCACTCTGATCCCTGATCCATTCTCTATATATAACCTGTCCTACAGTGTCTGAATGGGTGGGACATTCAGTTAAATAAACAGAAAACAGGTTTTAAAGGGTCAAATTTGACATGCTTGGGACAAAGGAAACCCTGTATGATCTGTGATGATGACAACACAAAGAGACCTCAGTAGAACAACATACTGTATCAGCTGGAGGAATCCCTCTGCAGGTGACTGAGTTACACTGTGTTATGCTGCAATCTAGTGGTGGAAGAATAGAAGTGCAGTGTATCAGTGGGCATTTAAAAGAACAGGTGGAGACGTCAATCGTCATTCAAATCAAATCAAATTTTATTTGTCACATGCGCCAAATACAACAGGTGTAGATCTTACAGTGAAATGCTTACTTACAAGCCCTTAACCAACAATGCAGTTTTAAGAAAAATACCTTAAAGTAACAAATAATTAAAGAGCAGCAGTAAAATAACAATCTACAGAAATGAAGTGCCTAGGGGAGTAGGTGCCAGTTGCAGTTCAAAACACATTTGATCTACTACATACAGTACCAGTCAAAAATTTGGACACACCTACTCATTCAAGGGTTTTTCTTTATTTGTACTATTTTCTACATTGTACAATACAATAATACAATAGAAAAAATTATATATCCAGTGTGTGCAAATGAGGTAAGTTAAGGGAGGTAAGACAATAAATAGGCCATAGAGGCGAAAAAAATTACAATATAGCAATTAAACACTGGAGTGATAGATGAATGTGCAAGTAGAGGTACTGGGGTGCAAAGGAGCAAAATAAATAACAGTATGGGGATGAGGTAGTTGGATGGGCTATATACAGACGGGCTATGTACAGGTGCAGTGATCTGTGAGCTGCTCTGACAGCTCACAGATCATTAAAGTTAGTGAGGGAGATATGAGTCTCCAGCTTCAGTGATTTTTGCAGTTCGTTCCAGTCATTGGCAGCAGAGAACTGGAAGGAAAGGCGGCCAAATGAGGAATTGGCTTTGGGGGTGACCAGTGAAATATATCTGCTGGAGTGCGTGCTACGGGTGGGTGCTGCTATGGTGACCAGTGAGCTGAGATAAGGCAGGGGTCTCCCTAGCAAAGACTTATAGATGACCTGGAGCCAGTGGGTTTGGCAACAAATATGAAGCCAGCCAGCCAACGAGAGCATACAGGTCGCAGTGGAGGGTAGTATATGGGGCTTTGGTGACAAAACGGTTGGCACTGTAATAGACTGCATCCAATTTGCTGAGTAGAGTGTTGGAGGCTATTTTGTAAATGACATCGCTTAAAGTCAAGGATCAGTATGATAGTCTGGAAGGAGAGTTTACAGTCTAACCAGACACCTAGGTATTTGTAGTTGTCCACATATTCTAAGTCAGAACCATCCAGAGTAGTGATGCTGGATGGGCGGGCAGGTGCGAGCAGCGATCGGTTGAAGAGCATGCATTTAGTTTTACTTGCATTTAAGAGCAGTTGGAGGCCACGGAAGGAGAGTTGTATGGCATTGAAGCTTGTCTGGAGGTTAGTTAACACAGTGTCCAACGAAGGGCCAGAAGTATACAGAATGGTGTCGTCTGCGTAGAGGTGGATCAGAAAAACTCCAGCAGGAAGAGCGACATCATTGATGTATACTGAGAAGAGAGTCGGCCCGAGAATTTAACCCTGTGGCACCCCCATAGAGACTGCCAGAGGTCCGGACAACAGGCCCTCCAATTTGACACACTGAACTCTGTCTGAGAAGTAGTTGGTGAACCAGGCGAGGCAGTCATTTGAGAAACCAAGGCTGTTGAGTCTGCCGATAAGAATGTGGTGATTGACGAAATTGAGAGTCGAAAGCCTTGGCCACGTTGATGAATACAGCTGCACAGTATTGTCTCTTATGGAGGTTATGATATCGCTTAGGACCTTGAGCGTGGCTGAGGTGCACCCATGACCAGCTCGGAAACCAGATTTCATAGCGGAGAAGGTACGGTGGGATTCGAAATGGTCGGTGATCTGTTTGTTAACTTGGCTTTCGAAGACCTTAGAAAGGCAGGGTAGGATAGATATAGGTCTGTAGCAGTTTGGGTCTAGAGTGTCTCCCCCTTTGAAGAGGGGGATGACCGCGACAGCTTTCCAATCTATGAGGGATATCAGACGATACGAAGAGAGGTAGAACAGGCTAGTAATAGGGGTTGCAACAATTTCGGCGGATAATTTTAGAAAGAGAGGGTCCAGATTGTCTATCCCGGCTGATTTGTAGGGGTCCAGATTTTGAAGCTCTTTAAGAACATCAGCTATCTGGATTTGGGTGAAGGAGAAATGGGGGATGCTTGGGCAAGTTGCTGTGGGGGGTGCAGGGCTGTTGACCGGGGTAGGGGTAGCTAGGTGGAAAGCATGGCCAGCCGTAGAAAAATGGTTATTGAAATTCTAATTTATCGTGGATTTATCGGTGGTGACAGTGTTTCCTAGCCTCAGTGCAGTGGGCAGCTGGGAGGAGGTGCTCTTATTCTCCATGAACTTTACAGTGTCCCAGAATTTTTTGGAGTTAGTGCTACAGGATGCAAATTTCTGTTTGAAAAAGCTAGCCTTTGCTTTCCTAACTGCCTGTGTATATATTGGTTCCTAACTTCCCTGAAAAGTTGCATATCGCGGGGGATATTCGATGCTAATGCAGTACGCCACAGGATGTTTTTGTGCTGGTCAAGGGCAGTCAGGTCTGGAGTGAACCAAGGGCTATATCTGTTCCTGGTTCTAATTTTTTTGAATGGGGCATGCTTATTTAAGATGGTGAGGAAAGCACTTTTAAAGAATGACCAGGCATCCTCTACTGACAGAATGAGGTCAATATCCTTCCAGGATACCCGGGCCAGGTCGATTAGAAAGGCCTGTAGGCTGAAGTGTTTTAAGGAGCTTTTGACAGTGGATGCAGGCAATGGATGCAGGCAATGAGGCAGTGATCACTGAGATCCTGGTTGAAGACAGCAGTGTAACACATATGGAATCATGTAGTAACCAAAAAAGTGTTAAACAAATCAAAATATATTTTATATTTGAGATTCTTCAAAGTAACCACCCTTTGCCTTGCACACTCTTGGCATTCTCTCAACCAGCTTCATGAGGTAGTCACATGGAATGCTTTTCCAACAGTCTTGAAGGAGTTCCCACATATTCTGAGCACTTGTTGGCTGCTTTTCCTTAACTCTGAGGTCCAACTCATCCCAAACCATCTCCATTGGTTTGAGTTTGGGTGATTGTGGAGGCCAGGTCATCTGATGCAGCACTCCATCACTCTCCTTGGTCAAATAGCCCTTACAGAGCCTAGAGGTGTGTTTTGGGTCATTGTCCTGTTGAAAAACAAATAATAGTTCCACTAAGCGCAAACCAGATGGGATGGCGTATCGCTGCAGAATGCTGTGGTAGCCATGCTGGTTAAGTGTGCCTTGAATTCTAAATAAATCACTGACAGTGTCACCAGCAAAGCACCCCCACACCATAACACCTCCTCCTCCATGCTTCACGGTGGGAACCACACATGCGGAGATCATCTGTTCACCTACTCTGCGTCCCTTTATTGTTTAAGTTTTTTCGCATTCAAAATGACCACCTTTAGCACACTACTTCTTTAGGGAATAGGGTACCACCTCAGATTTTCCCAAACGTTTGATTGTCTCAGGCGCTGCAGTACTGTGATGAGACTCAGCCTTATTAGGGACACAGTAACAGACATGTACGGAAGCACACAGAGACACACAGACAGACAAATGTATGCACACAAGTATGGTGCATACACACACACACACACACACACACACACACACACACACACACACACACACACACACACACACACACACACACACACACACACACACACACACACACACACACACACACACACACACAGCCTGTCTAGTTCTACAATGTAACTACTGTCGTCTGCAGGGCTATTCCCATTGAACTGTATGGCCTGTGGAGATTGAATGGAAGAGAAAGTAACAGAGGGCTGAAAGCTAAAACATCTGGACTCCACTTAACTGTGTCAGGATCCACTGTAACAGGGCCTGTTCTAAGAAGGAATGCTGCTACTGAGAAATGAGATGAGTACTAAACAGCTTAAAGCTGCTAAACTGAGTTCACTGACCACACACACACAGACCAGATAAGTGCTGTCCCACCCATATACACACACAAGTTTCTTAGTAGGTTTATTAGACTTTGCTCATTGTCATTACACGAGTTTGCACCAAACAACAGACACTGTGTGGAGCTAGGCGGCAGGGACACAATATTATGAATAAGAGGCATGTGTTTCAAATCACACCCTAATCCCTATATAGTGCACTTCATCACACCATATTCCCTACCTAATGCACTACATCACATATATGGAATAGGATTTAATTTGAGATGCAGTTCATAACAAGCTCTCTGACCCCGCCCCTGGCAGGCCTGCTGCCCGCCCAGACCCCACCCATCCCACCACTAACCCCCCCTAACTCCACCCACCTCACTCTGTGTCAGACAGCAAAGTGACTCAGATCAGTCCTTAGGGACCAACTGTTTTATATATATGATGTATTCCAGCTCTAACACACCTGATTCAACTAGTCGCGGGCATCATGATTAGTTGACTTAGTTGAAAGAGGAGTGCAAGTGTTGGAATAGACCTAATATGTGAAATGGTTGGTGGTCTGATACCTGATTCACACATTTGTAACCAGGCCACCACAGTACAGCTCGGCTTGGCCCTATAGTATAAATCAGGTAGCAGAGGACTGGGTTGAGCAACACTGAGAGGACTTGCAGCCCTGGTTTAGTTTAAAACATCACTTCAGATTGTACATTTAAACAGGAGATTCCCTACACGGCTGAGTAACCTTGACTACAGAAGCCCCCGGCCTACAGCCTTCTACTAACATCTATACCCGTGATGCGAATGGCAAATCAAAACTCAACATCTCCTAAACTCACAAATGCCAGTGCTTTTTCAAACGTTTTAATTCATTTATTTTTCCTTTTTTTCTCAAATTTTTGGTTTGTTTTAGAAATCTTTGGATGTTCATTATTATTAATAATACCCATAAAATAAAATAAAAAAATTTAAAAGTCAAAAGAATAGAAAACACATTACACACTGCTGCTTGTTTGACTGTAGAACGTGTGTATCTGAAATGACACCCTATATAGTGCACAAGTTTTGAACAAAGCCATAGGGTTTGGGTTATTAGAGATAGGAAATTAACATATCCCCTAGTCAAAATCCTGATCCTGATTTTCAATATTGTCCTGAACCCATATCCTGGATTAGCCATAGGGTGCTGGTCAGAAGTAGTGCACTACATAGGAAATAGGATGTAGTGTCAGACGTGTGTCGGCCCGTTGTCAGGGCAATGGTGTGGTCTCTGGCAGTGTTCAGAACACATGTTGACGTGACAGAGCTGAGATACACGAGAAGAAGAAGACAACCCACTCCTTCATCTGATCTAAGCAGGAAAATGTTCTAAGTCTGTAAGACAAAATTGAATGTTAATTTGTTTTTGTTTTTGTTTGTTTTCTCTCAAAAAACCTACTATATACAAATCTAGATGTTCTACATTGGCATACATTAAAGCAGTGGTTAAGCAATAATATAAAAACGCAATTAAATTAAAATCAAATCATCACAACACAGAAGACGAGAAAAGGAAAACAAATGAACACATTATCACAGCAGTTGTTGGTTTTACCCTGTAAAAAACAATAGTCTATCATCATTATAATATCGGAATAAGTACCCAACGTCTGATAACAAAATAGTACACTTCATCTCTCCATCCAGACAAGTTTCAAACCTCAAGACCCTGAAACTTGTCCTCCGCGACCTTAAACAGAACACTTCTGCCAAAAAATAACATAAAAAATAAATAAGAACCATAAAACTTTTTGAAAGAAGTAACAATAACAACATTAGTTACCAAACTAGTTGAATTCGGCCTGACCCACTTTGACTCTCTCTCCACAGAACCACAGAGTTCTCACTATGAGGTATTCAGAGACAAACACGGCCAGAGTGCTGGGCCTTCCTTCAAATAGGAGGAGAGAGGATGGGAGGAGAGGGGGGAGGTAGGGGGGCAGGGGAGACAGAAGAAGAAGAGCTTTGGTATATCAGCAGGAGTGGAGATCAGAAATTCCTTTGGTATGTTTTCATTGCATGGTTGAGCTGGCGAAAGCACCACTTGTGAGAGAGAGCGAGAGAAAGAGAGAGATAGAGAGAGAGCGCGATAAGGACGGAGAGTGAGAGATATTCCTTTAGTCTTCAGTAGTGGCCCGTCTCTACAGGCTGAGGTATTCAAAGAGTAAAAGGTCAAAGGTTCATAGAGAGGTCAACAGTGGTTTAACACT
Source organism: Brachymystax lenok tsinlingensis (assembly GCA_030435695.1). Classification (NCBI taxonomy): domain Eukaryota; kingdom Metazoa; phylum Chordata; class Actinopteri; order Salmoniformes; family Salmonidae; genus Brachymystax; species Brachymystax lenok. The sequence continues at coordinate 26,009,600 of CM059800.1, read as the reverse complement.
TTGGTTCAAGCAAGGCACTCGTCCTGGGAGTTTTAGAGAGGTTGTCAACATGTCTGTATAGAATGTTGTCAACATGTACATTTAGAACGTTCAATGTTGCCAACATGTCATTCTAGAACATTGTAAACATATAATTCTAGAACGTTTTCAACATGTCTGTCTAGAACGTTGTAAACATAATTCTAGAATGTTGTCAACGTGTCTGTCTACAATGTTGTCAACATTCTAGAACCTTGTCAACATGTCATTCTCGAACGTTGTCAACCTCTGTCTAAAACGTTGTCAACATCATTCTAGAATTTTGTTAACATATCATTCTCGAACATTGTTAATATGTATGTCTAGAGTGTTGTCAACATCTTTGTTGTTTTGGTAACATAGTCTACAGCTTCAGTATTATGTCTACCTACAGCATTATAAGTAGAGAGCAGAGATGTTGAGAGACCAAGCAGAGCAGGGGGAGGAGAGGAGGACGAGAGGAGAGGAGGGGGTAAGGATAAGGACATACAGTAAACCTATCCATATCACTCATGTCGGCCGTGCAATGACAAAATCTTTGGTTATCTTTGGTATCATCAAAGTGATAGAAATCACAAATGGAAATTGAGTGAGGTAGCATCTTTGGTTCACACTATAAAATATCAGTAGGTCTTAACACATTTAGAGTTTTCTTTGTCCTCTTCTTTGTTGTTTTCTTTTCGACGTGAGGAAGCAGCTCTCGCTTGGCTTTGCTTCATTTAATATAATACTCATTAACATGGAGAGGAGCTACAGTAACCCACAGACAGAGGGTGAGATACCCCCACTCTCAGCCCAGAGACAGTACTGGTACCGCAGACATGGAGAGGAGCAAAGGAGCGAACCAAGCCCATAGACAGTAAACCCCACACAATTTGACTCAAACCTTGGGAAAGCAAGCCACTGTAGTGCTTTCTTCCAAGGGGCTGACATACATAGCATCCATCCACACCCACTGAGGTGAGATGGAGGGTGGAGGAGGAGAGGAGAGCTGGAAGGATGGACTAGAGAGATAGAGGAAGAGGAGGAGAGGAGATCTGGAAGGATGGACTAGAGAGATGGAGGAAGAGGAGGAGAGGAGATCTGGAAGGATGGACTAGAGAGATAGAGGAAGAGGAGGAGAGGAGATCTGGAAGGATGGACTAGAGAGATGGAGGGAGAGGAGAGGAGAGCTGGAAGGATGGACTAGAGAGATGGAGGGAGAGGAGGAGAGGAGATCTGGAAGGATGGACTAGAGAGATGGAGGGAGAGGAGGAGAGGAGAGCTGGAAGGATGGACTAGAGAGATAGAGGAAGAGGAGGAGAGGAGATCTGGAAGGATGGACTAGAGAGATGGAGGAAGAGGAGGAGAGGAGATCTGGAAGGATGGACTAGAGAGATAGAGGAAGAGGAGGAGAGGAGATCTGGAAGGATGGACTAGAGAGATGGAGGGAGAGGAGAGGAGAGCTGGAAGGATGGACTAGAGAGATAGAGGAAGAGGAGGAGAGGAGAGCTGGAAGGATGGACTAGAAAGATGGAGGGAGAGGAGGAGAGGAGATCTGGAAGGATGGACTAGAGAGATGGAGGGAGAGGAGGAGAGGAGAGCTGGAAGGATGGACTAAAGAGATGGAGGGAGAGGAGGAGAGGAGAGCTGCAAGGATGGACTTGAGAAATGGAGGGAGAGGAGGAGAGGAGAGCTGGAAGGATGGACTAGAGAAATGGAGGGAGATGAGGAGAGGAGAGGTGGAAGGATGGACTAGAGAAATGGAGGGAGAGGAGGAGAGGAGAGCTGGAAGGATGGACTTGAGAAATGGAGGGAGAGGAGGAGAGGAGAGCTGGAAGGATGGACTAGAGAAATGGAGGGAGAGGAGGAGAGGAGATCTGGAAGGATGGACTAGAGAAATGGAGGGAGAGGAGAGATTCTGGGTGAGGATGAGAGGAGGAGAAATGGCAGTGGTGTAAAGTACTTAAGTAAAAATACTTTAAAGTACTACTTAAGTCATTTTTTGGGGTATCTGTACTTTACCTTACTATTTATATTTTTGACAACTTTTACTTTTACTTCAATACATTCCTAAAGAAAAGAACATACTTTTTACTCCATATATCTTCCCTGACACCCACAAGTACTCATTACATTTTGAATGCTTATCAGGACAGGAAAATGGTTCAATTCACACTCTTATAATAAGAACATCCCCGGTCATCCCTACTCCCTCTGATTTAGTGGACTCACTAAACACTCATGCTTCGTTTGTAAATTATGTCTGAGTGTTGCAGTGTTCCCTTGGCTATCTGTAAATGATGTCTGAGTGTTGCAGTGTGCCCTTGGCTATCTGTAGATGATGTCTGAGTGTTGCAGTGTGCCCTTGGCTATCTGTAGATGATGTCTGAGTGTTGGAGTGTGTCCCTGGCTATCTGTAGATGATGTCTGAGTGTTGCAGTGTGCCCCTGGCTATCTGTAGATGATGTCTGAGTGTTGCAATGTGCCACTGGCTATCTGTAAATGATTTCTGAGTGTTGGAGTGTGCCACTGGCTATCTGTAAATGATTTCTGAGTATTGGAGTGTGTCCCTGGCTATCTGTAAATGATGTCTGAGTGTTGCAGTGTGCCCTTGGCTATCTGTAGATGATGTCTGAGTGTTGGAGTGTGTCCCTGGCTATCTGTAGATGATGTCTGAGTGTTGCAGTGTGCCCCTGGCTATCTGTAGATGATGTCTGAGTGTTGGAGTGTGCCACTGGCTATCTGTAAATGATTTCTGAGTGTTGGAGTGTGCCCCTGGCTATCTGTAGATGATGTCTGAGTGTTGCAATGTGCCCCTGGCTATCTGTAAATGATGTCTGAGTGTTGGAGTGTGTCCCTGGCTATCTGTAAATGATGTCTGAGTGTTGCAATGTGCCCCTGGCTATCTGTAGATGATGTCTGAGTGTTGCAGTGTGCCCCTGGCTATCCGTCAATAAAAAGGAAAAGAAAATGATTGCCGTCCGGTTTGCTCAATGTAAGGAATTTGAAATGATTTCTACTTTTACTTTTACTTTTGATACTTGTGTATATTTTTGCAATTACATTTGCTTTTGATACTTAAGTGTATTTAAAAGCAAATACTTTTAGACTTTTACTCTGGTAGTATTTTACTGGGTGACTTTCATTTATCTTATTTATTATTAAGTATCTTTACTTTTTTAAAGAAACAATTGGGGACTTTTTCCACCACTGAGAGATGGAGAGAGGAAGAGAGGAGAGATGGAGGGATAGGAAGAGAGGGGAGTGTTAACAGTCACACTCAGGTCTTTAAAAATACTCTTTACAACATCAGCTACAAAATATAAGACATTATTCTTTGGTTGTACTTCTTGCTGTGATTCTGTCAAAGTGATTTGGTATTATAACTGCATACAGTCTAGGCTACCTGCCCTGGAGTGGAGAAAGCTTTGGTTTTCATTTTTACTGTTTCAACAGTACAGGAAGAAAGCACTACGGAACGGGTCATGGGTTATGGGTCATGGTTAGCAGCTCCTACTGGGGTGATTTCCCCCTTCCCCTGTCTGCTCTTCCAGTGAAGGAGGTAGAAGTCGCCCCTAATCACTGATCCCCGGGTCAGAAACAATATTTATTTCATCGTTCTAATGGTTACTGATAGGATTGGGGGCAAGGTAATCTGAACCTAGATCAGTTTATGGCAGCTTCTACCTCGAGTGTCTGGGGTTTACTGATGGACAGAAAACCGTGACCAATCAAATGTCCGTTCGTCCTGACGGACAGAAACTCTGACCAATCCAAACGGCTGCTGAACATTCCAGTGGCTCCTGTAAGATTCTTCCTCAAAGCTGATTGACCCGTCCCATAGGATCTCCGTCCACTGGTCAGAACCGACACAGCTGATAGGCTGATTAAACGTCCATCCAGAGGCCCTCCCTCAAACCGACCAGTCAGATCAAAGATAAGGACAGTGGGCAGGAGGTATTAAAGCTGTGAGACCAGTGATTGGGTAGAATGCCAGAGTTTTTAAAGCAGGTCAAAACAAGTCTTTGGTTAGTTTTTTCTTTGGACACTATAAATAGCAGTGTTATAGTACAGGCTTTAAGGTCAAAACGCTTTTCCTTAGTTTCTCCTGGTTTCTACATTTTAAAGCTTTTCCACCAAGGTTGAGTCTGTCAGTCTGTCTCCCCACACACAGTAAAAAATCTTGACCGCTTCAAACTAAAAAAAAATAAGTATCCACGCTAACTAAAAACTTCTAACACCATATCTAATATAAAATGTAGTCAACTCAACACTTGATTACCTGAGATGACATAATTCAAAATTGTAAGTCAGCGTGGCAACTTATTTTTTCCAAGTTAATTAAATCAACTCAAAACTGTGCCCGCTCTCCCCCTCCAGTCCCTCCTCCTCAGGCTTTGCTGCAGGTGGAGACGGAGGAATTAGCGGAGTGGGAGGAGCCTCCGTTGTCGTCGAGCCACTTGTCGAGGCTGCGTCGGCGTGCGTTCATGAAGAAATTTGAGACGGTGGTCAGCTCCAGGCCCAGCTGCTGACTGATGGTGATCTGAAGCTCCTTGGACGGACGCTTGTTCTCCTTGAAGATGGCGTGGAGGGTCCTTCTCTGGACGTCGGTAAACACCAGCCGAGGCTTCTTGGAGTGGCCACCATTACCGCTGTGGTTGCTGCCGCTGTGGTTGCCGCCGCTGCTGCCACCGCTGCCACCACGGTCACCACCAACTTTACAGTGGCCATGGTCCTGCTCCTTGCGTTTACACGCTAAGGGAGGGGTAGAGGGGTGGGGAGAGAAAGAGAGTTGTTATAACAAACTACAGTCGTGTCCAAAAGTTTTGAGAATTACACAAATATTAATTTTCACAAAGTCTGCTGCCTCAGTTTGTATGATGGCAATTTGCATATATTCCAGAATGTCATGAAGAGTGATCAGATGAATTGCAATTAATTGCAAAGTCCCTCTTTGCCATGCAAATGAACTGAATCCCCCCAAAACATTTCCACTGCATTTCAGCCCTGCCACAAAAGGACCAACTGACATCATGTCAGTGATTCTCTCGTTAACACAGGTGTGAGTGTTGACGAGGACAAGGCTGGAGATCACTCTGTCATGCTGTTTGAGTTCGAATAACAGACTGGAAGCTTCAAAAGGAGGGTGGTGCTTGGAATCATTGTTCTTCCTCTGTCAACCATGGTTACCTGCAAGGAAACACGTGCCGTCATCATTGCTTTGCACAAAAAGGGCTTCACAGGCAAGGATATTGCTGCCAGTAAGATTGCACCTAAATCAACCATTTATCGGATCATCAAGAACTTCAAGGAGAGCGGTTCAATTGTTGTGAAGAAGGCTTCAGGGCGCCCAAGAAAGTCTAGCAAGCGCCAGGACCGTCTCCTAAAGTTGATTCAGCTGCGGGATCGGGGCACCACCAGTACAGAGCTTGTTCAGGAATGGCAGCAGGCTGGTGTGAGTGCATCTGCACGCACAGTGAGGCGAAGACTTTTGGAGGATGGCCTGGTGTCAAGAAGGGCAGCAAAGAAGCCACTTCTCTCCAGGAAAAACATCAGGGACAGACTGATATTCTGCAAAAGGTACAGGGATTGGACTGCTGAGGACTGGGGTAAAGTCATTTTCTCTGATGAATCCCCTTTACGATTGTTTGGGGAATCCGGAAAAAAGCTTGTCCGGAGAAGACAAGGTGAGCGCTACCATCAGTCCTGTGTCATGCCAACAGTAAAGCATCCTGAGACCATTCATGTGTGGGGTTGCTTCTCAGCCAAGGGAGTGGGCTCACTCACAATTTTGCCTAAGAACACAGCCATTAATAAAGAATAGTACAAACACATCCTCCGAGAGCAACTTCTCCCAACCATCCACGAACAGTTTGGTGACAAACAATGCCTTTTTCCAGCATGATGGAGCACCTTGCCATAAGGCAAAACTAAATGGCTTGGGGAACAAAACATCGATATTTTGGGTCCATGGAAAGGAAACTCCCCAGACCTTAATCCCATTGAGAACTTGTGGTCAATCCTCAAGAGGCGGGTGGACAAACAAAAACCTTTGACACTTATGAAATGCTTCTAATTATATTTCAGTATTCCATAGTCACATCTGACAAAAATATCTAAAGACACTGAAGCAGCAAACTTTGTGGAAATTAATATTTGTGTCATTCTCAAAACTTTTGGCCACGATTGTACATCATAACAACATTAACACAGTATACAACACTGTATAAGAACAATAGGCTACAGCACACAATCATCTATACCATGGAATATAACACACACACGGGTGGCCTCATAATAACCCACACAGGAGCTCACAGCTGAAAACAATTGCCGCTGACCGTGGTGCTGAAGCACACGGTAAGCAGGCCTCTCCCTGCATATCGAGACTTTACCGATAGAGGGCAGTAGTGAGCTGTCAAACAGCTGTAGCAGCGCTGAATTCGACCAAAAGCCATTCATTTTACTTAGCTGGAGGACATCGGTTTGACAGTCACTGCCCCAGATAGATTATTTAATATAGTTCTTAGACCATATTTTCTTAGACCAAGGGTATTTCACTACCATCTTACAAATGTATGCAAAACAAGCAAGATGGATCTGCATGCCAAGTGTGTGTTGTTGATGTGTGATATTCGAGTCTATGAAATGAACTAATCACAGGAAGGTCTGTGTGTGTTCTGTGGTAGCAGCAGTAGTAGCCTAGAGACACCCCTAGATAACCATTAACAGAGAGCTACGGCTCCGTGTGGAGTTGAGCTGGAATCAAATCTGCTCTGTGTGTGTGTGTGTGTGTGTGTGTGTGTGTGTGTGTGTGTGTGTGTGTGTGTGTGTGTGTGTGTGTGTGTGTGTGTGTGTGTGTGTGTGTGTGTGTGAAGCTATATCCTTTCTGCTGTGCTATAAATCAACGTGCTGAAGGCCACAGTGACACCCCAGCAGCCACTGCGCGGAGCAGACAGACAGGTAGTCCGCCAGGTTGGTAGCTTTCCCAGGCTCGTTATCACCCTGGTCCCATACACACACACACACAGCTCTGCCCGTCTGACAATCATTAAGCAGATAACTCCACACTGAGGTAGCCTAGCAATGGCGTGACTACACACACTCGTGTACCTGCAGCAGCGGTGTGTGTGTATGTGTGTGTTGTGTATGTTTAAAATAAATAAATAAAATATATGAATAGCCCCTTTTCCGAATCCATGAGCCGATTCACTCAGCTTGCCAAGTTTTTTAATTAGGCCTATTCCAAGTATGTTAAATAACATGTTATTAAAATACTAAAGCACAAACTTCCCAAACAGGAATAAAATAGGCCTAAAGTTGAACGAATTTCTAACAAACAAAATGATAATGTCAGAATCAATGCTTAAGATAAATTATCGACAGGTGCAATATCAGGCCTTCACTTTTACAATTGTTTACAATTGCTTTAACAAAACATTTTTTTCTGTATTTCCTTCAAAATGAATATAGGTCTGGCTAATTGTTGAGTGTGAGAGGGTGTGTATAGGTCTAGAGTTTACAAGTAGCTTAATTTGGTATTTAGGGAACTATACACGCAACTTCTCAACAACATCCTTGCCAAAAGCAGAGGACCACACAACGGAACTGCGTTTTTGCTGCATTATCCTCGATTATTTTAAACCCACTTCACATGTAGCACGTTGCATTTCCAATTCATGAAAAAAATCTATCAATTCAAGATTAAATAGGCAAATGATATGAGTAGGCCTCGTCTACCGGTAGGTATAGGCCTCGGCGACATGAGAAAACCGCCAGGCATACATGATGTAACATGGGGCAATGGAATAAGACAAATTTCAATAATCAATATCAATCTTCTATTTTAGTTTTTAGTAGGCCGATCACACACACATTTCACCGGAGAACCGATCAATATATGTTCGTTCACGGGCTTCCTTTTCCTGTTTACAGACATTCTACATTTCCAGAATCTGAAACGCTATTAATATTATGAGAAGTATTTCACAATGAAGCCTTTATGATTAAGTTCTAAGTTGTAATATATATATACTTTCATTAGGGATAAATAAAATATATATATGCGCATGGATGCAATATATATATTATGGTTGAGGTTTTATTGAAGTGAAATTAGGCTCAAATAAAATGAAGAGGGAGACACTGCCAAAATAATCTCCCCACTCAAAAAGTCAACACAATTAGCCTAATGAAAAATATGTTATTTTACTTATTTTATTTTTTACTTTAATAAATGCATAGCAGGCCTAAATAGAACAGCACAAGCTTACTGCCTAAAATTCATGAATTCACTGAAAACAATTCCTGGAAAATGTATAAATTTTTCTGTCCTGAGTGATAGTGTTTTCCCTTAGCTCACGAGAAGGAAGGGATTATTGGTTCTAATTCTAATGGATCAATACAAATGTGTTTGGCGTGCGTCAACAGACTTATAATAAGGAATACCCAGATTTTGAATCACCTGCATAGACAGATGCAACATGTTTATTCGTCTATTTAAGTCACAAAAACAATAACATGTAAAATGATATGGTATATATATGGTTTGCTATGCAAGACTGTTGATGACACACACAAACACACAGATACACACAAACAGACAGACACACACACACGCTGCAAATCATCAATGGCGATTTAACACACTTTCAGCAGCGTACCGCCTCACACTTTTCAGAAGCCAAAAAACCATCCGCCTCAGCGCGTCGTTGATTAGACATAAAGCAATTCCTTTGTATGCTGGCGACTGCGTGGCTCCGTGTGTGTGTCCGCTAGAACGGTTCAGGCGGATTGACTCGGGTCCTCGGGGACAAATTAATAGAGAGCTATCTATCAGTTAATTACCACAAACCCAGAGTCAGCCCCGCGTCACGCCTCCTAACGAGTTTAGCTCCAAGACAAAAACACACACTCACTGAAACACAATAAGTGCGTCAACGCAGCCAATGACACAGCATCCATAAACTTTCCTCAAGATTTAGAATAATGGTCATATTGAACCTGGAATTGTTTTATCATCTTCTATTATATTCCATTGTTATTATATTATACTATTTCCCTAAATGCACAGCTTGAGGATGTTACTATATGTGCTGGCAGCAAATTAATATTTTCATGACATAAACATATTTTTTAGAACTTGATTCTTATTCTCCCGCGCGTGGACTCTGTTTAAATGGACTCGCGTGGACTCTGTTTAAATGGACTCGCGTGGACTCTGTTGGGAACAACAAAAAGCTGATGAGTTGGTCCCAGATCACCTTACCAACACACATACGCACGCACACACGCGCGCGTGTGAATAGACACATGGGCCCTTATTTTATAGAATGGAAAGAGCCAAGAGACAGAGATTACAACAAAGACAATGGTGAATTCAACTGCAGGGAATTCCAGAGGGAGGTTTCAGTTCTGTCATACCACTGGCTACTCTAAGATTCAGGACAGCTGCAGACAATAGGCCTACTGTTCCAATGACGAGCACCAAACAATCTTAACTAACCCAAATAGATAAAGAGTAAAGGGAGAGAGAAAGATAAATAAAAAGGACGTGAGTATTACCGAGGGTTCGCTCACCTGCGAGCCTGAGCGCGCTCATGCGTGTGAACTCAGGCTCCTGCAGCCACTTCCACATCCGGCGGAAGGTCTCCCGGCCAGACTTGAGCTTGGACCAGGGCTTGGGGTTCCGGAGCAGGTCTGACAGTGTTCCCTGGGACCGACACAACACCCTTTGGGCGAAGATAGCCTGGGGGATGGAGTAGCGCTTCAACTCTGTGGTGATCCTCTGCGCTACTTCTTTGGTGTTTACTTCTTCCATTTGACCCGTCGAACTGCCGTCGGTACCGCCACCACCACCAACCCCCTGGACTTGAACCCCGGGCCCTGAGGCGTGGCTCAGGGTGTTGTTGTCCCGGGGGTTCCCGTGGCCCAGGACGTGCCCCGAGGCTCCGAGGTGGGCATGGGGGTGGTGGTGATGGAGGCCGTTTATATGGATCATGTTCCCCGAGGAGGTGAGATGCTGGTTGGCATGTCTGGCCAGCATGGTGGGGTGATGAGCCTCGAACCCACCGGGAGTCAGCTGCATCTTCTCCCCCGGCATGGAGGCTGAGACCCCGGGGTGGGCATAGGGAGGCAGGCCCGCCTGGGAGCTGTGTAGGCCGGCCAGGCCAGAACCAGACAGTGGGGAGAGGCTCTGTCCCATCCCAGGGGCGTCTTTGTGGTGGTATGGGGAGTAGAGGTTGTTGATCGGCGCCAGCCCCCTCTCGTCCCTCATAAACGTAAAGCTGCCGGTGACATTACCAGGGAGTCGCTGATGATGATTATGAGCATGATGAGGATGGTGGTGTGGATGATGATGATGATGGTGATGATGAGAAAACTTGTCAGCTACAGTGGAGATGGGGGGTAGGGGGGGCTGGAGAGGTGTAAGGGTGGTGTAGGTGCTTGCGCTCATTCCAGGGGGGGTCTCGCACATACTCATGGCGGGGTGCAGGTGATGACCGGGGTGTCCAGTGTTGTGTCCGTGATGGGAGTGGTATTCTCCCCCGTCTAGCAGGCTCGTCATTCCCATGGAGCGGTGCGCCAGCCCTCGGCCCCCACCCGGGCGGGTGTGAGGGCTGTGGCCGACTGGCAGCTCTCCTGGACCGGCCACAGACTCATGGCTCAGGTTGCCGAGGCTCTCCATGGACAGTTGCGCGTTCATGATGCTTGGCGACCATCTATGTGACCTGGGAGAGGGATGGATGTCCACAGAACAGTCCAGAGTCCTCACGGCGGGAAAGTTCCCTCCCAGTCTGCTGGTTTGTTGTGGTGGTTTGTTCTGAATCCTGAATCCTGGTTGATGGACGTTTTTTGTATCCTTTTATGGCTGGTGTTTTCTTCCTCTTGTCTTATTTTCTTTCCTCCGATGATATGTTTTTCTTTCCCTTTTAGACTCGTTTTATTGATACTACATTTTATTTTCTGCTTCCTCTCCGTTGTGTCTCGAGCCCCCCCGCCTGTCCTTGCGCTCCGGTCGGGTCCTGCGCCATCTCTCTCTCCGTGGCTCTTCTCGTGCTGCTCGGTTTCTCCACACCTCCGTTTCACCGCTGCCGATCCCGAACATACACACATGCGCACGGGCGACCTTCCATCCCCTCCCACCACACACACACACACACACGCGCGCGCTACTCTGACGTCAGGTATTAAGGAAGTTACAACAGAGGTATTAAGATACCTGCTGGTTATGAACCCCCCCTCACACACCCACTGGAATAAAATAATTACATCACAAATTAATTAATATTATTTACTAGGTTATAATTTACACGTTCAATGGAGCCTATTGAGCCTATTGTATTTCAATACAAATAAAAACCTATTGATCCAATATTGTTCTGGAGCCTCCTTAACATGTCATGCAGAACAAATGAAATGAACTTCCGGGTTCATTCTCCGCTCGTCAATGAGGTGCGCGCGCGTGTGCGTGTGTGATTAGACCATGACAGTGTGCATGCAGTATTCAAAACCTTATAATCACACACGTGTCCTTCATAATCAGCACCTATTCTGAACCAAATGTCATCATGCTGTTTCTCTATTTTATAAAATAAAACAAAAATGGTATCCCCTACAAAGTCCCCTAATAGAGGATTATTGTAGAAATCTTTCAACTCCAGTCCGAATGAAAACTATTCCATATGTCGGTTTGAAGTAACAAATGAAGCTGTACTTCTCTCTCTTTGAAAGAAAAAGATTAACAGATGTGTCTATTGTTAAACCATTAAGATTAACGAACCGGCCTGCCGTGCATGGGAGTGTGTGGGTGTGTGTAGGCTAAGTGTGTCCACGCGTGCCCCCATCGATACGCGGAGTGTGTGTGTGTGTGTGTGTGTGTATGAACTTGATCACAGTGAAGAAAAGTATTCATTCACGAATAGGCCTAATAATAAGAAATAATAATGTTAGTAAGTAATTGAGAAACAATTGAAGGACAAATATTGAATGACAAATATGTTTTATGTTTTATCGCGTCATTTTATTTCCTTCACACATTGAGCAGGCCTACATAATTACAATACAATTTCAATACAATTTCAATCATTGTAAGTTTCCTAAATTGGCTACACAATGGATGAACTTCAAATGACTTGTGTGTGTTGGAAGGGGGGTGTGGGGGGTCGAGGCGTCCTTTTCACGCGGTCAGGCAGGCGACAGCTTGCTGCGGCCAGTGGCCAGCCCGGGCCACATGTCAAAGGTGACGCTTCAAGACTCCTAATGTTAACAGCTGCTCGTGCAGATTAACTTTACACACACACACGCACACACATACACACACACACCCACACACCGCGGCATCTGTCAGGGTCAAGAACAACAGGACACCGTTCAGTTGAACAAGTTAAAGAAGAGAAACGTAAAAGTTAAATGGTCTCCAATAGGAAGTCAACGTCAGTGGCGTGTGGGGACTTGACGTTGGCCCAGAAACAAAGACACTTAATGAACAACGATATGCTTTCATATAGTATGGACATTATAAAGGACTGGGCAGAGAGATTCTACATAGGCCAACTCCAACCGAATGACATTTAAAAAATAAGACATTTCAAATTAAATATGTTATCAATTTGATAAATTAATTGACATAACATTCGTGAGGCAAATAGTAATCAATCATCACGAATAACAGATTGCCCCTATCAGACAATCAGACACAAATATTATAGCCTATATCAGGCCAAATAAGAAGAGAAAGATTCACGTTTCAGCAGCCACATCTGCACACATTCTCATGCAGATCGATATTTTTCCTTCCAGCAACGTGCAAAAGGGCGGTGTGCGCGTGTATGTGTTTGAGTGTCATTGTGTTGAGGCCTATTCACGCATCAAAGCCGCAGTGTGTGTGTCATGTCCCTGTAGAGAAGGGTCTGTGGTTGTTATAGCATGTATTTGATGAATGTAGAAAGAGAGAGAGCGAGATAAATATGTATATAACGTATTCACATAAACACTGCTATTCCTAAAACGTGTGTCAATTGACATAACAAAACCTTTAAAATGTACCAACCAAGATAAGCTCAAAAGAAAACTCCATCCCTCACCGTAACTGCAGCAACATACAGTAGATAGGCTATGACATGTCTGGCCGTTTTAATTATGGCCATGTAGGTTACAAATTGCTGTCCCGCAACAACGTCGTTGAAAACATATTGTCATATTTTAAACGACAGGCCTATACCACAGATCTGCAGCAGCCACCTCCACAATAGCATGTATGGTAATATTCAATAGAACATGACGATGCTCTCGGCTTGGTTACCAGTCATTCATAGGTAGTTGAATAGTCAGAAGCAGAGCATTTATTTAGATACAATAAAAACATGGCTCTGGTCAGAAGGTAAAAGTCAGTCAGGTAAGTTAACCCAGCATTACTAGAGCAAAGCGGAAACACCCTCATCCATTGGGTGGGTTGGTCAGGCTGCACCGTGGAGACTGTCTGTATTAATTATTAATTATCCACAGACTGCTGTTGTATTCTGTTGACTCTGGGTCATATTCACAGTCCTACAGTCGGCATTAGGTTATAGTGTTGAATCCAATAACAAATGTTGCATATACAATTATTAATAAAGTAGGCCTATGCCTCTCTTCTCTCTATGTGAATGCTGATGAGTATGCGTAGCAGGATATGTTTATGGAGCAAAGGTTAGGCCTACTACAAATATCCTGAACTGAATAGTGACTATTTGGTAGTAGCCTACAGGGCATAGCTTCCAACATTCCATGGTTTTACAGTGGCCGTTACTAAAGTGCAGCATAACATTATTATCGTTTATTTCATATGCTGTGGTTTATGGTGGAGACAGAGGCACATGGGTCGATGATCTCAGCTTTACAGATAGTGACATACCACTACAGAAATGGGTTATTAACGCTCACAACGACACTATTAGAATTCCCAAACCAGATTTAGGCAAAAGCGACCGTCTAGATGCTATATTTCTAGACAAGACTAATATAATCGAAATCCATACTTACAGTAACCTGAATTGAATTAAGCGGGGTCTATATGCCTGTACACATGATTATATGTAGGCCGGCACTATTATTATCTATCTTATTCTTATTGCTAAATATTGTTCATAGACTATACTAACCAATTCGATAACATTTGATTGCAGACCGAGGTTTTAAATTCGTATAGGATATTAATAGCATAATACCAAACGTTTTATTGATTGCTAAAGGCTATAAAGCAACTGAAAATAAAATGAGAATCTTTTTTTCAATGTTTTTATGTAGGGTAGTTCAAATAGTTCAATGGTCAATCTGCAAACAGGTCTCGAATCAACAATTAAATGGAGTAGGACTATGGCATTCTTCAAGAACGATTTCACTTTACTGACATTTTAAAAGGAAAACATGTATTCCAATTAAAGCCCTTTCTTTAGGCCTACTGCTTGTAGTCTATGGGAAAATGAGCTATATGCCTATACCTTTATACTTTTACACCTAATTTATTTTATAAAAAAACGAAAGCATTGAAAAGGATGTTCTATCTGAGCAGTAGGCTACATTCGTCTGAGCGGCACGGTAACTAACACAACCTTCACTTATTATAATTCGTGGTATTTATGGTATTAAATATATAGCATTTATAATAATTTATATCCCTGGCCAACTGGCATACATCTGTAGTGTAATGCTATGCTGCAGTCGACTCCATTGTAAGAAATGCAGTGATTGACTTCGAACGAAATTAAACTGTCCAAATTCTTTTTCAATAGCCTAGTGGTAATTAGGCCTACACTAAAACATATTCCCCTGTAGCCTATCATAAGGTAATAGTCTTAAATCTCTCCATGTCTTAGATTCCTCTATCAATTAATATGCCTTTAAAGCATTAGAGCCTTACACAAGTTGATCAAAATTGTCTCTAAGTGGTTGTAATGACCATACGTCATCTGATGGTTGCTGTAATGTTCGTACGGGCACATTAAACATATTTATTTGAGGAGCGAGAGCTGCAAATATTGAGAGAAGATTAGTGACGGCACTAGGGTCACTATCTGAAATGTTTGGATTTGATTGCGTGCATCTCCGTCCCTGTTGAAACGGCATTAGATTATTCCGGGTCATTTGTTTTCCATGGGAGATTCCCGTGTCTTCGCCTCGGAATTAATTGTCCTATAATATTAATAGCATATTGTGATAAAGCAGGCTAGGCCAAGGCTATAACGACTGATGGAGGGAACAAATGGTTATGGATAAAGAGAGACTTGCAGGCCAGGCGTATATCCAACTGTCTCAACGTCTGAATATTCTTCAACCAAAACAACTTTGTTAAGAATCGCAGACAGGTTGTCTAAACAATGTGGTGGACATCATTATCATCACCATCATCATCTTCTCCACGTCAAAACACTGACTAGGTTATCTCGCTGTCAACACAGTTTTCTGCAACACCAAATTATAACGTTGTAATAGATATTATATTTAAATTGAATAGAAAAAGAAGGAGCAGGGTGGTTTACCTAGAGGTTATGTTATGTTCATCGAGAGATGAACGAGACATTTCATAAGGTGGTAGGCTAATATTTCTCCATCTGAAATGGTTTCGAATCATTCAGGTGGTATAGCCTACTATGTTATTGTATTAATGTCTGGCAAAACAAAATAGTTTAGGAAAAGGGTTTTGCGTTAGATTTTTTGTCCTTTTCAGGGAGCACTGAATATACCCAGGATAAATGGAATGATACAAAGCAGCAGGAGCAACAAAAACACACAATTTGACGTTTGGAGACGAGCAACTTCGAAATTTGACATTTGGAGAATGTGGAAGAACGTGTAATTCTGCAGTGAGACTGTGATAGCTTGTTGCAGCACCAGACCTTTGTCAATAAACGTATTTTAAAATAAATATTATTTCGTGTAAAAGCTGGCTTTTGTAATGGTCTCCTAAAACCCCAGTCAATAGACTACATTTACATTACAAAAATGAAGAAGATAGTTGGCTAATTTTGATAAGCAGTAAAGGAGCGCGTGTGTGTAAGGGTAGGGCCAAATGCACTGAGCAGAACATCTGCAATGTGTGCTCGCCTGTTGCGATGACAACTACACTTACTACAGTTCAAATATCAAATCATATAAATCTAGTTTACATTTGTATCACAATCCTTCATATTAATATTGGGTTAAAATGTGTTGTCATTGAAGGCGAATGCCCCTAGCTCGTTTAACCCTGAATATGAGATATCAACGTTAGTTGTAAACTGGTCCAAACCATAAACTGGTAACACAAACACACACACACACACACACACACACACACACACACACACACACACACACACACACACACACACACACACACACACACACACACACACACACACACACACACACACCCCTGGCTGTCATCTCCTACCACAACTTGAATCTGATGCCCTCATGCATCTTTTACGAGCCTCCCAGTTTACACAAATTTTCCTGTCAAACCCCCAGATACACACCCCATCAGAACACACCACATCTGAAGACACCACAGTGTTGCAGCAGAACACACCCCAGATACACATCCCATCAGAACACACCACATCTGAACACACCCCAGATACACACCCCATCAGAACACACCACATCTGAACACACCACAGTGTTGCAGCAGAACACACCCCAGATACACATCCCATCAGAACACACCACATCTGAACACACCACAGCAGAACACACACATAGACACACAGCTTTCTCCATCATGGTCCAGTTCAGAAGGATGCTACATACTAAGAAATGCAGACGGAATGCCATGAATAGTTGACATGATTCCTACATGTCAGAAAGGCATGTATATTCTAAAAAGTATATTTCTATAGCTGAACGTTCCACGCTGACTGAACATGACACACAGGTATGATGAACACTGTAGCTCCACATCGGTTTAATGGCTAGTCATTCAACAAGAGTTGGAGTGTCTCGCTCTCTCCGGTGTTGCGTCAGGCTCGGGTGCAGGCAGGTCAAGCTGCCCTCGTGCGTCCTGTAGAAACAGCCCAGGGCGTGCCTCCATTTCAACCTCAAACTCTCCTGTTCCTGGTCGGCGGAATAAAACCTGCCGTTTCCCTCTGCCTGTCAGTCCGTCCCGTGTGCTCCTCGTGCGGTTCCCGCCTGTCTCTGCCCGTGCTTTTAATGCTCCTCGCGCATTTGACTAGCAGCCCCGTTATGGATCGGCCCGGGCAGAGAGGAAATCAGTATGCAGTATGCAAATTACTTCAGTTTCAATCGAAAGGTTCGATCCGTGGTGGAGGGCACGTGGAAGTGGGGGTCGGTCAGCCCTCAGCACGTGAGCCTCATCTCAGCTGGACCCTGAAATATTTTATTTGAATGATCCGCAGTTTTAACCAAAGCATGGTTTATTATTGGTGACGTTAGAAATAGATTGAGAACCAAACATTTGCAACACCAGGGTATTTAAAGAGAGGTCTCGTGTATGTTGATCTTTATCCTTGTCATGATCGATACCCATGTTATTGTGCAGAATTTATGGTACATTCGTAGCCTATCAACAAATCTTCCTTATTTAATTAACATTCAAACAATGAATTGGAATTTAGGCCCAGGCCTATAGGGGGTTTCTTATAAATATAACCAGTCATAGAAAGCAATTGACCTTTGCTGAAATGGGCTCAGACAATTCTAACGGATTTATAAAAGTAGAAGGCCTATAATCTCTAGTGCCATTTCTAACATATCAGAGAATACAAAATCCTTCACATATTTTTTAAAATTAAGAAACATAAATATTGTACAGAAACAACACAGATAAATAAATTATAGATGCAGTAGCCTATAATATACTGTGGGCCTATAAATCATATATTTTATACGAACATGTTTTGTTTTATTCTTTCTGTCTAGAAGAACATGATATATGTAACGCTGTTGATATTCATCTGTTTTAAAACTGAGAAGCAGATATAGAGATTTTATTAGATCATGTTTCAAAACATCTGAATATCAGTCAGCTAATATGACAACAACATAGTTGTGGTTGACTGACAGGAGAGGAAAAGAGGAGAGAAGAGAGGAGAAGGGGAGAGAAGACAGAAGAGGAGGAGAGGAGAGAAGAGAAGGAGAGAAGAGAAGAGAAGAGAAGGAGAGAAGACAGAAGAGGGGGAGAGAAGAGGAGGAGAGGTGAGGGTATGTTGGAGAACAGATGGAAGTAAACAAGAGGAAAGGATAGAAGAGAAGGGTAGAGGAAAGGACAGGAGGAGAAGAGAGGAGGATAGGAGAGAGAGAGAATAAGAGTTGAGTGTGTGTGTTGACTGGTAGGGCTGGTGTATGGGACACATGGGACAGACCCCATCTGTCTGGGTTAGGGTTTGGCCAGCTGAGAGGGTGAGGGGTCAAGGTTAGAGGCCGGGCTCAGGGGTTAGGGACCTCTGGACACACCATTGGTGGAGGGCCCCTGATATGAACGGTCATATTCAATCAAAACAGCCAGGCAGTTTTCTTGGTCCAGTAATGATATCAGTAGGTGAACACGTTTTGCAACATGGGGCCGTCTGATTCGTATTATTCGATATGAGAGAGTGTGTTGTGAATGTACAGGTGTGGGTGTGTGTTTGTGCGTGTTTAGATGTGTGTGTGTAGATAAAAGTGTGTATGTGGCTGTGTGTGAGTGTGTGTGCCAATACAGGGGGTCAGTGCGTGCAGGTAGGGGGAACAGGGATTAGTAGGGAGAGGTTTTAGCGAGGACACACCGCTAGTGTCTGTTAACAGGGATTACAATGGTGCCATGACACCTATCTGCTTTTACAGGATTACCTGACACACACACACACAATATCACACACACATGTTAATGTCTTAATACCTGGATTGGCAGGCGTGTATGTGTGTTTGTATGTGTCGATTTAATATAATATATGGAATGGTTCCATAAAGCCAGTGATTAGTAATCGCAACAGATAACACCCTCTTAATTGCTGCCATTGCTGTCATAAATTACAGCTGTGTGTGTGTGTGTAGAGGGGGTGGTGTAGGAAGGAGATCCGTATGTGCATTCTGAAGAGGTTCAACCATGTTTACATAGCGCACACACACACACACACACACACACACACACACACACACACACACACACACACACACACACACACACACACACACACACACACACACACACACACACACACACACACACACACACACACACACACACACACACACACACACACACACACACACACACACACACACACACACACACACACACAGGTTATGTGTAGGGATGTTCCACTGGAGGGATGTACAGAGATATATTGAGAGGGAAGGAGAGAGAGAGAGGGAGAGGCAGGGAGGAAGAGGGATGGAGAGAGAGAGAATGACAGGGAGAGAGAGAGACAGACAGAGGGAGGTAAGGAAATAGGGAAGAAGAGAGGGAGAAAGAGACTGAGTATTGGTCAGGATGAATAATAGAGGCTACAGTAATCACATCACAGAGAGGAGAGGATAAGTGTCTCTCACTCCCAGAAAACAGAGATCTCTCTCTCTCTCTCTCTCTCTCTCTCTCTCTCTCTCTCTCTCTCTCTCCTCCCTCCTTCTCCCTCCTCCCTTTATCCCTCCCTCCACACTGTAAAAAAAAAGGCAGAGGCTGCTGATTTGACTTTTCTGGACAGATAAAGGTCCCGAAGCTTCGGCGCATGTGCGGGATTCTCTACTTGACTGTGGTCTCTGCTCTACTCATAGAGAACCTCCCTTCACATTTCTCACTGTCAATCGTGAATGATAATTCTTAAAGTTTTACTGGTGAAGAGTCCATGCAGCCTCTGCATACCAACCGTTTGATCTCAATCAGTTTCATGGGGATACGCATTTAGATTTTCTTGAGTTACAGTGGGGAAAAAAAGTATTTAGTCAGCCACCAATTGTGCAAGTTCTCTCACTTAAAAAGATGAGAGAGGCCTGTAATTTTCATCATAGGTACACTTCAACTATGACAGACAAAATGAGGAAAAAAAATCCAGAAAATCACATTGTAGGATTTTTATGAATTTATTTGCAAATTATGGTGGAAAATAAGTATTTGGTCAATAACAAAAGTTTATCTCAATACTTTGTTATATACCCTTTGTTGGCAATGACAGAGGTCAAACGTTTTCTGTAAGTCTTCACAAGGTTTTCACACACTGTTGCTGGTATTTTGGCCCGTTCCTCCATGCAGATCTCCTCTAGAGCAGTGATGTTTTGGGGCTGTCGCTGGGCAACACGGACTTTCAACTCCCTCCAAAGATTTTCTATGGGGTTGAGATCTGGAGACTGGCTAGGCCACTCCAGGACCTTGAAATGCTTCTTACGAAGCCACTCCTTCGTTGCCCGGGCGGTGTGTTTGGGATCATTGTCATGCTGAAAGACCCAGCCACGTTTCATCTTCAATGCCCTTGCTGATGGAAGGAGTTTTTCACTCAAAATCTCACGATACATGGCCCCATTCATTCTTTCCTTTACACGGATCAGTCGTCCTGGTCCCTTTTCAGAAAAACAGCCCCAAAGCATGATGTTTCCACCCCATGCTTCACAGTAGGTATGGTGTTCTTTGGATGCAACTCAGCATTCTTTGTCCTCCAAACACGACGAGTTGAGTTTTTACCAAAAAGTTATATTTTGGTTTCATCTGACATTCTCCCAATCCTCATCTGGATCATCCAAATGCTCTCTAGCAAACTTTAGACTTGCCTGAACATGTACTGGCTTAAGCAGGGGACACGTCTGGCACTGCAGGATTTGAGTCCCTGGCGGCGTAGTGTGTTACTGATGGTAGGATTTGTTACTTTGGTCCCAGCTCTCTGCAGGTCATTCACTAGGTCCCCGTGTGGTTCTGGGATTTTTGCTCACCGTTCTTGTGATCATTTTGACCCCACGGGGTGAGATCTTGCGTGGAGCCCCAGATCAAGGAAGATTATCAGTGGTCTTGTATGTCTTCCATTTCCTAATAATTGCTCCCACAGTTGATTTCTTCAAACCAAGCTGCTTACCTATTGCAGATTCAGTCTTCCCAACCTGGTGCAGGTCTACCATTTTGTTTCTGGTGTCCTTTGACAGCTCTTTGGTCTTGGCCATAGTGGAGTTTGGAGTGTGACTGTTTGAGGTTGTGGACAGGTGTCTTTTATACTGATAACAAGTTCAAACATGTGCCATTAATACAGGTAATGAGTGGAGGACAGAGGAGCCTCTTAAAGAAGAAGTTACAGGTCTGTGAGAGCCAGAAATCTTGCTTGTTTGTATGTGACCAAATACTTATTTTCCACCATAATTTGCAAATAAATTCATTAAAAATCCTACAATGTGATTTTCTGGATTTGTTTTCCTCATTTTGTCTGTCATAGTTGAAGTGTACCTATGATGAAAATCACAGGCCTCTCATCTTTTTAAGTGAGAGAACTTGCACAATTGGTGGCTGACTAAATACTTTTTTTCCCCACTGTAGAAAGTGTTGTTTCGAAGTAGGCTACAGTGTTGTTTTGACCAACATTAGCGATGACTTCTTCGTCCTCGATTTGGGGAAAAAGGAGCCTAAAAAATGTCTGTGTACAGTTGCAGGGGGTCCGCTTGAATTGAGAAAATGCCCTGTTATGAAAATATATATTTTTGCTCCATTAAGCAATCCAGCAAATGTGCACCGCCATCGTGTCTATTTAAAATCTTCTCACTCATTGATTGAGACAGGTCTCTGTCATTATGACAGACTTTGTGGTGGACACCCACCTGTCTAGATCAATGAAAGAAGACGTGAAATAGACAAGATGTAAATCACATTATCTGGTGTAACAATCTGTAGCACAGTGCTTTGCACTGGTGTCTCTACACCTGAGACACACTTGAACACACTGAATTGTACTACGCTGTTCATAAAAAATATTGTATGTTACTTTTACCATATAAAATTGTTGTTGAATACCCAGTTCTCTTGAGTTAGTATTAAATAGTGTACACTCCTGTATTTTAGATATACAAAGATTGTTGGTTTAATTGTCAATCTGAATGTCTAGCATTTGTGTGATGCTACAGAGCCATGTACAGCTTATATAAATATCTTCTGTGAATCAATAAGGGTTGACAAATTTCGAAGATTGATAGAAAATATCATTTTTTTTAATGGTGGTTCTACATCAGAGCTCTCCAACCCTGTTCCTGGAGAGATACCATCTTATAGGTTTTCACTCCAACCCTGTTCCTGGAGAGATACCGTCCTATAGGTTTTTACTCCAACCCTGTTCCTGGAGAGATACCGTCCTATAGGTTTTCACTCCAACCCTGTTCCTGGAGAGATACCATCCTATAGGTTTTCACTCCAACCCTGTTCCTGGAGAGATACCGTCCTATAGGTTTTTACTCCAACCCTGTTCCTGGAGAGATACCGTCCTATAGGTTTTCACTCCAACCCTAATCTAGCACACCTGATTCTAATAACTAGCTGGTTGATAAACTGAACCAGGTTAGTTCCAACTGGGGTTGGAGCGAAAACCTATAGGAGGGTAGCTCTCCAGGAACATGGTTGGAGACTCCTGCTCTACATAGTCTTATGCCAGGATTGCCCAAAATCTGCACCTTTAGTTTTTTTGCCCTAGCACTAGACAGATGATTCAAATAATCAACTAATCATCCAGCTTTGATTTATTTAAATCATCTGTGTAGTGCTTGGGCAAAAAACAAAATGCGCACACCATGGGGTGTTAGCTAGCTAACTTACCCAGCTAGGCTAGCATTTTCGCAGTTGTTTGTAACACCTCATGGGCATGGTGACAAACATTATTGAAAATGTAATGTTTTCAAAAACATCTTGCCTAGAGAAGTTCTGAGATCACTGTGTGTTGGTTGTTCGAAGTAAACATTGCCATTATTCAAGTTTGTGGGCATGCCCCCTCTACCTAGTGGGCAGGTATCAGACTTTGTGGTCCACTATGAGCAGACGAATACACAGGGAGTCAACACTTTCCGGTTCTACCAGTGAATGTGCTAGTTCTAGCTTGGGGTTTGAATAATTGTGATGTTTATGATAAAATCGTAGTGTTGTTAATATAGTAATGACTATATGCCGTGGGAAAGCCAGGGTGAAATTCCCCTTTAACAAACTGAGCACATATTTCAGGCAGATCGCTCAAGAGTGACTTCGAAATTGGATGTCTATCCATGTCCTGTGGACGTCTGGAAATGACATAACTAGCGGCCACTAGGGGCAATAGTGAGAGCTATTACCATAAAGTAGGCTTGGATTTTGTTAGGGCGTTGTGGACGGGGGTGGTGGATGGGCGTAATCTCATGACATTCCAAGTGGTGGACACACTTGGGCGGTTTTAACCATATCCCAAACCTTAACCCTTAACCTTCTAAATTTGACGTTGGGATCAACTTCGAAATTTGACGTTTGGAGAAATGTAGATAAATGTCAAATTCTGCAGTGAGACTGTGAGGGCGGGGTTGAGTTTTGGCCACATGAGAGAAAAATGTCACCATTCACACAATCATCCTAAAAAAGAAATGAAGGTGGTGTTTTTGTTGTACAGTAACATTACCTTATGCTATTATAATGGGTTCTGTTATGTAGAACACTATCATTATGTGATCTTGCGGACATTGAATCAGCTTCGATCTAACTTGATTAAACGAGCACCATTCGCCAGAGTCTCCTGGTCTCTACGAGTAGATCAGAGACCGTGTGTAAAGTAGAGAATCCCGCATATGCACAGAAGCTTCGGGACCTTTAGCTTTTGGGAATAGGGGTCCAGAAAAGTTGGAACTGCAGGCACTCAGAAAAAAATATATGTTAAGCAAACTTAAAATATTAAGGCAAACAGTTGCAATATACTGTAATTTCTAGTTTGCTCAACATTAAGGCATATTTGCTGAACCAACAAACATTCTCAAGTTGATTTGTATGTTCCCTCAACTTAGAATTCTAGGGTGAGTGGACATACAATTTAACTTGAGAATGTTTGTTGATTTTCTGTTATAACTTTATTGCAAACCTTAACCCTTAGCTTAACCAGTCGAAATGAATGCCGAACTTAACCATCAAAATGTTACGTTTATCCCCCCCCAGCGGACAAATGTTGAATACGGAAGTCAGACCGTGATACCTTGTTGAACTAGAAATCCTATAGCAGCTGGTTGCCTTGATATTTTAAGTATATTCACCTTCAATGCTTGTCAACTCGTAGAATTACGCTGATTAAGCAATTGGGTAAGTTGGCTTTTTTACAGTGCCACCATCTCTCCCTCCTTCCCTCCCTCTAACCATCTCTCCTTCGCTCTCTCCATCTCTCTATCCCTTCTTCCAACATATCTCTTTCAGTCGATTGCTCTCTGTCCCTCCATCCATTCCTCTCGGGGAGGAGAAGAATACCACATTTTTCGAGCATAGTATCTCTGCAGTCCAGTACTTGGTGACCTGAGGCCTTGTTAATGTCTAGGCTTTAGCTCAGTGGGCTAACGCGGTAATGGGTATTGAGTGACAGATATGATCAAACATAGACGAGCAGCAGCGAACTCCACCTGCTCTAGTTTAATAGAAAGGCCAAGATCAAACTGATGAAATCACAATGAAATCACACATCAAATTACAGGGCTACACTGAAACTTGAAGATATGGGCGTGTGTGCCTGTGTGTGTGTGAGAGTGTGTGGATGTGTGTGTGTGGAGTGTGTGTGTGTATGTGTGTTGAGTTTGTGTGTGGTGTGTGCGTATGGTATGTGTGTGTGTGTCTGAGGGGTGATCTTTGAGATGGAAATGTCCAGCTGGCCGGCCGTCTGCTGCCTGACCTCTGAGCTCAAGGTCAACAGCCAGGTCTCCAACCGCTGACCAACACACACAAACAAACACACACAAACACACACACAAACACACTAACTATAAATGAACTAACTAAGTAATGTTTAGATTAATTCATACTTCAACTTAACCAGACCCATAACCTCAATTAACACGTGTATGTATGTGTGTGTGTATGCTTGTGCGTGCATCCATTTGTGCGTGTGTTCGTACAACTGTGTGTGTGTGTCTCTCTCTCTCTCTCTCTGTGTGCTTGTGTGTGTCAGAGAGTCTTAGGGAAATTATTGTTATTGATTTCTGTCCTGTAGAGGGTGAGATGGCACCAGATGGGGCATTTAGCTGAGAGAGGCTCTGAGAGGAAAACATTTAGCTTCAAAATGAGTCAGAATCACTACAGACGCTAACTACAGGCCCTCAACACTAACTGACCCTGCCTCCACTCTCCTCCCTCTCTCCTAGCCTCCTCTCTCCTACCTTTCTATGCCCTCTCCTTATGTCCCCCCTCTCTCTTCCCCCTCTCTCTCTGTCCCTCCTCTCTCTATCCATCCTCTTTCTTACCTTTCTACAGGATGTTCTTTCATTTTCTCCTCTCTCCCCTACTCTTTCCTCTCTTCTGTCAGTACGGCTTTTTATCACTGGTATCAACACTGACTCTCAACACTGACTCTCAATACTGGCTATCAACACTGACTCTCAACACTGACT
This sequence comes from Brachymystax lenok tsinlingensis, assembly GCA_030435695.1. Classification (NCBI taxonomy): domain Eukaryota; kingdom Metazoa; phylum Chordata; class Actinopteri; order Salmoniformes; family Salmonidae; genus Brachymystax; species Brachymystax lenok. Next base: position 25,984,085 of record CM059800.1, on the reverse strand, counting down.
CTCAATACTGGCTATCAACACTGACTCTCAACACTGACTATCAACACTGGCTCTCAACACTGGATATCAACACTGACTCTCAACACTGACTAACCAATACTGGCTATAAAACATTGACTCTCAACACTGACTCTCAATACTGGCTATCAACACTGACTCTCAACACTGACTATCAACACTGGCTCTCAACACTGGATATCAACACTGACTCTCAACACTGACTAACCAATACTGGCTATAAAACATTGACTCTCAACACTGACTCTCAATACTGGCTATCAACACTGACTCTCAACACTGACTATCAACACTGACTCTCAACACTGACTATCAACACTGGCTCTCAACACTGGATATCAACACTGACTCTCAACACTGACTAACCAATACTGGCTATAAAACATTGACTCTCAACACTGACTCTCTATACTGGCTATCAACACTGACTCTCAATACTGGCTATAAAACACTGGCTCTCAAAACTGGCTATCAACATTGACTTTCAACATTGACTCTCAGTGCTGGCTATAAAACACTGGCTATCAATGCTGACTCTCAACACTGGCTCTCAACACTGGCTATCAACACTGACTCTCAACATTGACTCTCTATAATGGCTATAAAACACTGGCTATCAACACTGACTCTCAACACTGACTCAACACTGACTCTCAACACTGACTCAACACTGACTCTTAACACTGACTCTCAACACTGACTTTCAACACTGACTCTCAACACTGACTCTCAACACCGACTCAACACTGACTCAACACTGACTCTCAACACTGTCCCTGTTCTCTCCTCTATTACTTATTTTGACTGTTTTGTCCAGCTTATATGAATTTATAGTATACAATATATGTCAGTATACAGTGCATTTGGAAAGTATTCAGACCCCTTGACTTTTTCCAAATTGTGTTACCTTACAGCCTTATTCTAAAATGTATTCACAAATTTTTTCCCTCAACAATCTAGACACAATACCCCATAATGACAAATGAAAACAGGTTTTTAGAAAGGTTTGCAAATGTATACAAAAAAACTAAACAGAAATACCTTATTTACATAAGTATTCAGACCTTTTGCTATGAGACTCGAAATGTAGCTCAGGTGCATCCTGTTTCCATTGATCACCCTTGAGATGTTTCTACAACTTCACTGTAGTCCACCTGTGGTAAATGTAATTGATTGGACATGATTTGGAAAGGGACACACCTGTCTATATAAGGTCCCACAGTTGACAGTGCTTGTCAGAGCAAAAACCAAGCTATGAGGTTGAAGGAATTGTCCACAGAGCCCCCGATACAGAATCGTGTCGAGGCACAGATCTGGGGATGGGTATCAAAAAAATTCTGCAGCATTGAAGGTCCCCAACAACACAGTGGCCTCCATCATTCTTAAATGGAAGAAGTTTGGAACCACCAAGACTCTTCCTAGAGCTGGCAGCCCGGCCAAACTGAGCAATCGGGGGAGAAGGGCCTTGGTCAGTCAGGTGACAAAGAACCCACAGAGTTCCTCTGTGGAGATGGGAGAACCTTCCAGAAAGACAACCATCTCTGCAGCACTCCACCAATTAGGCCTTTATGGTAGAGTGACCAGACAGAAGCCACTCCTCAGTAAAAGGCATATGACAGGCATATGACAGCCCACTTGGAGTTTGCCAAAAGGCACCTAAAGACAAGATTCTCTGGTCTGATGAAACCAAGGTTGAACTCTTTGGCCTGAATGCCAAGCGTCACGTCTGGAGGAAACCTGGCACCATCCCTACGGTGAAGCATGGTGGTGGCAGAATCATGCTGTGGGGATGTTTTTCAGCGACGGGGATTGGGAGAATAGTCAGGATTGGGGCAAAGATGAATGGAGCAAAGTACAGAGAGATCCTTGATGAAAACCTGTGTGCTCAGGACCTCAGAATGGGGCGAAGGTTCACCTTCCAGCAAGACCGCGACCCTAAGCATACAGCCAAGACAACGCAGCAGTGGCTTCGGGAACAGTCTCTGAATGTCCTTGACTGGCCCAGCCAGAGCCCGGACTTGAACCCGATCGAACATCTCTGGAGAGACCTGAAAATAGCTGTGCAGCGATGCTCCCCATCCATCCTGACAGTGCTTGAGAGGATCTGCAGAGAAGGATGGGAGAAACTCTTGTAGCGTCATACCCAAGAACCCTCAAGGCTGTAATTGCTGCTGAAGGTGCTTCAACAAAGTACTGAGTAAAGGGTCTGAATAGTTATGTAATTGTGTAATTTCAATTTTGTATATTTTTTAAAACATGTTTTTGATTTGTCATTATGGGGTATTTTGATTGATGAGGAAAAAAAAACAATATAATACATTTTAGAATAAGGCTGTAACAAAATGTGGAAAAAGTCAAGGGGTCTGAATACTTTCCGAATGCACTGTATGTCAGTATATGTCAATGTATGTCAGTATACTCTTGCACCCCTTCTCTCCTGAACTGCAGATATTGACATTATAGCAACAATTCAATAAAGATTAACTCAACATATTGCTGTGGATATGAGATACACAGGCACGCGAGCACGTATACGCGCGCACGCACGCACGCACGCACGCACACACACACACACACACACACACACACACACACACACACACACACACACACACACACACACACACACACACACATGCACCTCCGTATATTGCTGTAGATATGAGTTACACACACACATGCCTGGCAATCTGTTAGGCCTGAAGCTAAAATGACACAGAATCGATTTGATCTCCACATCATCTCAATAATGATGAAAATATGTTAAAATGAATCACGGTTCACTTTGGGGGTTAAAATCTTTCATTTAATGAATAGACCTATGCGCTAGGACCTCCTCTGCTTATCTGATCTAAAATCAGACTCTCAGAAAGATCTGATGTGAGATTTGAGACTGTACAGTGTGGCCAGTGAGTAACCATTGTATTCTATTGTATTCTATTCTTTGATTTTGGAGCAGTTGTTATTTGTCACTGAGTAATACTGAGTAATACTGTGTAATACTGTATAATACTGAATAATACTGTATAATACTGTGTAATAATGAGTAATACTGTGTAATACCGTGTAATACTGAGTAATACTGAGTAATACTGAGTAATACTGTGTAAATAGTGTGTAAATAGTGTGTAAATACTGCAATGCAGCTTTTGATTAATCTGAGTCCTATGTCTGTCCGTCTCTGTCTGTCTCTCTGTCTGTGTCTCTGTATGTCTCTGTGCGTGTCTTTTTGTCTGTGTCTCTCTGTGACTCTCTCTGTGTCTCTGTTGTGTTTCTGTGGTTGAATAAAAGGCTGTTTCAACTATGTTAGTTGTGTGTGAGTGTGTGTGAGTGTATCGGTGTGTGTGTGTGTGATTAACCATACTGTTGCTAGAGTGAAGCAGCCGTTCCCTCAGTCTGAATAAAAGGTTTTCTTTCTGTCACAGAGCGCTTTCCTTTGTTTCCATGATTCTGTCAAAACCCTGGAGAAAACAGAGGAGGAGGAGAGAGAGGGGAAGGAAAGAGAGGGGGAGGAAGAAAAAGGGGGAGAAAAATCAATGAGTCCCCCTCCGACCACCACAGCACAGCGTCTGGCTGGCAGCTACCATAGAGACAGTAGGAGAAAACACTGAACAGAACACACAGAGGACAGAGAAGGAGGGAGAGATAGATGGAGAGAGAGATGGAGCCAGAGAGAGAGAGAGAGAGAGAGAGAGAGAGAGAGAGAGATAAAGAGAGAGAGAGAAAGAGAGAGAGAAAGAGAGAGAGAAAGAAAGAAAGAGAAGAATAAGGAAACAAGATAAAATGTTGTTCTCTTTCCCCCTGAAGGACCAGAGATCTCATTACCTCTTATTGTTAGTAGAAGAAGAGGACTGTGTGTGTGTGTGTGAGAGTGTGTGTGTGTATGCACTGTATAGTTCATACTGGGTGGTTATAACGTTGCAGCCTTTGATGAATTGTTAATTGGAAGTAAACGGACATCGGGAGATGCCTTCAAAACCAGCCACTAGGGGGAGCGGTGAGCGCTAATACCATTAAGTTGGCTTGGGGTTTGCTATGGTGTTGTGGACAGGGATGGCAGATGGGCGTAAGCTGCAAGCTCTGGTTCAGAGGGTCGCTTGTTCAAACCCACTTTTTTAGTTTTTTAACCCTATCCTTAACATTAACCCTTAACAATGCTTTTTCAAGCTTTTGTAAAACTTCAGCCAGTAGTTTTGAAATGGTGCCCACGAGCCAATTCTGTAGTACGTCATCCATTTAGTGTGATATGTTACAAATCCAATATGTTACGAATTTGTTGTGCTTAAGATCCTGGAGTGCATCTTTAACCATTCGGAATGAATGCCTAAACTTAACCTTCGAAATGTGATGTTTATGGACAAACATCGGATTCTGCAGTGAGACTTTGAGAGCTTGTTGCAAAAAAAAAGAAGTAGGATTTTGAGTGTGAGCACACGCGCATGCACACACACACACACACACTTTCAGAGTGTGCACATCTTCAAAGGAGCCCTTGAAAGAGGTAAAAGGACAGGATGCACAGAATGTGAGTGTGTGAAGAGGCTTTCAAAGAAATACAAAAACAAGATAAGAGGAGGATGATGATGATGAGATGAGGAGGAAGAGGAGGAGAAGAGGAGGATGATGATAAGATGAGGAGGAGGAGGAGGAGGGGAAGAAGAGAAGGATGAGAAGAAGGAAGAGAAAGAAATGGATGTGGTGCTTATATGTATTTCTAATTACTAAAAGACACCGGAAACTCAAGCAAAGCTTCAGGAAAGACTGTTTGAGTGAAGCTGAAGCACAGGGACGGAATATTCTATACAAGGCTGTCTGCACACGCACACACACACACACACACACACACACACACACACACACACACACACACACACACACACACACACACACACACACACACACACACACACACACACACACACACACACACACACACACACACACACACACACACACACGCACCCTACTCTTGTCTTCTCTCTTTGCAGTACCCTACCTCTCTGGCTCTTTTGTAGCCAAACTCTCTTATTACATCCCAGTAATACATCTAGATTTCTCTCATTGATCATGAAAGGACCTTCTGCAAATAACATTTCTAATTTAAAAGCTAATGCACAAAAAGCTTAAAAATCAATTTTTATCCCACTAAAGCGGGGCTGTTTTGCGAGAAAGCAGGCAAAAATCAAAGGCAATATATACATTTTCCAGAGGAATCATTACTTTGTGGTACTCTGTTCTACAAAACTGAGTTGGGCAGGACATAAAACATATAGTTTTGGGGTGGATTGGGATGAGACGGTGTAAAAGTTGAGATGTATGTTATGTTAGGACTATTAGATTTATCATAGTGCTGCCATTAGAGACAGGGCTGATGGGAAAAAGAACATCACCTTAGAGAGATTATGGATGGACACATTATGGAGTGATGTCATACCGTACCTCCCCAAAACTATTACTAACAAACCTCTCACACACGTCTGTCTGTCTCAGGTCATCCCCAAAACTATTAGTAACAACCCTACTGTACACACACAAGTGGTTTATTCTAAAACAGACAGAAATACGGACAGACGGAAGGACAGACGGTGGACAAATGGACAGACAGGTATGCAGACAGACAGACAGAAAGATGGACAGACAAGGGGTGCACTTGGGACAGCATAAGCCCATTACTGAGAGTGAGGTAATCTCCCCAAAACTATTACTGAGACCCTTTCACACACAATTGTCTTAGATCATCCCCAAAAGAGATTAGGGGTGCATTCAGGTACACTGCCAAATGTCTTGTTAGACAATTCCCTGGGACTTGACCTAGTTCAAAGTATGTGTGTGTGTGCGTGTGTGTGCATTTTAGTGTGTCTACTGTACTGTATGTGTGTTTGGTGCCATTTCGTTTTCAACCAGGTCACCCGTGATACAAGTCAGTATTCGACATCCATCCGTGTCTGAGGATGTCGGGAGATGACTTTGAAACCGGCCACTAGGGGCAACAGTGAGTGCTGTTACCTTCAAGTAGGTTTTGGTTTTGCTGGAGCATTGTGGACGGGGATGGCGGATGGGCGTAAGCATCTGCCTCTGATTCCATCTGCCTCTGATTCCAAGAGGCAGATGCAAGATAGAATCCAGCGACAGAAAGTAATTTTTTTTTGATTTTTGTTTTAAGCCTATCCATAACCTTAACCATTTAGAGTTAATGCCTAACCTTAAGATTTCGGTGTTAATGCTTAAACTTAACCCTAACCTTACAATTTGTAGTTAATGCCTAAACTTAACATTAAATACTTTGAAATTTGACGTTTGCAACAACTTCAAAATTTGACGTTTGAGAAACATGGATGAACGTCTAATTCTGACAGGAGACTGTGAGAGCTAGTTCTTAGTTTTACAGAGGGGAACAAATCACGAGTAGTCCACCCCTCTCTCCTCCTCTCCCCTCCTCTTTCTCTCCCCCTCTCTCCATTAGAGATGATCCTATTTCTACCAACCCAGAGATTCCTGCTAACCTCTCAGGTCCCATAATACAATAACCCTCACAGGGGTGGCCAGACAGGAGGGCCTGATCCTAACCCCCTAGACACTTCTTCCTTAGCCCCTAGCCTCTTACCACCTTAGGAACTTCTACCCTAGCCCTGACTGTAAACAACAAATTCAATGGATTGTAAAATAACACAAGACGGTGTGGGGAGAGGAGAGAGAGAGTGTGTGTGTATGTGTGTGTGAGAGAAAGATAGAGAGAGTGAAAGAGAGAGATATATCTCCCAATAAATTGGATATCCTGCTTTCTCTAAATTGCTTCAGACCCCTAACATGGGTGGAGAAAAGTAGAGGGGGATTTGAGAGATGGAGGTGGAAAAGGGAAAAACATTCCACACAGTTAGAAGAGGTGAGGACAGGACAGGACAGAAGAGAATAGGAAGAGGAAGAGGACAGGAGAGAAGAGAAGAGAAGAGAAGAGGAGGAGAGGAGAGGAAGAGGACAGGACAGGAGAAGAGAAGAGAATATAGGAAGAGGAAGAGGACAGGAGAGAAGAGAAGAGGAGGAGAGGAGAGGACATGACAGGAGAGAAGAGGAGAGAAGAGGAGAGGAGAGGACAGGACAGGACAGGAGAGAAGGGGAGAGGAGAGAGGACAGGACAGGAGAGAAGAGGAGAGAGGAGGAGAGGAGAGGACAGGACAGGACAGGAGAGAAGGGGAGAGAGGACAGGAGAGCAGAGGAAAGGAGAGAAGAAGAGATGAGAGGACACGAGATGAGAGGAGAAAAGAGGCGAGGACAGGAGAGAAGATGAGAGGAGAGGAGAGAAGGAGAGTCTCTCCCACCAGCACAGATCAATAAATCAATAGGAAATGTTGGTTGGCTAGAAAATGGAGAGAGAAACCAGTGATGGATGGAGAGAAGAGAGAGGGGGAGGGTGGAGAAAGAGGAGAAGGAGAGGGATGAAGAGAGGAGAGAAGAATAAAGAGAGAGTGCAGGGATGAGAGAAAGGGTAAAAAATCAAAGGGAGATGGGAGAAATCTGTGTGTGGGGCTGGTGAAACATATGTGTGTAAAGCAGGGACGTCAGTAGAGCTTCATGGATAGGGGGGCTAAGCCTCTTTTAGGGGGGTCTGGCCATACTCCCCCAGGATTTTTGTTTTAAAGCCCCCAAAACGTCTTTTCATTATGTATTTTTAGAGTTACAACGGGTGTAAAATTGATCAAAATAAGGTTATTTTTGGTCAAGATTGGCTAAAAGTATACCTGTCTCATAGTTTGTGTTAGACACTGATCTAATATGACTTACTTAAATTCTATCCAAATAAATAAATTAAAGCCCACTCTGTCCCCATCCATCCAACAACAACAAAAGGCACACAAATATCTGTACGATCTAGCCAAAATACTTTTTGGATGTTATTTTGAGAGAGAGAGAAATGTGAAGACATGCAGGTCATATTATTATTTTTAATTTTTTTTATTTCACCTTTATTTAACCAGGTAGGCAAGTTGAGAACAAGTTCTCATTTACAACTGCGACCTGGCCAAGATAAAGCAAAGCAGTTCAACACATACAACAACACATAGTTACACATTGGAGTAAACAAACACTCAGTCAATAATACAGTAGGAAAAAACAAATGGAATGGTAAATGTGCAGTAGATGAATGCGCAAATTAAAAATACTGGGGTGCAAAGGAGCAAGATAAATAAATGACTACGATAGGGGAAGAGGTAGTTGGTTGGGCTATGTACAGGTGCAGTGATCTGTGAGCAGCTCTGACAGCTGGTACTTAAAACTAGTGAGGGAGATAAGTGTCTCCAGTTTCAACGATTTTTATAGTTCGTTCCAGTCATTGGCAGCAGAGAACTGGAAGGAAAGGCGGCCAAAAGAGGAATTGGGTTTGGGGGTGACCAGTGAGATATACCTGCTGAAGCGAGTGCTACGGGTGGGTGCTGCTATGGTTACCAGCGAGCTGAGATAAGGCGGGGCTTTACCTAGCAGGGACTTGTAGATGACCTGGAGCCAGTGGGTCTGGCGACGAGTATGTAGCGAGGGCCAGCCGACTAGAGCATACAGGTCGCAGTGGTGGGTGGTATAAGGGGATTTGGTGACAAAGCGGATGGCACTGTGATAGACTGCATCCAGTTTGCTGAGTAGAGTATTGGAAGCTGTTTTGTAGATGACATCGCCAAAGTCGAGGATCGGTAGGATAGTCAGTTTTACTAGTGCAAGTTTGGCAGCATGAGTGAAGGAGGCTTTGTTACGAAATAGAAAGCCGATTCTAGATCTAATTTTGGATTGGAGATGTTTAATGTGAGTCTGGAAGGAGAGTTTACAGTCTAGCCAGACACCTAGGTATTTGTAGTTGTCCACGTATTCTAGGTCAGAGCCGTCCAGGGTGGTGATGCTAGTCTGGCGGGCGGGTGCAGGCAGCGAATGGTTGAAAAGCGTGCATTTGGTTTTACTAGCGTTTAAGAGCAGTTGGAGGCCACGGAAGGAGTGTTGTATGGCATTGAAGCTCGTTTGGAGGTTAGTTAACACAGTGTCCAAAGAAGGGCCAGAAGTATACAGAATGGTGTCGTCTGCATAGAGGTGGATCAGAGAATCACCAGCAGCAAGAGCGACATCATTGATGTATACAGAGAAGAGAGTCGGCCCAAGAATTGAACCCTGTGGCACCCCCATAGAGTCTGCCAGAGGCCCGGACAACAGGCCCTCCGATTTAACACACTGAACTCTGTCGGCAAAGTAGTTGGTGAACCAGGCGAGGCAATCATTAGAGAAACCAAGGCTGTTGAGTCTGCCAATAAGGATGTGGTGATTGACAGAGTCAAAAGCCATGGCCAGGTCAATGAATACGGCTGCACAGTAATGTCTCTTATCGATGGAGGTTATGATATTGTTTAGTATCTTGAGCGTGGCTGAGGTGCACCCGTGACCAGCTCGGAAACCGGATTGCACAGCGGAGAAGGTACGGTGGGATTCGAAGTGGTCAATGATCTGTTTATTAACTAGGCTTTCAAAGACTTTAGAGAGGCAGGGCAGGATTGATATAGGTCTATAGCAATTTGGGTCTAGGGTGTCACCCCCTTTGAAGCGAGGGATGATCGTGGCAGCTTTTCAATCTTTTGGGATCTCGGACGACACCAAAGAGAGGTTGAGCAGACTGGTAATAGGAGTTGCAACAATGGCAGCAGATAGTTTTAAAAAGAGAGGGTCCAGATTATCTAGTCCAGCTGATTTGTACGGGTCCAGATTTTGCAGCTCTTTCAGAACATCTGCTATCTGGATTATCTGGATCTGCTATCTGGATTAGAAAAAAAATCTTTATTCAAATTTGTTGCTCAAAATTAACCCAATAATTCAGACACGTGGAACATCTTAAACAGTATCATCCACAATGGGGCAAAACTAATTTCAACTAATGAGCT